>JAKOGI010001026.1:240000-332657 GCA_029747015.1 Carnegiea gigantea | reverse complement strand
ATATATATGTATATATATGTGCACATGCATGTATGTATGTATACATCTATATATTAGCATATATATATATACACACACACACACACAAACACACACACATACTCATACACGTATGTGTGTGTATGTGTATGAGTATGTGTGTGTGTGTGTGTGTATATAAATATATATATATGGACACACACCCATACACATACACATGCATATACATATACATATGCATATATATATATATATATATATATATATATATATATACACACACACAACACATAATACATATATATATATATATATGTATGTGTGTATATATATATATACACACACACACACGTATATGTGTGTTAGATAGATATATATATATATATATACTATATATATATATATATATATATGTAGACAACACACAAATATATATATATACATATATTATATATTATTATATATATATATATATAATGTAATATGTATATATATGGATGTATGTATATCTAATATATATATAGATTATATATATATCATATATATATATATATATATATATATATATATATATATATATATATATATATACACCCACACATATACAATCATACGCCACAACACACACAATTATATAATATATAGATATATATATATATATAATATATATATATATTATATATATATTATCTTTGTTACCCATTTTTTCTTTTTTTAAAGCATTGGGTTAGCTAGCTGGGTCGGGACTCCTCTTACTGCATCAAGAGTGCTCGACTCCTTCAATGGGTTGTTATGCCTCGAGAGGGGATTGCCTTTGCACAATCATCGAGACCAGTGCAGTAGGGGCATTGCTTCTCTTAGAAAAATGCCTAGCACGCTTCAACTCAACCATGCTTTCTCTGAATCTTGTATTATTTGTTGTTCTCTGAGAATTTTAGCCATTCGTTTGTTATTTTTTTGTTTATTGAGTGATAATTTTTCTGTGTGTTTTTGGTTGTACGTGACCTTTTCCGCTTCTATGTGACCTTGTCTTATAACTGTATTGCCATATGTTCATGGGTTGATTAATAATATCATGTCTAAGGTATTATTATGTACTGTATCTGTTGGAGAAAGGGATAAAGATGAAACTTGTGGTATTAGACGTATCAACGAGTCATGAACAAAATCACTTTTCGTAAAATTTATTCGTTGCATGCCATAAATGGTTTTCGGGATAAAACGTGTATTTTTTCTAGAGGATTTACCAAATTCCTCAGGTTTAGGGACTGTGATGCTAACTAGATTGGACTCGATTTCAGCTGTGTTAAGCTCTTCTCCAATCTCGTTAGTCTCACCATTAAATATCATTTTCTTATATTTTTTATCCAGTTTTCTTCTAACTTCTTTCATAGATACTGCATTAAGATCTTCTAGCTTAATTATGTTCATTTGCTGATATATTTCTTCTTCTAGTTGGACTTTATTTGTCACTTTATTATTATCAGATACTACACCCTATTTATCAACTATTGCATCAATAAATTTGTTTAGTTCTTGCAGATTTTGTTCTTTTTCAAACATACTTTGTAGTTCTTTAAAATTATGCAACTTATACTCCATTCCCTTCTTCTTTTTCTACCTTTTTAACCAATTTTTCACTTGATTTTTCTCCTACTTCTTTTTTGATTTTTTATATCATGCAAAGAAAATGGATTTTTATTTTTAGGGTTTTGGAAAGGATATTTATGCTGAAATGGATTACTAATACTTAAAGCTGATTTTCCACTATGTTTGATTTCGTTAACTAAAGAAAGATAGATTACAGATAATTGCTTTTTAATCTCCTTAACTTCAGTCTTAATTTTAGCTGATTCGCCTTTTAATTCTAAAGCTATATCAGTGTTATAGTTAATTGTTGTGCTACTGAAGTAGTTCCTTTTGAAGAGTGCATAATATGCGAATAATTAGGAGAATGGCCAGTAGCTGATGATTCAAGCATTAAACACAATTAATTTGCTTAATTAATCATTAATTAGCTTAATTATCTTAATTATTTTTGATCACGTGGCTCTTATACCATTTTAAAAAGGGCTTTGAGTAGTACCTATGAGTAGAAACCCACAAGTACAATATTAAATTTTTTAAAAGTAAGTTTTTAAATATTGGGGTTAAATATGAAAATTTTTAAAACTTAATGCGCTTTTCGCAATTGAAAAAGTCAATTTTGGTAACTTTTGGCTCTCAAAAATATTTGCCCAAACTTAGATGGATCTCGAAATGTTTACCTAAAATTAGGGGTGAGCAAAAAAACCGGGTATCCAGTTCCGGACCCAGAATCGGTTTGGACCTGGTGGATGCGGACCCAGACCGGTTAGACTAGCTCTGAGACTGATTTCAAAATTTAGGACCCAGTTATAATCGGATCCGATACCGAGTCGAGAAATTTTGGAACCGGACCCGAACCCAGTACCCGGTATATGATCAAAATTTAAGGAAGTTTGATAGAAAATATAAAAAGTAAACCCTTAATTCTTAAGTGAGGTATCTTTTATATCCAAACCCAATTTCCATCTACTCCAATTTAACCCTTTGTCATTTTTACTTTTAATTTATCTGCGACTTACCTTTTATGTATCTCAACCGCCATAGAATTCTTTATTCAAGCTTTGGTTCTTCTCCTTATGAGTCTTGTTGCTTACCACGCATTGGTTTTTATATTATTTTGAGGGTTTTCCTTTTTTTCTCGCTCTATTGAAGTGAATTAAAATAATTTTTATGTTTCTCATTCGTTTTATAATCTTGATTTGTGGGCTTTTGATTAACATCGCCTCCAACTCTTTGAGTTCACTTTATATCATGTAAATCTTCTTTACTACTTATTGTGTATTCAATTTATCCTTATAATTTGATTTTTAGGAATTTGGTTCATATATGGGTTCTCAACTTTCTTTAATCCCTCTCTCTTCCTATTCCTTGGGGAAACTGAGAAAAAAATAAAAAAACATTACTTAGGAATCAGATACCCAAAATCAGACCCAATCACAATTGGGCTCGGGACCGGATCCAAATTCTAGGAATTGGTCCCAACCGGGTCTGGGATCAGTTCCAAAATCTAGGACCCGGTTTCAACCAGGATCAATTCCGGTTCCTAAATATTCAGTCAGGTACACGGTCCGTCTCACCCCTACCTAAAATTATGGGGTTAGAAAAATATTAGCCTATACCTCTACGGACCATGATGTAATTTACCTTGATTTTAAATCACAATTACCCTACATGGTCAACCAAAACCATGGTCATAAAGAGACATTTAATCGTGACAAATTATTGAAACCCATTGTCATCCAACTACGAACGACCATGTAACTGCACACATCTTTTCCAAGATTCACATAGAGATAAACATAGTCATGGTGGATAATTACAAAGCATGTGCCCGCCACTTTGCCGGAAGGGATTAGAACTAAGTTACTAAGATAGTCTCTTCAAGCAATTTCTTTTATTACAAGAGAATACAAGTGCGTGTTTCAATGGCATATAAAGCAGATGTCCACGAGTCTCAAGATACACATGCCCATATATAGATCATGAACGACAACTTATGTTACGGAACATATCACCAATCATCATCTTATGTATGTATAGAAATTCAATATAAATTTAATATTATCAGAGAAAAATAATATGCAAATTTGACTGCCAACTCTCAACTTTCGTTCGGCTTTTTAAAACCATGCATATGAGGCCATACAGAATTAATTTAATAATAATCACGGCATTATGAATGCATGAGATCAAGATTCTAAAAATAATCAATCTTGTGAATGTAAGTTAAGGCTATGATCCAATTAGGGAGCCTAGCTATATATATATATAGATATATATATATATATATATATATATATATATATATATATATATATATCTATATATATATATATATATATATATATATATATATATATAATAATTTAGAGAATACAAAATTATAGTATTATCCTCTGTACACTATTACGCCCCCTCAATCTGTTGAGGAGGGATTTACTGACAGATTGTCCCTGAAAAAATCAAACAACTTAGAAGACAACCCTTTGGTAAAAATATCAGCTAACTGAAGCTTAGTAGGAATATAGCGAACAACAAGATCTCTATGAGCAACACGCTTACGGACAAAATGGTAGTCAATCGCGATGTGTTTGCTACGATCATGCTAAACTGGATTAACAGTCATATAAGAGGCACTAACGTCATCACAGTAGACCTTGGTAGGGGATGATGAAGGCCAAGATCAGCAAGCAGCTTGTGAATCCAAATGGTTTCAGCGACTGTATAAGCCATAGCTCTATACTTAGCTTCAGTAGAAGATTTGGAAATAGTGGATTGTTTCTTAGAGCGCCAAGAGATGAGATTTGGGCCAAAGAACACTGCATAGCCTGTTGTAGATCGATAAGCATCTTTGCAACCCGCCTAATCAGCATCCGAATGGGCAACAATGACCGAAGGAGTGAAAGTTGAACGTAACTGCAACCCAAAACTCAGGGTACCCTGCAAATGCATGAAGATACACTTGACAGCATGTAAATGATTAGTACGGGGAGCATGCATATACTGGAAAACTATATGAACTGCATAGGCAATATCAGGTCTAGTTATAGTCAAGTATTGCAATACACCAACCATACTTCTGTACTTACTGGGATCAGTAAGTAACTCTCCATCTGTAAGGGTCAATGAGGTTCTAGAAAGGGATGGGGTGCAAACAGGTTTGGCAGTATACATATGAAATTTGTGAATGAGATCATGGATATATTTTTGCTGGGACAAAAATATACCCGGAGAGTTTTTGTGCCACCTGCACACCTAAAAAATAATGTAGGTCACCTAAGTCCTTCATAGCAAACTGATGGGAAAGAACAGAGATGAAGTTATGAAGGACAAAAGAGGAACTACCAGTGAGAATAATGTCATGGACATAAAGGAGTAGGATCATATGGTAGAACCATGGTGATAAACAAACATGGATGTGTCTTAAGAGGAACAAATAAAACCATGGAACAGAAGAAAGCTGCTAAACTTATGAAACCAGACATAAGGTGCTTGTTTGAGCCCATAAATAGCTTTCTTAAGCTTACAGACATGACGGGGAAATTGGGGATCAACAAATCTAGGTGTCTGGCGCATGTAGACTTCTTCAGTAAGAACACCATGAAGGAACGCATTCTTAACATCTAGTTATCGTACGGGCCAACCAAGAGTGAGAGCAAGGGAGAGAATCAAGTGAATAGTAGAGGGCTTGATAATAGGACTAAAAGTCTCATGGTAATCAATGCTACCCTATTGGTGATTGCCAAAAACAACC
Organism: Carnegiea gigantea; assembly: GCA_029747015.1. Taxonomy (NCBI): domain Eukaryota; kingdom Viridiplantae; phylum Streptophyta; class Magnoliopsida; order Caryophyllales; family Cactaceae; genus Carnegiea; species Carnegiea gigantea. Next base: position 327,337 of record JAKOGI010001026.1, on the reverse strand, counting down.
AACCGTGCCTTGTATCGCTCAACAGAACCATTAGAATAAAATTTAACTCTGTAAACCCATTTACAACCCACAAGATTTTACCCAGATTGAGATGGTACCAACTCCCAAATGTCATTAGCAAGTAATGCAGTATATTTCTCAGCCATACCCTTTTGCCAAATCAGATTAGTAGACGCCTGTTTAAAAGATGTGGGTTCAAGACCCACAAGAGATGTGTCAAGAGACAAAAACTACTTGGGTTTTCGAATTCCACTCTTGGCATGAGTAATCATAGGATGTGCATTTATAAGGTGGGTTGCCGGGTGAGAAACGGGGTCATGGGCTGGGAGAGCAAGAAATGGGTCGGTTGCATTGGTGGGTTCGAGTGGTGGGCTGGAAGACGAAATGCATGGGCGAGCCACTGGGGTAAGGGCTATAGAGGAAGGGGTAGCTTCGGCTGGAGAGACCAGTAGCTGGGAAACGGGCTGGGTTGTCAGGGGCGGCGTCCCAACACGAGGAGAGGAGGGTGGAGTGGGGAGCGGGCTGCGGAGTGAGAGACAGAGGAAGACAGAGGAGGAGTTTGGACTGGGCTTGCAGGTGGCAGTATTATGGAAGAGAAAAGTGCTGGGCCGTGGGCTACAGCAACTAGAGGCGAAGTGCTGGACGCAGACAATAGCAAAAAATGACGGGGAAGGCACTAGTGGGAGTAGGCTGAGATAGCTCCATAAGGAGATTGGGAGAGAGGTGAGCGGACTGGAACAAGGCCGAGGTGGACAACTTAGAAAATTCCAAATAAGGAAATTCATGTTCATGAAAAATTACATGCCGACTTATAAAAATTCGACTCGAGAGAGGATCAAAATAGTTGTGTCCTCTATAATGAGGAACATAACCAAGGAAAATACATCTAGTTGACCGGGGTGCTAATTTATTAGCAGACGTAGATGAAAAATTTGGATAACAGGCACAGCCAAACGTTTTGAGAAAACTGTAATCAGGAGATTTTTGAAACAATTTTTCAAAAGGAGATTGGCCTTGCAGACTAGGCATAGGAAGCCTATCAGCAACAAGAACAGCAGTTTGAATAGCCTCAACCTAAAAAGTGGCAGGCATGTGCGCCTCAATGAGGAAAGCACGAGCTATCTCATTGAGGTGACGATGTTTTCGTTTATCCACACCATTTTGAGATTGAGTTTTAGGGCAGGATTTTCTGAAATAGATGCCATATGCTAAAAAATGAGCATTAAGAGTTGTATTATCAAATTCACGCCCCCCCATCACTTTGGAACATTTTAATTTTGGTATTAAATAGGTTTTCTACCAACTTCTGAAAGGCACAAAAGGTTGGTAAAAAATTTGACTTGCGCTTTAGTGGATAAATCCAAGTATATCGAGAGAAATCATCCACAAAGCAAACATAATACTGAAAACCATGGTTAGACAAAACAGGAGATTGCCATAAATCAGAATGAATTAATTCCAAAAGTTTGCAACAACGATGTTCTACTAACTGAAAATGTAAACGACGAGACTTAGCAAGTTGACAAGAATTACATGAATCATGAAACTTATTGGAAAAAGAAACTAAGTTCCTAGTTCTAAGAAAATTTAAAATCCTAACTCCACAATGTCCGAGCCGACGATGCCAGATAGTCGCAGGATCAACAAGAGCAGCAAAGCCGAAGGGGAAGAAATAGTTAAGGCGAGAGGGTAGACATTTCCAGTGGCAGAGGCTTGCAGCAGAATCCTACCAGAGAGTTTGTCCTTGACACAAGCAGACGGGTTGTCAAATACAACAATGCAATTATTATCTTGACAAAGTTATTGACAGATAATAAATTATGTTTTAATGTAGAAACATGCAAAACATTTTTCAAGACAAGAGGCTGATGGACTGTAGGTATATTAAGAGAGCCAACATGGTTAATAGGGAGAAGAGTACCATTCCTAACCCAGACTCCATCATTGGTAGTGTAAATAGACTTAGAGAGTAAATTACCTTCCGTAGGAGTCATGTGTGAAGCAGCAGTCGAATCAATATACCACATTGAGTCATTAGCATCGACGGCATTGAAGGTGGCAAAAGCAAGAACAGAGGGGGGTTCAGAAGGAGTGTAGCGCTCTGGGCAACCCACAGGTGTATGTCCACGGGCAAAGCAAATCTGACAAACAGTGTTAGGGTGTGAACCTAGGACCCCTTCAGATGAATTATTACCTGCAGATGTAGAATTAGTACAAGAAGGAGTGAACAGTGAATACTAGACCATGAAAAAATAGTATTACCATAGGCACTTCCTGCAAGCACACCCTTGTTGACAGATTGTTGTTAATTTTGGTGAGAGTTACGGTTGTGACCCCCTTGGTGCTTATTACCCTTCTGGTTGTTACGCCCCTTATTTTTATTACCACCAGACCCATTTCCACAATTGGAGGTGGAAGCCTGAACTATTTTCCTAGATTCCGAAGAAGTAACAGTAGTGGCCAACGCAGAATGATGAACTTGAAACGATTCCTTGGATTTCAGGAACTGAAGCCGCTGCTCGTAGTGAATGAGTTTGGAACAAAGATCATTAAAGGTGAGTAAGGTGGTACCATGAGTGAGAGTGGTCACCAAATTATGATAATCCTCATCTAAACCGTTTAGAGTCAACTGAACAAGCTCAAGATTTGGAATAGGAGTCTGAATGGAAGCATGCGAGTCACCAATGTGTTTAATACCATGTAAATAGTCCTCCATACTTTGTTTAGCATCTTTAGACAGATTAGATAGAGTGCATTGAAGTTCTATGGCACAAGCAACACTAGCAGTATTAAAACAATGTGACAGACAATCCCAAATTTGCTTAGCATGAATCAAATCATGAACCTCAGTTAACAATTCAGGTGAAATCGTAGCAAACAACCAAGATCGAATAAGCTGATCCAAATGCAGCCAGACAGAGTATGATGGATTAGGATGCTGCACATCATTAAAATCAAGAATATACGAAGGAGTATCGAGGGTACCATCAAAAAAACCATTGAGCTGGTGAGTCACTAGGAATGCAATGAATCGAGTATGCCAAGATAAAAAATTCTCAACAGTAGCGAGAATGATTGTGACAAAATTCTTGATATTTATTGAAAATATGCTCGGGTGAATGGGGGGCAAGCTCGAACCAAGAGACGGCCACAGGAAGTAAAGCGGGGGAGGAGGAGGACCATACGCCGTGTGGTCGGTCTGGGGCGGCTGGGACGACCCGAACACACCGACAGCAAACCGGGGCTGCACGATAGAGAAAGGAGCTGCAGTAGGGGTCACTGTGGACCAGGAGAGAGAAGATGTCGGCTGCGAGGAGAAAGCCGAGACACTAGAGAACGAGACATACTCAGGCAACAGCGTCCCGGAGAAGACAAGAAACCGCGGGACATAACCAGAGGACGGTGGCGATGATGGTGGCGGCGGCAAGGAAGCTGAAGCATGCACCAAAACAGGAGCCGAGACAGGGGAGAGAACGACGGGAGATACCATGCTATCGGAAACACTAGATAACGATGGAGGACTGACCAGAGTGGAGACGTCGGTGGTCATGGTGGCGGGGCGACGGAGGCAGAAGGGGGGATGGTGACGAAAGAAGCAGGGTTGGGGTTTCAGTGAGGGGGGGAGAGCCCGAGTGTGGTTTTCTTGGGAAGAAAGAAACCAAAAATTATTAGGCCAGGAATCGGTGCTCGGATACCATGTGAATGTAAGTCAAGGCTGTGACCAATTGGGAAGCCTGGCTATGTATATATAATAATTAGGGAATACAAATTTACAATATTGTCCTTTGTATACTATTAAATCTGAACAATGACATGAATCAAAACTTTGAATATGAATAGACACATTACATGACAAAAAATTGATCAACAACCATGTAGAAGTCCGACTAAGCAAAGGTTCCATATACCGTCATTCATGCATGCGTCATCCACTTTGCACAAAGCATTGCAAATTATATATTTGATTCAAATATCTCTTAATACTCCATTATTTATATTGAAACTAATATCTTACAGACTTAAATACATGGCATTGCCAAAAATTTATGCAAGCACGAATCAAACATTGAATCATCATATATATAATATAAAACTGAATGAGTTAACATGGTGATACCATTTGTCATGTTATAATTTGTCGCTCAATTTTTAAATAAAAAATATGATTTTGTGACTCCTAATAGATGATCTTAGCCATATTTTTAAATTCAACATTTAATTATCAATGTAATATACTAAATCATGCAATTATCATTGGTTCTTTTTTATGTAATAAAGTTAATTGACAATTCAAGGGTTACTAATTAGCACATTGACTTTTAATCTAATACAGTGCATTGAAATGTTATTAACAATGTTGAGTTGGAATGTAAAAATTGAATTGTATGTAAAGTAATTTTATTCTAAATTATAAAAAGAAAAGATTTTTCTTATATTTTAAAAATGGAACAAATATCTCTATTGTTCTTTCATAAAATTTTAACTGATTATTATTTCTAATCAAGTAATGGAGCCGAATTTTTTTCCCTCCTTTTTTGTATGGTAAGTTATCGAATTCCAATCTTTTACTTACATTTTGCGAGTTTTTCTTTTAAGATGACTAAATGGCTTCAATTAACAAAGTTTTTTACTTATTTATATTTTTAATAAATTTTCAAAATGTATATTAGCCCATGATCGTGCGGAGCACGGAATCTAACCTACTATTGACTAATAACTATATATACATAAATGAAAACCGCATGCAGAAATTATGAGAAAAAGTACTTATCTTAACTTTCATAACATGGACAACTTCAGATATGGCATCCCTTTGCATTAATACCCATAAACAAGTCATCCGAAATCGAGACTATGATATTTTCTAAATTCAACACTTATGGACTTGTCCGACTTTTGAAAACTTGGCTATAATCTCATGAATAGTTGTCCATTAAAATAAGTCTTACGATTGTTGGGGAAAGGCATGAAGATGAAACTTGTACTCCTTGATATATCGATGATTTGTGAATGAAATCACTTTTCGTAAGACTTATTTGTTGCATACGCAAATAGTATTTGAGATAAAAACACTCACACGACAAGTTTATATTTTCAAGCTTTCTCAAGTTCGATCCATAGGAGTGCAGACCATTATATCATTTTGTTCTTATATGTTGTATCCCCATGGCTCTGTTTCTTCCATGAACTTTTGTAATGCGCCAAAAAAGCACCCTGAATTGGCGAGTTGGAGACTTATGGCATAGCTGACTTATACAGGAAAGAGCATGAAAAACCGTTGGAAAACCACCATAGGTCGTGATCACCACGGGTTGCCTATGGAGGCTATTGCTTGAAATTCTCCAACAATATTTCCAACATAATCTTCCTAGACCTTGGCTTGAATGCCTTTGAAACATCCACCTTCGTCTATATGTGACCTTAAATTCCTTGCTAATTAGACACTTATGTTAGATATGTATGCTTCAAAAAGGCTTTGTGGTGCATTAAGCATATATTGTGTAGATATGGGAAAGAATTGAATAGCCAAGGATAAGTCATCAACAGACCAAATGGGGCTAGCATCAGCGAATCTTGAACCTTTCACATGCTTCAATGACTCATTATGGGTCATATATATGTACAATCGGGGGAACAATAAGAAACATATATTACTTCGTAAACTATATGGCATTGTGTTGTGTTTAATTGAACAGGAGATAAGGTGAAGATTGAAAGGGAGGTGATTCTTTCTTTTCTCTTTTTTTCCCTATCCTGGGCGAAAATTTCGCAATACCAGACACTTTGTAGGCAGTCAAATAGAAATACTGGTAGGTAGATAGGTGTTCTTAGTTGGATTAGGTGGGTACGTGATTCACCAAGGGCATTCCCAGGCCAAAGGCACACGTGTCAGAGCTGGGTCGCATGTGACACGCATTGGCCCAGCCGGTGACACACGTTACATTGAATGGGGGACGGAACAGTGCGTAGTTCTGTCCTGCATTCTTTTTTTTTTTTTGGGTCATGTAGTGTGTGTGAAATGCAACATTTTAATGGAATGGAGTGAAGGAAGTACCGCATTTTGGTTCGGTGGTTTCCCCCAAAAAAAAAAAAAAAGAAAAGCTCGGAAACTGGCTTGTCGTTACGGGAATTGGGCCATTTTAATTGTTTTAGCCATTGGTTGCAATTTGGGATTTTTTGTTTTTTTTGGAGAGTTAAGTTGTGTGTATGCATATGATTGTGTGGAAAATTAAATTTAAAAATTATCTCTCCCATTCTCTCATAATATCTCAATCTGAAATATTATTTGCAGCTGTTTGAAAGCAAGTCCTTCAGGTCAAGAGGGAAAAAATTGTGGTAAGTGGTAAATAATTATCATGTAGTGATGTTTATTGATTTAATTAAATTAATTGTAGGGAGTAGTAATTTTCAGCTAATATTTTTTTATGGTGTTATTGTTAGATATTTGGGAGGTGTATTTGTGAGCTTGAAGAATCAAGATAAAGAGCAGTGAAGTGAAGAAATTTATAAGAATTTTTTGTTCTACATATTTTATGTTCTTAGATGTTTCATTTAATATTTTAAAGAATTTCTTTAATGTTGATCGTATGTTTAAAATGTCAAAATTTTCATTACTTTATGGAAATTTAAATGGGTGAAAGTGAATATGTAAAAGTGAAGTATGAAGTTTTAATAAATTCAGTTGGTGGAAATTAAAATGCAAAAAAGCGAAAATTTGATTTTTTTATTAATATGTTTTATTTGTTAATTTAGTATGTGATATGTGTAAATTATAATTGTTAGAATATGTTTAATTTTTATTTGAAATAAGCTTATGCAATATGCATAAATTTTAATTGTTAGAGTACTTTTATGTTCTTATATGTGTCGTGTAATATTTTAAAGAATTTCGTTAGTGTTAAACGCATGTTTACAAAGTAAAAAATTTTCATTACTTTATGGAAATTTAAATGTGTGAAATTGAATATGTTAAGTGAAGTATGAAGTTATCGTGAATTAAGTTGGTAGAAATTAAAATGCAAAAAAAAAAGAAAATTTGAAATTTTTATTAATATGTTTTACTTGTTAAGTTCGTATGTGATATGCGTAAATTATAATTGTTAGAAGATGTTCAATTTTTAATTGAAATAAGCTTATGTGATATGTGCAAATTTTAATTGTTAGAATACTGTTATGTTGTTAGATGTGTCGTGTAATATTTTAAAGAATTTCACTAGTGTTGAACTTATGTTTACGAAGTAAAAAATTTTGATTACTTTATGAAAACTTAAATGTGTGAAATTGAATATGTGTAAGTGAAGTATGAAGTTATCATGAATTAAGTTGGTAGAAATTAAAATGCAAAAAAGTGAAAATTTGAAATTTTTATTATTACGTTTTATTTGTTAAGTTAGTATGTGATCTGTGCAAATTATAATTGTTAGAATATGTTTAATTTTTATTTGAAATAAGCATATGTGATAATTTTTATTTGAAATAAGCATATGTGGTAAGTGTAAATTTTAATTGTTAGAATACCTTTATGTTGATTTAGAGAGTACACAACCACAAGAGGGGGGTGAATTGTGGTGTCCGATTTTCGCAAGTTGCTGGCAAACAGTCTTAGGCCCTGTTCGCACAGGTTGTTCTTGAGATAAGCAGAAGCGAAAATCTAACAAAATTGAATGCGGAAATAATAGACACAGGACTTTTACGTGGAAAACACCTCTAGCCCAACTGAGGTGAAAAACCACGACCTACCTCGTGTAGGATTTAAACACTTCACTAAACGGGCTAATCACGTTACAATAGTAACACACCTTGTTACAAATTGCAACCCACGTAACCGTCTTCCCTAAGACAGGTTACCCCACGTCCAAAATCCCTTGATTTGGACACACACTCAACTCACTTTTGTGAAAGAAGAAGTATAAAGAAAAACACCCTATTACAATGCTTCTCAACTAAGCTAATATAGGGTACAATGAAGTCCTAGTATGCCAACTTTGAAAGCTCAAATAACTCACTTACTAGGCACGGTTTTCTTTTGAAACTTTTAAGGTCATGAACACTGAATTTTTGCCTTTGAAAACCGATACTTCTAACGTTCTAAGAAGCGACTTTATATAGTGCTTGGAAAAGCAATTCCTCAAATTTTTGGAAACTAAAATCCCTAAAGAATATAGAATTCTTTAGCCACAAGGGATGAGGAAACATGAGCTGGAAACACTTCCTAAACCGTGTGCATAAGGCGGTGATTCTCAGCAACTAGCCCATGTTTTTCTCAACAACCTTATCCACTTGCCAAAAATTGGATATTCTTTTTATTCAAAAAGATTTTGCAAATCCCTTAGATTTTAATAACCGTTTTTAGGGTAAGGGGTAAGATACTCCATAGAAAAATCTTTCTTGCAAATCTTGGAGAAGCTGCTCAAAATCCAAAAGATAAAAACGTGAAAAATTATTTTTCGCAGCTTATTCTGGAAACACCCTGAGCGTCCTGTTTCCAGAATTGTTTCGAAGGGTGATCCGAAATATTTTCCAAAAAAGCAAAACCGTTTCAAGTAAGTGGTAAGTTAAGACTTTCTGATTGGCATATTAACAAGAGTCTAAAAATATAAAACCAAATTAAATCAAGACATCTTGTTGTAACCAGTAGTCATCTTGTAGAAAGACAAATTTGCTGCAAACACTTTACAGGATCTATTTCTCACGGTTGCACTCATATCCTGTGCTTCAAACACTTCGCAGAACCTGTTCTTCACGGCTGTTCTTGTATCGCTAACTTGAGTACCTGTTCTTGATAATCCATTAGTCAAGCAGTTTTAAGGCTTGTAGAAAGCCTGTTTGGCGCAACAACAACACTTGGATTTGTTATCATCAAAACCTTATCCATTCTAACAAATTCCCCCTTTTTGATGATGACAAACCAAGTGACCATATTGACTTTCAAGGACAATTGAAGTGATTAGTGCCAATTTTTCACATTCACATGAAGCAGTGAGTATCGAAAAAATGTAAGAAAATTAATATGTCCATGGCACAACTAAAACAATATTGGTCATCCTATCTTCCCCCTTTTGGCATCATTAAAAAGTAGGAGCGAGCAGTCAAACAGAGGGTGTTTGCTATCACCACCACTTAGGTAATGGAGGAAAGTCAACAGGCGATACACTCAAGTGTGTTGGTACGGTAATGAGATTGGCCATCCTAGTCACACACAAGCAATTCACAGCAAAAAGCAAGCAAGGCAAAGCCAATCAAAACCAAGATAACCTATCATTCACCAAAAGAGTGCAACATAGTACAAACTGACAAGAGAGGATAACAAAAAGAAGTGAGAACAGCCTTTGAGAACAACCGATGGAAACAGCTTATGGGAGGTGATCAGGGAGCAGGAGAAAATTTTACTGAAAGGGAAGAGAGAAGGGCGAGGAGATCTTCATGGCGCTTAGCATTTAGAGCTTTTTCCTCATCCAAGGCAGCCTTCACAGCAGTAAGCTTAGCACTGAGTCGAGAGTTTTCCTGCAGAGTAGCCTCAAGTTTGATTGAGGAACTGCCAGGAACAGGAGGGCGGGGTGTTTTTGTCCCCTGTTCTGATGCAGACCCCTCAACCAAAGTGTATCCACACCCCATAAGGGTGTTACTCCCAATCTCATCAATGAACTGAGCTCCCACCTTCTTCTGCAATGTCACCCCAAAATGCTCAAAGACACTAGTCAGGAAGAAACCATACCCCAGGTCATGTTCCCTGGAGGTGTTTGCAATTCTTGCAATATGTCGAACCATGATGGCAGGAAGGTTGATTTGCTCTTCCTTGTCCATCAGGTCCATACGACACTGATCCATGGCATCGGCAAGATTGCGACCCTGGCCCCGAGGAATGACATTCTTGATAATAAACCAAAATATTAATTGATGGAGCGATGTCATGTCCCCTTTCTTCACGGACTTGGGTGTTTGCAGGCTTGGTTGCTGGCTAAATTTCTGGGAGAGCTCCAGCAGCCTGGCTGTCCCTAGAATAGTCTTGTCTTCTCTCACATATATATCAAAGCCCGTGGAGGGAATCCCCAGAATTTCCCCTAATATCTTCGCATCAAAGCGAAGCTGTTGCCCATTAACAATACTTGTCACCACTCCTTCGGTGACAGTGCAGTTGGCATAGAACTCTGCCAACTCATGTACAGAACACCCCAGCTGGGTGTTTGTAAACAGCTCATACCACCCCTGTGCACGCAGCTTGTGCAGAAACGCCCCCAGAACCTGTTCTTCAAAATATTTTACCTTGATAATTTTGCCCCTGACGACCCGTCTCTGAAGCAATTAGGTCAGTTTGGCTGAAATGGCAGACGGGGTAGACTTCTTGGCTCTCTTAGGTTGGGGCTCAGTAGGAGGCTCTTGTGTGGAGGCGTGTTTGAGGGAGGCTTTTCTCTTGGGAGTTTTGAGTTGTGATGGTTTGGCGGGTAAAGTGGAGGTTGATTTTAGTGCAGGCAGAGGCTTATCCTCTGAGGACTCTGAGAACACGGGAGTGCCTTATTTGAAGGAAGTGTTCTCAGTGTCGCTATCTGATGAAGGCTCAGAGGAGGAATCAATTTCCTCAACAATAGGGAATGACTGTTTGGTAGGACGAGGCGTGGATTGAAAAGCAATTCGGGCTGATTTTCGAGTTGGCCTGTTTGTGGGTTTGGCCAAAGAGGCGATTTGTGGTTTTGGTTTGACAGGGGTTTCACTTTTTGAGGGTTCTTCAGTCTGGCCGCTTTTAGGCCTTGATGGTTGTCGTGTTCTTGGCATTCTAGTACGCCTAGCCATAATTTTGTACCTTTTGCGTTTCTCACCGGTTTGTGTTACCGGTGTGGCTTGTGCAGGCTTGACAGGAGACTCCTCCATTTGACCACTACTTTCCCCTTCTTCTTTTGACAAATCCTCCCCTAGGTCATCCCTAAAAACCTCAGGCCCTGTTTCGGCCCCTGTTCCCTACTCTGGAAACAGCCCAAACAAATTGATGTCATCTAGGCCATGTTCGAACAGAAAGAGTTCAGCTAAAGCCCTAATTTCTCGGTCAGATGCCCCAACAGGTTCTTGGGGTTCTCCAGACTGTTGACATGCGCCCGGTTCACCAAACAAAATTAAATCCCACCCAAATTTGTAGGGAATGTCTTCCAATTTTAGACCTACTATTCTAAGGTCTATACTCTTCAAAAACCCAAAAGGTTTGTAGATAATTGGGCGAGAAGGTTCAGTGGATTTACCTTCCATTAACGCTGCCAGAAGCTGTGTAGGCGCAAACAGGGCTGTGGCTGTTTGCAAGGCTGTGCTTGGTGACTGGTTGCCCTGGATCAAGGTCGAGGAACTCTCGGTGCTGATGGGGGACGCCATTTTTTTAGAGGAAGGAGAGAGATTAGGGTTTCTCGAGCAGATTTTCAGAGCAAGAGGAATTTCAGTTGAGGTGAGAGAGTGAAGCAAGTTTGAAGAGGGATTTAAAGAGAGAGAAGCGTGCAAGATCTTTTAAAGATTTTGCCCGTCTTACAACGGGCTTTAGCATTAAATTAGGCCGCGCACGCCTCGGAAGGTGTTTTAGCAATTCCCAACTAGTTGCACATATTTGACAAATAAGAGGCGTACCTGTTCCTGATGCTTGTTCTTGAGGTTACTTGGTAGGTAACATGGGATAATAAGGGCAATCTCATTAGACCTCAACGAGTGTCAGCAGGTTGCATACCTCACATATGCTAAACATAGCATAGAAGTTGATTGCAAACAAAAATTTAATATGTTGTACCCATAGCATTTGAAATTTTGCCAACAGGGAGAGAGAACAGGATGGTCAGGTTGTTTTAATTAAACCTAGTTCGAGTCTATTCCTTTCAAATTGTTCTCTACTCAATGTCTTGGTGAATATATCAACAATTTGATTTTCAGTGGCACAAAAATTCATTGAGATCACTCCTTTTTCAACATTGTCTCTTAGAAAATGATGACGAATGTCAATATGTTTTGATCTTTTGTGTTGACATGGATTTTTGGCAATGTTAATTGCACTTGTATTGTCACAATAAATAGGAATGGATCCTATGTCAACACAAAAGTCCTTGAGTTGTTGTCTTATCCATAATAACTGAGCACAACAGGATGCAGCTGCCACATATTCAGCTTCTGCTGTGCACAAGGCAACAGAGAGTTGTTTCTTGGTTGCCCAAGATACCAAACAAGGTCCAAGAAAGTGAGCCATACCTGAGGTGCTTTTTTTATCAACTAAGAACCCTGCATAATCAGCATCAGCATACCCAACAAGATCAAAGTTGCAACCTCTAGGATACCATAAGGCTAGATCAGGTGTATGTTTTAGGTATCTTAAAATCCTTTTTACAGCCTTAAGATGAGTTTCTTTAGGGTTAGACTGAAAACGTGCACATAGACCAACACTGAAAACAATGTCAGGTCTACTAGTCGTTAGGTATAGGAGTGACCCTATCATGCCCCTATAGGATTTCTCCTCAACTGAGGGACTACCATCATCCATTATCAACCTGGTTGAGGGAGAGATGGGAGTATCAATGGGCTTGGCCGACTCCATCCTAAAACGCTTAAGTAACTCTTTGATATACTTTTGTTGATGGATCATGGTGCCGTTTGAAGTTTGCTTGATTTGCAAGCCTAGAAAGAAGTTAAGCTCACCCATCATGCTCATTTCAAACTCACTCCTCATCATTTTTGAAAATTCATTGCACAAATCATGATGAGTTGCACCAAATATGATGTCATCGATATATACTTGGACAATCAACAAATGTTCCCCCTTAGATTTTAGAAACAAGGTATTGTCTACCTTGCCTCTTGTAAAATCATTTTCCAATAAAAAACTTGACAACTGCTCATACCAAGCTCTAGGGGCTTGTTTCAAACCATAAAGTGCTTTGTCAAGTTTAAAAACATGGTTAGGAAATTCATCACTTTCAAAATAGGGGGGTTGTTTGACATACACTTCTTCTTTGAGGTACCCATTTAAAAATGCACTTTTGACATCCATTTGATACAACTTGATCTCCATATGGGCTGCAAATGCTATCAAGATTCGAATAGCCTCCATCCTTGCAACAGGTGCAAAGGTTTCTTCATAATCAATTCCCTCTTCTTGGTTGTAGCCTTGAACCACCAGCCGGGCCTTGTTCCTAGTGACTGTTCCGCACTCATCCAGCATGTTACGGAACACCCACTTGGTTCCAATGATTGTTCTATCCTCTAGTCGTGGCACAAGGTGCCATACCTTGTTCCTTTCGAACTGATGGAGTTCTTCTTGCATGGCTATGACCTAATCTGAATCTGCAAGGGCTTCATTAATATTCTTAGGCTCAATTTTTGAGAGAAAAGCATAGAAAGCATAGAAATTTTTGAGTCTAGATCTAGTTTGAACTCCTGCATTAATATCAGACAAAATTTGATCAAGAGGATGTGAACTTTGGTATTTCCATGATCATGGTGAAAGTGGGTTCACAGACTCGCTCTCCATCCTAGCTGGAATACTCGGTGAAACAGGTTCAGAACCTGTTCTCGAGCCTGTTTGGGAGCTTGTTCCTAGATTTATCCCTGAAGGATTCGGCTGGTGTTGTCCCGAATAGGGTTCCACCCTGTTTCCCCCTGTTTGGTTCACACCTTGCTTACCTTCCTGAAGAACAGCCTCAGGCCTTGCTCCCTCCGATTGATCCTTACCTTGTTCACCTTGAAGCAGCATGTCTTTTCTAACAAGACCTAGTTCGAAGTCTTCTTCCTGTGCATCATTCTCGCTTAAAGAGTTAGTTTCATCAAAAAGCACATGCACACTTTCCTCAACACACAAGGTTCTCTTATTAAACACTTTGTGTGCCTTACTATGCGAGGAGTAACCAAGGAATATTGCTTCATCACTCCTTGGATTAAATTTCCCTAAGGCATCCTTTCCATTATTATGCACAAAACATTTACAACCAAAAACTCTCAAATGCATAATATTAGGTTTTCTTCCCTTGAAAAGTTCATAAGGAGTTTTGTTAAGAATTGGTCTAATCATGCATCTATTTATAATGTAACATGATGTATTCAAAGCTTCAGCCCAAAAGTTTCTAGGAAGACCACTAGCAACAAGCATTGTTCTAGTCATGTCCTCTAGAGTGCGATTTTTGCGTTCTACCACCCCGTTCTGTTGGGGTGTTCTTGGAGCTGAAAAATTATGATCAACACCATGCTCATTACAATAATCAATAAAGCTTGAATTTTCAAATTCTGCACCATGGTCAGACCTTAGGCATACCAAAGAGTGTCCTACCCTCTTTTCAGTCTTTTTAATAAAAGCAAGAAATTTTTTAAAAGTTTCATCTTGAGAAGCCAAAAACAGGGTCCAAGTGAAATGAGAGCAGTCATCCACTATCAGAAGCACATACCTCTTACCACCTCTGCTCATGATCCTCATTGGACCACATATATCCATATGTATCAATTCAAGAGGTCGAGTAGTGCTTACACACCTTTTAGATTTAAATGAATTTCTGACTTGTTTGCCTTTGGCACATGCATTACATACCTTGTCATCATTGAGTTTGATGGAAGGTAAGCCAACCACTAAGTCTTTGGTTACAAATTTGTTCAACAGTGAGTAACTTGCATGACCTAGTTTTTGTGCCAAAGCATAACATCATCATTTAAAGCACTCAAACAAGTCAAATTATTTTGGGGAAGAGTAGAAATACACACTTTATAAACATTTTTGTGTCACTTCCCCCTCAACACCACATCTCCTGTGTTCATATTTACAACCAAGCAACGTGTTGGAGAGAACACTACTAGGTTGTCTTTGTCACACAGTTGGGACACACTTAGTAAGTTGTGTTTTAATCCATCCACAAAATAAACATTGTCAATTGAATGGGAGAGTGACTCACCTATCTTACCTATACCGACAATTGTCCCAGATTTGCCGTTTTCAAATGCCACACTCCCTCCTTCTGAAGCTGTAAGTGAGAGAAAATTGGATTTTTCACCAGTCATATGCCTCGAACACCCACTGTCAACATACCACAGCTGCTTGTTCCCTAGGTTGTTTCCTGCGCTGTTTGCTGGGTTGTTTGCTGGGTGGTTTTCTCTCACTTCAGCCTGCAAAACAGATCATAGGTTAGTTTTGGGAACCCAGATCCACTTGGGTCCCATTCTTTTAGACGTAAAAATCTCATCTTTCCTAACCCATATTTGTTTTACATAAGCTGTGTTCCTTTTAATGGCATACTTTCTCGAGGGACAAGTATAACGATAATGACCCGTTTTACCACAGTGATAACATACAATGTTCTCAGATAATCCTACGTATTTTCTATTCATTGGGTAGGTCATCTTAGCCACAAAACCTAGTCCTCTTCTATTTCGACTATGATGTGTGTTTAACCATTCAAGCGCCCTTGAGCACCTGTTCCAGAGCTTGTTTGTGACAAGGTCTAATTCCATTTGTTTTATTTTCTCAAGCAAGTTTTTGTTTTCTTCCAGCAAAGATTCGACCTTTCCTTTTAAGTCAAGAGATTCCTTTTCCAGCTCAGTCAGATTAATGGAACAAGTCTCTTCTTTCATGAGTAGAGTCTCTTTAAGCACATTAATGTTTTCATGCAAGGCAAGTGTCTCTTTGTCAACTTCAAGTTTTTCCAATTTAAGAGTTTCATTTTCAAGTTCTAAGTCACGAACATCCCTTTTTAATTCAGCACATATATCCATTATAGAGTACACTAATTCCTCAAGAGTTGATTTATTTAGACCACGTACCTTGTTCTTAAGTTGAGTCAGACTATCTGCTGATCCATCATCTGAATCAGTGTCACTTCTTGCCATAAGTGCTACATCAGCTTCCTCGACTTCAGACCTTTCCTCATCCTCGGTTGAATCACCCCAAGCCGCAAGCATCGCTTTTGAGAGTCGTTTCGCTGAGCTGCTTACACTTTGTTTCCTCCCTTATTTTCTAAGGTGTTCGGGTTCTTGTTCCTCCTTGTGTAGTGGGCAGTTTCTCACAATGTGGTCTAGCTTGCTACACTTGAAGCATCCAGAGAACTGTTCCCGAGAGGTGTTCCTGCCCTTGCCGAAGTCCTTCCATTTGCTGTTTTCTTTAACTTTCTTGAAGAACTTCTTAAATTTTTGAGTTATCATGGCAATCTCCTCCTTATCAGAATCAGAATCATCTTCTAAGGCCTTTAGTGCAAGACCTCGATCTCTCTTTATCTCATCTTTCTGCTGAGAATTTTTTCTAAGTTCATACGTTTGGAGATTTCCAATCAGCTCATCTAGGTGATCTTGTTCATGTCCTTAGCTTCTTGGATGGCCGTTACTTTCGCTTCCCAAGAATGAGGTAAAATTCTTAGGATTTTCCTCACCAATTCTTCGGTGGTGAAGGATTTTCTCAGGGATTTCAACTCATTCGTTATGTGAGTGAAGCGAGTGTACATGTCCATCACACTTTCACGATCACCCATCTCAAATAGCTCATATTTTCTCATAAGCAATTCAATCCGGGATTGCTTTACCTGATTGGTCCCTTCGTGAGCTATTTGCAAAGCATCCCGGATCTCCTTGGCCGACTCACATTCAGATATGCGAGTATATTCATCAGGACCTAGGCCGAAATATAGAAGTTTCTTGGCTTTGGCATTCTTCTCCATCATTTTGTAATCTTCAGTATTGAATTCTTTAGGCTCCTTGGGGATTGACTTTCCATCTTCAGTTATTTTCTTTAGGATGAGTGGTCCATTCTTGATGAGCATCCACAACTCATAGTCCTCGCTTGGATGTAGTTTTCCATCCTATTCTTCCACCAACCATAGTGTTGGCCATTGAAGTATGGTGGTCGAGTTATGGATTGACCTTCCAGCATGCCTTGTGGGGTACTCATCTTCAAGGATCTCTCAAGGTGTTAGCCTTTCAAAGGAGAACCTACTCTGCTACCACTTGTTGATTTAGAAAGTGCACAACCACAAGAGGGGGTGAATTGTGGTGTCCGATTTTCGCAAGTTGCTGGCAAACAGTCTTAGACCCTGTTCGCACAGGTTGTTTCTGAGATAAGCAGAAGCGAAAATCCAACAAAATTGAATGCGGAAATAATGGACATAGGATTTTTATGTGGAAAACACCTCTAGCCCAACTGAGGTGAAAAACCACGACCTACCTCGTGTAGGATTTAAACACCTTACTAAACGGGCTAATCACGTTACAATAGTAACATACCTTGTTACAAATTGCAACCCACATAACCGTCTTCCCTAAGACAGGTTACCCCACGTCCAAAATCCCCTTGATTTGGACACACACTCAACTCACTTTTGTGAAAGAAGAATATAAAGAAAAACACCCTGTTACAATGCTTCTCAACTAAGCTAATATAGGGTACAATGAAGTCCTAGTATGACAACTTTGAAAGCTCAAATATCTCACTTACTAGACACGGTTTTCTTTTAAAACTTTTAAGCTCATGAACACTGAATTTTTGCCTTTGAAAACCGATACTTTTAACGTTCTAAGAAGCGACTTTATATAGTGCTTGGAAAAACAATTCCTTAAATTTTTGGAAACTAAAATCCCTAAAGAATATAGAATTGTTTAGCCACAAGGGATGAGGAAACATGAGCTGGAAACACTTTCTAAACCGTGTGCATAAGGCGGTGATTCTCAGCAACTAGCCCATGTTTTTCTCAACAACCTTATCCACTTGCCAAAAATTGTATATTCTTTTTATTCAAAAAGATTTTGCAAATCCCCTTAGATTTTAATAACCGTTTTTAGGGTAAGGGGTAAGATACTCCATAGAAAAATCTTTCTTGCAAATCTTGGAGAAGCTGCTCAAAATCCAAAAGATAAAAATATGAAAAATTGTTTTTCATAGCTTATTCTGGAAACACCCTGAGCGTCCTGTTTCCAGAATTGTTTTGAAGGGTGATCCGAAATATTTTTCAAAAAAGCAAAACCGTTTCAAGTAAGTGGTAAGTTAAGGCTTTCTGATTGGCATAATAACAAGAGTCTAAAAATATAAAACCAAATTAAATCAAGACATGTTGTTGTAACCACTAGTCATCTTGTAGAAAGACGAATTTGCTGCGAACACTTCACAGGATCTATTTCTCACGGCTGCACTTTTATCTTGTGCTTCAAACACTTCGCAGAACCTGTTCTTCACGGCTATTCTTGTATCGCTGACTTGAGTACCTGTTCTTGATAATCCATTAGTCAAGCAGTTTTAAGACTTGAGAACAGCAGTGAGAATTTGTTTAGAAAGCCTGTTTGGCGCAACAACAACACTTGGATTTGTTATCATCAAAACCTTATACATTCTAACACTTTATGTTCTTATATGTGTCGTGTGATATTTTAAAGAATTTTTGATTTAATAACTTTGGTACGTTCATGTTGAATTGAAAGTTAGGTTTGTATGTTTTAATTATTTTGATTTATATGTTAAGTTAGGTTTGTATGTTTAAGTTCTTACTGGGTACATACTTAAAAATAATACGTTCAAATGGTAAAATCGAGTAGGTTGTATCTTAAACATGATTAAAAGTAATATGTTGAATTTGATATTTTTCTTAATTTGATTTGTTAATTTTGGTATGTTAAGTGGGCATGATCTAAATGTGTGAAGTATTTTGTAATTATTTATTTTTTAATGAAAATATGGTTTATATGCATGTCTTCTTTATTCCTAAATTGTCATAGATTTTGAAATATATTTAGAATTTTTAAATTAATTGGTAAAATAATTTCATTTTAATGTCACATGTGTAATGGGAAAATTAGTTGTTTAAACTTAAAATATGGTAATTATGTTTATACAAATTTGTGAAATGTAGAAGTAGATTTTAAAATTATCATATTATTTTTGATTAAATAACTTCGATGCGTTCCTGTTGAATTAATTATTAAGTTAGTATGCTTGATTTGTTATACAAGGGGTATGTTCATTTAGTTTAAAATAATTGAAATGTTTAAATGTGTAGTTTTAGCTAATATAAAAGTTTATTTAGTATTCTTTAGTTTGTTAATATTTTACAATATTTGGTTTTTTTGAATGACATGAAATTCAATTGTGTAGTTTAGATTGAAATTTAAAATTTAACTGCAATGTAGGTGAAGCTTGAAATGGACCCGAATGACACACAATCATTCATGCACTTACTTATCGGGGACGAGTCGCAAAGTAAACTTGGAAATTGTTCAAACCTTGCCCCATGCCTCCTGAATTGGCAACATTACCCACCACCACATAACCCCCCACCCTAGTCCCAACAATATCCGCCACAATACCCCATAAATTAACAACATTACTGTCCACCACAGAACACCTCACTGCAAAGTTTAGCTACGGATCAATACCCCTTCTATGTTACCCATCTCAACCTCCTCGTATGACCTCAACAGCACCTCAACCTCCTCATACGGCCTCACCAGCGCCTCATCCTCTGCCTAGTAATAACCCCAACAACAAGGAATGTGGTGTATAGCCCCCTAAGTGGACATTAGAGGAGGATCGTCGCTTAGTGAAGTCATGGATTAATGTGAGAACGAATCTAATCACTGCGGCAGATCAAAGGTTAGCTGGTTTTTGGACTAAGGTGGCAAACACCTTCAACCAGCATGCTCCCGATGGAGCTTCAAAGAGAACGGGGAAGGAGTGCAATGCCCGATGGATTCGAGCCGCTCCATTAGTGTCCAAATGGTGTGCTTGTGTGGCTTAGGCATACCGGGTGCACCTAAGTGGTGAAAACGTGGACGAAATTACGCAAAACACCCAAGAGCTTTATGTTGCTATGGTGGCAAAGCCTTTGACCTCATTCATTGGTGGGTGCTGCTGAAGGATCAACCTAAATGGGAGACCTTCTGCGATCAATCTGCAGAAGCGTCTTCCAAATAGCTCAGAGTAAACGAGGTGGGGGCGTGCTCCAAGGGTGACACCCCTAGCACCCCTAACACCCCTAGCACCCCTGCAACTCCTGCTAGTGAGGTTATACCAACTGAGATAGTTGGTGGGCTATCTGCCTCATCCGAACAAAAGCTGCTAAGAGAAAGGTGAAGGAGCAAGTCGCAGACCCGGTGTTAGATCTCGTGACCACAGAGATCTCAATGTTATGGGCAACAAATGTGAAGAATAGCACCATGTACGAATGACATGTCTTTGCCCAAGAGAAGAAGGCACATGCAGCTGTGAAAGATGTTGAGTTAAGAGATCGGTAGCAATTTTTGTAAGAAAGGAAGCAGCGCCTTAAGGAGATGAAGTACGAGGGCAAAATCTAGAAAATGAACATAGCGGACATGTGTCCTGAAGATCAAGCTCGATATGGCCCCATTTAAGAAGAAATTAGGAGTCGCTACTGTGAAAACTCGTCCTCCTTTGATATTGACCTTTCATTAGGTTGATTACTAAGTTTTAGTTTACGGTGTTATTGTGTTTTCATGAAACAGTTATTGTACTACAATCCTTTTTATGTGGTTAATGACATATTTATTTCTAAGTTGTTTCTAAGTTGATGCCTTACAACCTAAATTTGCAATTAGTTGTTTCTAAATTTGTTTTTTTTTTTTTGGGTAAATGTCACAAGGTTAATCTTATAATAGATAATTTATATTTCTATGTTTATATGCACAGGTATTCAACAATGAGTGATTCATCATCCTCCTCTACTATGTCATCCTCAACTGATGGTTTGAGCTTCATCCTAAAAGAATCTAACGATGATTCACCAATATTAAAAAATATCATCAACAATGAAAATGGCCCGAAGTTATTGGACTTGGCCCTAAAGTTAAGACACATTAGACAACAAAGTAGGACTTCATCATCATCACGAAGACCTAGAAAGGAGAAAAGATTTGTAAAGAGAGATCAGCAAGAAGCACACTATCGCCTCTACAAAGACTACTTCGCCGAAGACTCCATCTACAACCAGACCCACTTCCGACATAGATTTCGTATGCGACAGCACTTGTTCGTCCGCATAGTTGGCGCCTTAGAGAGTCGATTTGAGTACTTTCAATTGAGCTACGATGGTCTCCGTAGGCGTGGGTTGTCGCCACTCACCAAGTGCACTGCAGTCTTGCGAATGTTGGCTTATGGTATATCGGCAGATTGCATCGATGAATACCTAAAGATTGGTGAAAGCACAACTATGGAGTTCATGAAAAATTTTGCTGCTGGGGTCATTCAAGTGTTTGGAGAAGAGTAGTTAAGAAAACCAACACAAGCTAATGTTGATCGTTTATTACAACTAGCAGAAGCCCATGACTTCCCGGGTATGGTAGGAAGCATCGATTGTATGCACTGAAAATGAAAGAATTGTCCAACTGGTTGGAAATGAGTATTTGCAAAAGGGGTATACAAAGTTCCAGCATTGATTCTTGAAGCTGCTGCTTCCTATGACCTTTGGATATGGCAAGCATTCTTTGGGTACCTGGGAACCCTCAATGATTTAAACGTCCTCCACCGATCTGATGCTCTCCAAGAGTTATACGAGGGCCAGGCTCCAAAATGTGAATATGTCGTTAACGATCACAAGTAGAGCTGGGTAATAGGTCGTGTCGGGTGTGTTCATGTCAAACTTAAACGGGTTAAGAATTCCTCGACCTGAACCTAACCCGTTCATTAAATGGCTTGAAAAACCTTGACTGGCACCCATTTAATTTTTAAAGGGGTTGACCTGCTTAACCTGTTTAAGATAAACAGGTCAAGTTCAGTTGCATAATTACTATTTATGCATTTAACATTTTCAACTAATACGTAATTATAGCGTTAAAAATTAACTTTACAGATCACATTAAATAATTACTATTTAAAATTTCCCCAGATACTTCATAAGTCACAATTTTTAAAAGATTTTATATTCATAATTATATAGTAAAAAGTAAATGGATAAATGATAAACGGAAAAATGAGTTGAGTTATTTAACTAATTTAATTAAACGGGTTAAATAGGTACTTTTTTTTGTCAAGAATGTCGACCTGAACCTAACCTATTTAATTAAACGGGTTGAGCTTGCCAACCCATTTAATTAAACGGGTCAAAAATTTATACCCGAACCCACTTAACTTCGTGTTGATTTCGGATCAGTAATCGTATCGGATCAGCTTTTCCCAACTCTAGTCACAAGTACAACATTGGGTACTATCTGTCTAACGCTATTTATCCGAGATGGGCCACCTTCGTGAAGACCATCCCTCTTCCTCAAGGAGCCAAGGCAAAATTATTCACTGAACGTCAAGAATCTGTTAGGAAGGATGTGGAGAGAGCATTTGAGGTTCTACAAGCTCGCTTTGCCATCATCCCGACCCTACACAAAACATGGACAAGGCTAAATTGGGTATGATAATGAAGGCATGCATTATACTCCACAACATGATCGTCGAGGACGAGCGTGATTCTTATGACTTTAGTTTTGAATATGATGATGTGGAGGACAACACCCCGCAACCTAATGTCCAACAGAACCGTCATCCGTGCTATGCAGCCTACCTTCATACAGTAGTATAAGTTCATAACCCAGACTTACATGCACGTCTTCAATCCCACTTGGTCGAAGAAATATGGAATTGACACACATGGCGCGAAGAACATCGCAAACATAGTTAGTATGTTATTTGTCGATCTTTCGCATTGTATTTTTTTTAAACAATAGTCGAACATTCGTGTTATATTTTTTTCATTATGTCCAATCTTCGCATGGGTAATTTGTTTTCAAATGTGATCCTTCTTATTGTATTAGATTTTAATTGAATTATACTTTTAATCCTATCTTTTTTCACTCGTTGGAAAACAAACACATAAATAAAATAATAAAAAATTAAAAATCAATTAATCCACTTTTCATGTCAATAAAATAAATATTCCTTACTTTTGAAAATTAAAAAGCATTCACTTTTAACCATAGTTAAAACACAAACACAACATAAAAAATAATAAGTAATAAATTCTATTGAAATTGTGGGCTCCATGGCAATTACTTGTCCTGAAATGAATTTCAACGGTTGAAAAATTGAATGTAATGCAACTAGAACTCTAGCTGAAGTGGCAGACCTGAGTTTTTAAAAATGAAACTCTGGTTGGGGATGTCTAATCTGTAGAAAATGAAACTTCTGATATGGCAGAGTAGCTTTCTGATGTCACGCGTTCTGTGTGGATTTGAATATCATGTTTACATTTTTTTAATTAATATCATGTTAACAATTAATTAGATAGTTAATTTTCGCGGTCGCCTGAAAATGGAGTTCTTAAAGTGCTTTGCCACTGTACTTATAGTTTTAATCGCTTTTTCCATCGTACTTTATTTTTTATCATTTATGCCACTGCAGAATTTATCATAGTTACAAATGTCATCCATGGCGCAACTTGATCGGCAATAGAAGGTAAAAGGCTTATTTTATTATTATTATCTTTACTTTAATCTGTAATTATCAAATAAAAGTAAGAGATCCCACTTTTAACCATCTTTCCTCTCCTGCTCTCTCTCTCCCCCCTGAGTTTACCATCACCATGCCTTGAGCTTGGAGTAAAGATGGAGATGGAGGTTAGCACAGATAAAGAAATGAAACTTTTAACATAGGAAATAGATTACGTCAGGTTTTTAGGATGGATTTTTGGGCTAGCCTCAATTTATCTCTCTCACTCTGCTTTTCATCATTATTCAGTGCTGCTGATTTAGGAATTTTACTGCTTTGTTATAAGAAATCGATTTCATGGGTGTTGTTGCTATTGTTTTCTTCTTTGATTTCATTGTTCCTTTTGATTGTTTTGTTCTGGGTTTTGTCCATCGTTCATTCCCTAGCCCAACCCCTTCCTTCTTCATCTTCTTTGTTTTTGGATGTTTTATTGCTCCATTGACTACATTATTAGAGTCGGCAAAAATGGTGGATAAGGTTGAGCTTTTACGCCAGGATGCCTATAGCTTTCTCTTCTACTATTTTTGCTGTGTTTTTTTCTCTAGTACTTTGTTTTAGGATTTCCTACCTGTGTCTCTGTTCTGGATACCACAATGGTAGTTGGATTTCTTGAACTTGCTTCAAAAGTTATTTGCTTCAAAAGTTATGAAATTTTTCTTCAATTAACAGGAAAGCAGTGGTATTGTGATTGGTTACACTTTGAATTTTCAATAATTAGGCTTGTTACTAGGTTTGTCCTGTTTGGATTCTAGCTATTCCTCAAGAAATCCATAGCATAGAGAGAGGGCAAACCATGATAGTTTTTCTTTTTCTTTTTGGGGTTTTTTGTTTTTTGGCATAAGAAAGACGAGTATACAAATTAGGAAGCCGATTTTCCTGAGATTATCATCAGGGAGAAGCAATTCCTTATGCTAAATATCATTTTTCTTAGCAAGGAGAGAGAATAGTGTAATTGTGACTGGAAATAAGAGAGGGGGGAGAGAGATAGAGAACTAGTAGAGAAAGAGGAAGAGGGTGAGGAAAAGAAAACTAATAAAATCAGCATCCACCTGCTAGTGCCCATCAAGTGAGGCTCTAATGGCATTTGTCAATGAAATGTATTTCACAACAGCACAAATAATAAAAAAGAAAGTACAGTGGCAAAAATGACTAAAAACAAAAGTACGATGGCATGCCAGTGCAAGAATTCCCTGGAAATAGCCCCCCCAAAAAAAACAAAAAGAAGAAAGAAAACCTTATCAAAGGAAGAATCAGTCCACATTGGAATGAAAGGTTAGCGCCAACAAATTGAAACGCAATAGCAGAAAGTAAAGGGAGCGCGATACAGAGCAAACGAGCAAATATGTTGGAAAGGTTCAAGGATGTAAAATGGAGTGGCTGTAGAAGATAATATGTGCAATCTGATCTGTCCATCTCGCCAGATTTAACCATCTGATCTGCTCAGTGGACAGGCTACTTAGACAATACCGGGAGGACGGCTGCCGTTCATGATAGTTTTTAGGATCACAATGGCTTGAGTCTTCATGAGCTCAATAATTAACCAATACAGA
Source organism: Carnegiea gigantea (assembly GCA_029747015.1). Classification (NCBI taxonomy): domain Eukaryota; kingdom Viridiplantae; phylum Streptophyta; class Magnoliopsida; order Caryophyllales; family Cactaceae; genus Carnegiea; species Carnegiea gigantea. The sequence goes on along the minus strand of JAKOGI010001026.1, from coordinate 302,389 downwards.
ATCATTTGAATTAAGGAGAAGATGCAATGCTGGACCAACATGCCTATTCGAGGGCATATTAAGCTCAGTTGCTATCTTACAATGTGGCGAATAAAAGGGCAACGAGTTTTAAGATTACTCTAGATGAGAAAAATCTAATCCATCCTAGAGAAGTAGAATTTACATATTAACAGTTATGATATGTATCTATCTAAAGCCTAGAATTTTGTAAGAAAACAAAATGTTTTTCCATTTCCTAGTCACTGAGTTCTGGATCAAACTAAGGATTTGGAGACAGCTTGTTGTAGAGATTTGAAAGTTCTCTTGTAGTTTAAGAATCCCATGAACCAGAACTCAAAATCATTAGTTGTCATTACTTGAAGGTACTTCTGGGATGTCTTTTCCATGTCCTTGCTTTCACCAGCTTTTTTCATCTTATTTAAAGGGATGATCATCTGCATTAATTTATTTATCAGAATAATAATGTTTGTATTAGTTAAACCTTTCAAATTTCATGATTTCTAAAGAAGCATCTGATTGAGCACCATGAGATTAGTTACCTTGTAATGGAATTTAAGCAACTTCCCTATGGGGGATTTGCACTTGGCAATTGGTCTGTCACTGCAGAATGTAAGTCTGTGAGTGGAGATGAAGAGGTGGCCTTGAATTGGACCCGCGGTGGATGACAAACAATACTGAGAAGCCTTCAACAGCTGCTCTCCTTCACTCGAGCTGAAGATCTGTCTGAGTAACTTCTCCACTCCTACTCGTAGAATCTTAGCTCCTAAACCAAGTTTATCTTTCGTTGCATTGTATTATTGTCAATAAACCAAAATCAGTATCCTTGTTTTCCCGTCGTGAAAAGTGATCAAAGAACTCTTGTTCTTTCAGGGAGGGGGATTAAGGGTTGATTTGTGATACATACCAAGCTTATTCATTGCGCTCAGAACTGACCCAGTGCTCCTCTGCTTCAATATCAACGTTCCACGCATATGGCTAAAATTAGACCCGGGTAATAATTTGATAGATGTCTTCCTTGTTTGACCATATGGTATTCTCAACAACCCATTTTTAAGTACATGATCTCCAAGCATACTCTTTATTGTTAGGAATAATACTAGAGCAACAATAATAGCGGAAGCGATAGGATGAGTTAGAGATTCAGAATTCAAGTGAATAACAGAAACAAGAAGACAAGAGATTTAATGTGGAAAACCCAATGCGGGAAAAACCACGGACGGCGACAGCACCAGAACAATTCACTATGAGCAGGAAGAATACAACACGATCACAATCACCACAGTGATTTGATCTAAGAGCAGAATTACAACCTCTCTATTGTAATCTCCCATAAAGTACTTCTACCTCTCAATGTATGTATGAGTACTGGAGTTATTTAGATCCTAGGCTTGACCCTCTTTATATAGGGTCTAAACAGTAGGGTTTTCCCCCTTAGCATGCAACCCTAGTCGCCAGGTGTAACCGCCTTCCGAAAGAGGCGGTGTAAAAACACGGGGCACGACCGTGCCACGTGGCACGGTCACCCATTGCCACATGGCATGGCCGTGCCACATGGCACGGCACCCCTGTGCCGTTTTTCTATCCTCTTCGACTGGACGTTCTTCGTCTTGACACGCCCGTGTCTTGTGTAGCATGGTTCCACCGTGCTGGTACTTAGATTTTGGGCCACGAAACCCAACAATCTCCACCTTGGACCAAAATCTCCAATCACTGCTTTCTGACTCCGTCATTGCACCCCGAAGGGTGATGCCCCTTCCAAGGGGTAATGCCCCAAAGGGCGCTCAAATACTGCGCATACCAACTTAGTCCAAGCAATGCTTGAACTTAGCTCTAGGAGATGACTTATATGAACTTTCCTTCATATAACCTGTCACAGTAGATGCCTGCAAGACATAGAGGCCTCCTTGCCTCAAACCCTTCAGCAGAATCCTACTGTCCTTTGAGAACTTCATAATTCCACCTTCAGCTAAATATTTGCACCCTTTGGATTCAAGGGTGCCCAATGAGATGAGGTTACGCTTCAAGTCAGGAACGTGACGAACATTCGATAAAGTCCTGACAACACCATCATGAGTCTTGATTTTAACAGTACCAGTTCCAGTTACATTACATTGGGAATTATTGCCCATGTGAATAACAGTTAAGTCAACTAGATCATATGTTAAAAACAAATCCTTGTGAGGACACATATGATAGGTGCACCCAGAATCAAGAATCCAATCAGAATCGCTCCCCCATTCAGTAGAGGTAGCAAACAGAACGTCACCATCAGAATCAGATTCAGCAAATGAAGTTTCAGCAGGCTCCTGAGAATTATCTTCTTCTTTCTCCTTCTTCTTTTGCAGTTTCCAGCAGTTAGCAACAATATGACCCAATCTACCACAGTAATTGCAGGTCTTACTAGCATGAGGATTTTTAGACTTAGAACGGTTCTTACTCCTATTACCGTTCCCCTTTTCAGTTGTTGTACCCCTTACTGCTAATCCCTCAGCAGAATCAGCATGAATGTCAGGATCAAACTTCTCCTTAGACAACAGGTTTGACTTAACATCTTCAAATGATATAGTATTAGAATTACTATATAGCATAATCTCCTTAAAGTGTTTATAAGAAGGGGGTAACGACACAACAAGCAAAATAGCCTTATCCTCATCCTCAACTTTCACATCTAGACTCTCCAGCTCAACAAGAATAGAGTTAAACCCATTTAAATGCTTTTGGACAGGGGTACCTTCAGCCATACGAAAGGTATACAACCTTTCCTTCAAATGGATCTTGTTGGCGAGACTCTTCATCATGTAGAGTTCCTCCAGTCGAGCTCAAAGATCTACCGTAGTTGTCTTATCAAGCACCTCTCGCAGGACATGTGGTGCCAAGCACAACTGTATGGTCGAAACTGCTTTCAGCTCCAGACCCCATTCGTCCTTCATCAACGACCTACGTCTCTTCTTCACATCTTCAGCCGACTGTTCTTCTGTCATCTTCTCAGGTTTCACGTGAGGTCCCTTCAGAACCTTTCACAACCCGTGCTGAGTGAGAACTGCTCTCATCTGCACCTTCCAGAGATTAAAACTACTCTCCCCATCGAATTTCTGAATATCTACGTTCATGATAGAAGACATCCTATAACCAAAGCTCTGATACCACTTGTTGGGGAGATCCAAGGAAGGAGTCCACTTCAACCAAGGTCCACGGTAACAAGCACAAGTGAGGTTCCATCCTAAAACCAATTGGCAATCGGAGGAGTAGCCCATTTGACTTATATACCATGACCTTTCTTCTCAAACTCCCGATGTGGGACTTCTTTACTCATGTGTGACATTATCAACATTCATGCTTCTTGGCTTGAATGCCTCTGAAGCATTAATTTTTCTTGTTTGTCCTCGTTGATGCCTAGAGGTTTCTAGTAAAAGTGAGTTACTGCTAACCAAGTATGGTTTGTGGTGGCAGCAGGCAGGAAATGTGTATGTCATCAAGAGGTATATACATAGGAATTGAGGACTCGGAATATTTTAAATTAGATTATTAAATGAGTCATCCATGAATCAGCAGCCCGAAAAAGAAAGGAAAAGGGAAGGCCGCCAGACTGGATTTTTTATTTCATAAGGTGACATCCCATGTTTGTTTTCTTTAAGAAGGATGTGACATGGGGGGCATAGAGAAACGGGGTAATGGTGGAGGTGATTTGGGTGATTTCATCATCCAAACTTTTGAGTTGGCAAAGGCTAACATTCTGATGCCATCGATCCTTTTTCTTTGCTTTTGCACACAATAATCGCAAGGTGTTCTGAAGATCAAACTACTGTTAGCACTTAATCAAACTAACAGCACTATGCATTCTGAATTCTGGCAAAACCATAGCCTAGTCAGCCGTGGCCCATGCCCAAGTGTCACCACGTGCGCACTTCTGTCATGTGGGCACATAAAGTATTTCTGCTTCCACGATGCTTTGTCTTTTTGTTGGGGGGAGGGGGTGGAAGCTTGTTCACGAAGTTATAGATCGAAAAGCTAGTTGGTAAAGCTAATTATGGGAGCTACCTTTTTTGGAAAGGAAGATTTGGGCCTTGTTGGGCAAACAGCTGTTAGCTGTTAGTTGTTTGTATTAACCGTTAGCTATTAGTCATTTGAGTTAGCTGTTTGAATTAGCTATTTAAATTAACTGTTTGTTGAAAAACTGTTTGGCAAAAGTAGCTGTTTCTGATAAAGTTGTAAGACAAAAAGCTAATTCTTCAAAAAGCTCTTCCAAAAAGCTCATGAACTTAGCTTTTTCAAATCACCTTTTTGGGCCCAACAAGTTCTTCTAAAAAGCTCTTTCACCAAATACCCATATTAGCTTTTTTTACTTGGTCAAAAAAATTCTTTTTGATCAAAAAGCTCTTCAAAAAGCCGTTTGCCAGACACCCCCTTAATCAGTTTACTAAAAGTGTTCCCTCAATTCAGGGAAATTCATGCACACATAAAAGATGCTTGCAGCTACTAAAGAAAAGGTACGAAATTATTAGGGGTTAATTAGGCTAAGCAAACCTGGACTTCAAGTTGAGTCTTGATACCATGCATAATCTCATGAAGGGTTATGCATTTAATGTTCCCAATAATTATGGTTTGTGTGATGTTTAGGAGAAAGAAAAGCTCACCCAACATTGAGAGGCTAGAGTTATATTTATAATAAACTGTATAATTGCAGAATTGCAGTATATCTCTAGACTCTATTACATCGCTTTAATATGATCGGTGGATGCACTAATAGTTTGCACTTTAAAAATAAGAAATATTTAGAAAACAATCCTTTGCTAAAAATATCTGCAATTTATAAACGTGTAGAAATATGAGGAGCAGCCAGATCTCTACTAGCGACCAGCTCCTGTGCAAAATGATAGTCACCTTCACACATTAGCATTCGTTCTGTTGCTCAAACCACTTTATCTCTTATTAATGGGGAGCTACTTGTTGATCCCATAGAATATCATAATATAGTAGATGCTTTATAGTGTTTTACTATGACTTATCCTGACATTGCCTATCCAACCTATGTATTTTCCTAGTTTATGAATGCCCTTTGTGCTGCTCACCTTCATGCTATCAAGTGCATTTTCAGGTACTTGCAAGATACCCAGGATCATGGAATGTTCCTTTCGCTATTTGCCTCTTCTTCCATTATCATTACCTATTATGATGCAAATTGCGTTGGCTATAAGGACTCCTGTCGTTCCACCACTAGTTGTGATGTGTACTTTGGAACCAATGTTGTGGCTTGGAGATCTAAGAAGCAACCCATGGTACTCAAATCATCCACTGAAGTGGAATATCATGGTCTTGGCTATAATGTTGCTGACACAATATGGATTCGGAAGCTACTACATAATCTCGGGATTAGTATTCTCGACCAGTTAGTCTTTTTGTGACAATATTACTGGCTTTTACATGTTTGATAAATCTATTTAGTATGGTGTCAGCAAGCACATTGTTGTTTACTATCATTTTGTATGGGAGAGGGCTGCTACTGGAAATCTGATTGTTTATTGTATTCTTGCGTATTTACATGTTTACCAAAGTATTGTCTTCACAAACAGCTCTTATTTCTAATGTCCAATCTCTTCGTACATCCCGCAATCTAATTGAGGAGGTGTTATAGAGTGTGAAAATAATATTGTAATTTTGTAATTCATTTATTTGAAGGACACTAAGGTTTTATTTTTCTCTCATATTGTGCGCATGGACCCTCAGTAGCAATCCATTGCTGGACAGACCATTTAGCTAGTCAAACAAAATCCCAATTATTATAGGGAAAAAATTAAATGACGAACTAAATGGGAATCGCACCCGAGTCACGACAAATATCACTAGTGAAGTCAGCTTATTATTTGAATAATTAAATCCATTTTGCTTTAGAGTTTAGATAATATATGATGGAAGGTATACGGCTTAGGATAGGGAGATAATTGTTGGATATGTGAAGCTCTGAATTCATAAATGACATGACGAAAGGAGGGGAAAAAAAAAAGATTCCACAATTTATGCAATCAAATCAAGTTTTTAAGGCATGGCACAAGATATGAGACGGGATTTCATTTGTTCTCTTTGCCGTGTGTACATTCGCCCGACATTTAGGTGATCCTCCACTCATCATATTTATGCATCCTGAGTAAGATAATATTAATGCTTACGTCCACAATCTTTTGCAACGCAAAAATTACGAGATGATAATCTTCCCAAAGCAATTAGTAAGTAAACATAGTAGAATGCAATCTTGTAAATCAATTGTGGAAAATTTCGTTTTGAATTTTTTTCCCTTCCGGGATGGGGTATGGGGGGAGTGTTCATGTTCTTCATATTGCTTCTAAGAAGCAGTTATGAGTGGGAATCATGCTTATACTCTCGAATGTTTCTAGCATAATGATAAGTGTCTTGCTACAAGACAGCTTTTAAAAGCCTTGTTTTTACTTAAAATGTATCTTATCGGGAAAAAATGATATGACTGAATAGTAGAAGGATGTCAAGGTTTATAAATTGTGTAAAATTATCATTTTATACATAATATTTCACATTTAGAAAATTACGGTTAGGATGTCAGTTTGCATCTGTTGACGTAAAGCTGATCCAGTAAGGATGTCATTTTGTATTTGTTGACATAACTAACAAATATTAAAGCTTTATAACTCATATAAGTTGTAATTAATAAAAATTTAGTGTTTTTAAATCATAAAACATATTAATTGAGTTAAGGTAAGAAATTTAAGAGTATCTTGCAGCAAGATACGTATTATCACCCATATTTCTAATGGGTTTAGTGTAAAGCCTGATAATCTAATAGTATTGTACACTGAGTTCAAACCCAGGAACGTATCATCTTTTGTAATCTTCATAGGCAATGTATCTCATCATATTGCACTGGTGTTTGCTTCTACTACTAAGTGTGGGCAAAAGGATGGCAATTTGTACTCTAGTCCTTTTCACCTTGTCAGGTAAGGAGCCCCCCAAGAACATAGACTTGTAGATTTGTTCTGTTTTATTTTTATTCATCAAATTATCTCTATAATTGTTGAGTTAAATATCGTAAGTGCAAGGTTTATAAATCTGCAGCTACCAACTTGAGAGTATGGGTTATATCTATAGACAGTTGTGTTTTTTGATTACCATAACTAACTCAAGCGTATCAAGTTAGGCAAATCAAAATGATGATAGAAAAAAGAATCAAACTACTGAAACAAACAAATAAGACTCACGTTGTGATTAAACCCAAGGTAAACTAACCAACCTATTAAGTGAAATTCAGACCTTCCCAAGTCATTCTAGCATTCAGAGATGATCAGTTGCACTGTTTAAGCTCACCAAGCCCTCTTTTAAGTGTCAAAAGTTGGTTTAAGTGTTCTAACCATCCATTTTTATAGGATTAGTGCAATTCAACTACATGAATAGCAACCCTAGACTTAGCTAGGATTTGGGCTATTTTCATGCCCAAATGCTAGCTCTCGTCCTTAATCACATTAGAGAGTTGGTCTCACCTTTCACCATTAGTCAATTGCCCCAAAACACAGATGACAACTCTTTTAAACATTTCATCGATCACCTGGTAGGCATGATCGAAAGCTATAAATTCAAGCATAAATATGATAGGCCAAGGCCTAAATAAGATCAAGTAGATAAATGAGGGTATAAAAGATCAAATATTTAGATCGAGCAAAAGCTCACCACACCTAACTTTTACTTGTCCTCAAGCTAAAAAAAGAAGAACTAACTGAAGAACCTAACTCACTTTTGTAGAAATCATAGCCAAAAAATCTAGCGTATGCAATAGGCCCTTTGAATCTCTTGATTCCCTCAAATAGATGAGTGAGGTCTTGTAAGGATTTGTAAAAGATATATCAACAAAAATCTAAAAAAAACAATAGAGAATGGAAAATAGAAAATCTTTTTTGTTTACAAACCAAACACAAATATATACAAATGGGGGAAAAATTATTTGCAATTAATTCAACCATATTGCTCTTATTACTTGAGTATCAGTCTACACACAGGCATAATATACATATCAAAACTCTTTATCCCCACTCATGATATCAAAAGACCAACTTGTCACTGCACAATACATCAAACAGTGAGACCATCTTAGTGCTTGGTGTGCAAGTGTAACATCATCCTAGGAGTTATGCTCACTAGAGTTCAACTCAATTGCACTTGATGACACAAACTACATTTTTGATTATTAACTTAGGAAGCAAGCTTCCCTAGTTGAAGTATTCCCTCAAAGGGTAGCACTAAGTAGCACATGCCTCAAACGAATATTTTCATCATTTTCAACTCTAAGACTCTTTCTAACTCTTTTTGTTTTCTTTTTTATTTAATTTCTTCTATTTTTGAATTTTTGTTTTTGTTATTATTTTCTTTAATATGAAATGAAGCGAAAACAAAAGTAATTATAGACAATGACTTAGTTAATCATGGAAGACTAAGATCATATGATAATGGCAATATACAAATAAGGACTACATTGCGCACGTATATGACTTTCTGGGTGAGAGTTTTGCCATGGAATGAGACGCTTGGGACAAAAATCTTTTTATACCCCAGACTATTTTATTTCCTACCATTTTGAATGGCTAAAGGATTGGACATTGACTTTGACTTCGACTTTGTTTTTTATATTGACTTTGAACTTGTAGATAGGGCTTTCTCGACTTCTTCTCGCAATAGGAGCCACCTGGTTTATGGGCTTCACTCTTCTACCTCTTAGTCTTCCTTATCTTACTCAATAAAATGACGGTTTTATGTTATAGACATGAATAATGGAAATTAAAGGTCAACAACATTGGCTATGGGTTGAAGGAAACTATGAATGCCTTATAGTCTGCTGGGTAAGAGACCATGGCTTGGTGGGCTTGAATGTTTAGACTACACTGGATGGGATATGGCCAAGAAACTTGATTTAGGCTGCTTGTTTTAGAAGAAATTGAGTCTTACCCTAGGCTTAGTTCTATGTTGGATTTAGATAGCTGGTATGTGGAATTGAGTTGAGTCTAAATCTGTCTCAAAAAAATTATGGGCCTAGATTGGCCCTAAGCGTTACTTTGGCGATTTGCCTAGAATGGGCTAGTTTAGGCATGTACATCGATCATGGTAGACCATGTTTCTTGGACATAAAGAGTGGAAGCAATTGGATGGACTGTTGACTGATGTATGGATCAAGTATCTAGGTCCTAGTCGAACTTATGCACTATGAAAGTGAAGCATGATTAGATGTAACCTAGAATGAACTAGGACTTTAAATGTCTATTAGGAGGCGTTATGGACATTGGGCCTAGATGACCCATGGAATATGCATGATTATGCCAAATAATGTATGACTCTTTAGGCCTAGGTACTCTACAAGCGATATGTTATGACTTTGAAAATAGCCTTCAGACTTTCCTAATCATGTAATGAGATTTGCAAGCTCATGACTTAAAGTAACCCGAACCTAGACTAATGATATCGAACCTCATATTATGATCTATAATAGGCCTAAAAACTGCATAATTTTTGTTGGTACACTTCCAATGCAAACCCAAAACACTTAGACTTGACCTAATCTAAGAGGTCTAAAACTTGACTGCACCCTCAACTGGGTCAGACTAATATTTTCCTAACTTGGCCCTAAACATAATGATGGCTTTATAAGCATTGAGGCATCAACGAATTGGTCTTTGGATAGAGGTTAGTTTCGATCAATCCGTTAGAGTTATAAGCATTTTCAGAACCATGCATGCACATAAATTCTAACCCAATCTAAAGTTCTATGTTATAAGTGATTTATGTAGAGCAATCCTCTCACGACTCAAACATTTGCAAAAGGCCGTTTTTGTCCAAAGCAATACTCCATAAATGCTTAGTAATAATAGCTTTATTCTAATGCTAGGAGTTCTTCATCCGAAGCCCTGCTTCTCTTTTGGTTTGCAGACTAAATTCTAAGCTATTAGGGAATTTATCCTATAATCTTATGTTTGTCCCCTTTGAAAATTCATGCAAACCTTCTCAATCTTTTTTAGAACAGCTTGTGGTAGAATAAATATAGAAGCTTAGTATGCTTGCACATCAAATAAAATTGAGTTAACTCTAGTTGTGTTCTACTTATATGAGATAGATGTCTTGTAGCCCAGTTCCTTACTCTTAAAACCATTTTATCAATAATAGATGCACAATTTGCTTTAGTCTATCTTGTAAGGGACAATAGAACTCATAAATACCTGATGGGGAATTCTCCTTGAGTGAACCCAGTGATGTAAAAAATTTGATGTTTTAACTACTGGTTTGCCCCTGCAATAAATGTTTGAGACGTTCTTGAATTAGATTGAAGGTAAGTCACTTCGAAAAAGTGTTGAAAAATCCTTGAGAAGTACATAAACTGATGGTAGATGTGCTTTGCAAAAAATCATAAGGTCATCTACAAAAGTTAAATTCACCAGCCTTAAGTGTTACCATGAAGTGTGAAATTTGAAGATCTTATCCTGAACCAGTTTGAGAAGTTCTAGTCATATGTTCCATAACTAGCACAAATATTACGAGGAAAAAATAGGATCACCCTACCTTAAACCCCCCTTAAAATAAACATGCTTTGTGCCATTTATAGATATGGAAAACCTACATGTAGAACCCATTTACAAAACATAGGTGGGAATTTCAAACCAATCACATGATATAGTGTCATATGCTTTTTTCCATATCAATCTTCATCAGACACCTTGGTGATATGAAATTTCGATCAAAGAATTTCAGAAGGTCATGGATGATGATGTTATTATGAAATATAGATCTATCCTTTAAACATGTAATTTATTTTCATTTACATGACATGTCAACACCTTCTTTCACCTCTCACAAATCATCTTAGAAGTGCATTTAAATAATGTGTTATAATATGCAATTGGATGATATTTTGCAGCAGTATTGGGATTAGGTACCTTATCGACCATATATAGGCTTGTTTGATTCTAACTTCTCAGTAGCGTGCCAATGTTAAAAAATTGCAAGATGACACATCCTTCATCCTATTATAATTATATCAGCTTGGATTGAGGCAGACAAATGTGTTGTAGCACCCACAAAACCTCTAAAAAATTCCTTCAGAATGATCCACAAACTTTATGTACTTAGTAATAAGGAGCCCTTGATTGTTGTAGACGGCTACAATGCAATTTTGATGATGCCTTTGTTTGAGTGCTAAGATGAAATAAGGTCATTCTAATCTCCAAATTAAGTCAACCAGCTTAGGCCTTCAAAACTTTCAGCTTTGTATTGCCAACTGTATAATTTCTCTTGTTTATAGATGTTGTGAACAACTATGGAGCATGCAATTGCTGTTGAATAACAATCATTCTATCTTTTACATTGCACATTGAAGAGATACAACTCCAAAATAAGATGTATTCAAAAGTTTCAAGCACTTCTCTAAACATTTAATCTTTCAGGAACTATCATAAATAGGAGTGCCACTACTAAGGATTTCCCGGCATTGCAATCTCCTCAAAGAGGGGATCTAGTGCCCACATATCAAAATATTTAAAAGGAATACAGCCATATTCAGAAATAGGGAAGAACTTTATCAAAATGGGGTAGTGATCAGAATTTTCTTCACCAGGTAGAAAAGCTTCTGCATATGTGTAAGAAGCAAACCAAGCATTATTCATCATTACTCTATGAATTTTTGAGAAAATTCTAAAGCCAAATGCCGTGTAAAATTACCACAGGTGTATGGTGGCAATATAATTAGTAACGGAAAATATGGATCACATTTGCAAGAAAATTGATTCCAACAACCAAAACTAATCTAAACACTCAATAGTCACGTTGATTGTGGACAGCTAACATTAGTTGGTAGCAGATCCTAGACATAAGAAAAACACATCTATGAGCATGATATCAACCAGAGGAAGATTATTTGACCCTTTCTCATCATAATCTAATATACAAAAGTAAAAAAATAAAAGCTAAATAAGGGGCTAATGAGGTTAAAATAGAGGTTTATCAAACTTTCCCATGCCTATCCCTTACTTGTCCCTAAGCAAGGCTATCAATCAAAGAATCAATGCAGGGGGACTCGCTTCAAAGTACCAAACTCCTCAAGCAAGTAGTGCCAATAAAATCAATAGGCGTGCAAACTCATAACAAGGAGATTCAACAAAGGCAAAACTTTCACTTTCTAAAAAACACATGCTCCATGTCACAACGCCATAATGCAAGAGAAAACACCCTCCATTAAATTACTATGCATGTCATACCTCCCCTAGCAATTAGAGAGCCAGTGAGACTAGTAGACCCTCACTTTTGGAAATAAAGTGGAACGCTCTTCTCATGTGCTTAGGGTAAAGCAATGGTTCCCTTAAAACCACTCTCAATGCATGCATACAACTATAGGGGAAGCGGATCGGACCTAAGCAAGCAGGATTGAATCCAAGATCATTAAAAATAAAAAACTAAATTTGTATTTTTGGGGATTTTAGGTAGGAAAATAAAACAAATCACTGGATATGCTCATGCTAAAGTCAAACCATCACATCAACTAATAGCACCACTTAATCTCACAAAGGCCTAGCCACCAAAGATTATATTAAACAAAAAAAAAACTATGACTCCAATCACCACTCTTAAGGCAAGCGATAAAGAAAAGAGATCTCTAATGAGAGAATCAAGCCAAAAGCTTCATTTCAAATTCATTCATCATTTCATCCAAAAGACTTATATCCTAGGTGAATCCAAGAGGCTAATTTATAGCCACAAGAATTAGAGTCCCCTTCCCTAAGCTATAAAATTAACCAAATAGAAATGAAGTACCTAAAAGGTTAATGTGGACTAATAGAATTCAAGTACCCGCTCTAGCCAACAACATTTAGGCAAACATATAAGCATAATGGATATAGAAGCTTCTAGGTTAGTGATGAGTTGTCCCAAATACAAGGCTAGAATTTTACTGCACTTGTACTTGATTGGTGGCATCATCCACTATGTCATATGAAGCAATTTGGGCAATATATTCAGAGGGTAATTTCCTAGAGGTGTCCACTAACTTCTCATAAAATATTAACTCCATAATTACCCATTTGATGGCATAATTAAACTCTTAATCAAAACAATGCATATCCTAACCTGAATTGGCCTTTGCTATGTTTAAGCTTCATAAATCGCTCAATACTTGGAATTTGAGAGAGTACTATAACTTTTTGGAAAATAGACATATGGGGCTATCCAATCATGGCAAAAATGGTGATTTTAAAACTTATTTGATCATTCAAAAAGCGCTCAAAGTTGACATATGAAACAAGAAAATTTTGGATAACGTTTGTTAGAAGCTTTATTTGACATGATTGACTAGTAGCAAGTGAATGATGAAGGTAATCAACTTTGGGAGGGTGATTTTGGTTCTTGATTCGCATCAAATTCCCCTTCTTTAAAGGAATTTGTTCTCAGAGCATTACCCAAGCAAGATGGATGCACCCTTTTGATCTTAACAATACGATGGTGCTAAGAATCTCACCTTTTTTTAAATAGAAAAATTACAGGCCATTAGAATTTGGGATCCTTGCCCACCAACCCCAGTGCTGATAAGCTTGTTAGAGACACAAATGTACTCATCAATTTCCAACTTATACTAGGGTACCTCTTCATGCTTAAGTTTGGATTGTTGTGGCTTATTTGTAGTAGGTAAGACTAAGGAGCTAAGTAAGCTCTTCTCTTCCAAGGATAGAACCTCCATTTCCTCAACGTCTTAGACTTGAATCTCCGTGGCCTCATCAATTTCATCATGAAGTTGAGCCTTCATGGTTTCTTCAATGTGACGATCTAGTGAGGTGGACTCTAGATTGGCAGCTTTAAGAGAGCTATCATCCTTTATTTCATCAAAAACCCAAGTAAGCACATCTCCTTGCTGGACATTGATCTCTTCCTGAGCAATAATAGGTCCTTACCTCATGAGTTCTTTATCAAAGAGTGGATCTTAGAAGAATGTCACATCCATGCGTGATTTGAGCCAACTCTAAGTCTTGACTCTAGAGTTGCCTTGAAGAGCTCACTTGCTCCTAAGAGACCAAAACAAATAAACGACAACACATTGGGGTCTTTAAGTGGCTATCATAAAATGCTCTTCATTCGAAGAATCTCTTACCCTATGTTAACCCTCCAGGGCATGAACCTATTTTAAATAGTGGTTTGAGTCCAAACTACCCTCAAAATAAGGTGGTTCTCTCATTACCTCTTTCACTTACGCTATTTGTCCTAAGAGTCTCCTTACTTAATATTGAAGATCAAGTGTGGTTCTATCTTACATGGTATGGTGAAGCAAAAGAGAGTGGAAATAAGCATAAAAACATTGAAAATAAGGGAAGCACAAGTCTTAGGGTTACCATGGAAAAAACTTCAACTGCCACAATCCATCGTTGTGACTGTCTCGGGATCTTGTGGTTCTTTTTATGAGGGCTTTCTATGGAGTTTTTAGGTTGTGTATGAGTTAGGGATTGTGTTTAGGCTATTTAGGATTTCTTTATGGGCTAAAATGAGAGATTTAGAGAAGAAGATCTGAGGTAAAAAAAATAAAGAAAATAAAAGAAGCAAACCAAACACAAAGATTGAGGGTTTTGATGCTTACTGTTGATAGAATTTTTCGGTGATGAGTTCAGGGTTTTGTTGTTCACTGGGACGAAAGGTGATTTATTGTCGATTTAGCTGTATGAGTGACTTCAATTTTTAATTTGATTAAACGAACTTAACATGCAAATCTAATAACTCTAAAGGAAAAAGGATTTCCCAAAGCAATTGAACACTCATCCTAATCTAACTAATGATCCCTAACACCTAGAAAACATGTAACACATAAGAAATGGGGGATCGGGCTCAACATGGCCCTTCAACACATCCAAATTTCACCTCGAAGGTCACCCCCAGAAAATTCGACTTCAAAGCTAAACTATACCAAGCATAAAATGCACTGAGTTACCATACGTTATCAAATGTTCTCGCTAAAAAATAAGCGATATCATCTTCTTCGATGCCGTAATTAAGCTCAATACCCATGGTATCTCAAGTTACTCTACCTCAACTAACCTAATAGTTGCAATGGAAGAAAGAAGAAAAGGGAAAAATTACTAGAGAAATGTTGAGTTTCAAGGAATGGATTAGGCTTTCAATCCATTAAGAACCAAACCCCATCCTCGCACAACCCTGAAGCATTAAGATGCATGTTTGGGGGGAATTGGTGATGCTCAAAAATTGAATCTTGGTAGAAATTTGAAAGAGAGAGAGAGTAGAGAGAGAAAAAAGAAATCTACCATTAAATCCCACTAAAGCTTAAACTTTTGTTTTGCACTAACAGTGGAGAGAGAGTGCGAGTTCAACCCAAGCTAGCTACAAAGAAAGCTGCTAAAAAAATGAAGAATGACCTAAAAAATTCCAAAATCTCCTTTTACTCTTACATCATTATCTTAATTAAGCGAAAACGAAACTACAGAGTTTGGCACAAGGCACTCATGCTAGATTTTTGTCTCCAATTTTTCTACTTTGCTGCTAGCACGCCCCCGCTGAGCCTCTGGCATGCCCTTCTAGATTTGGCATGCCCCTGGACTTCTTCCTGTTTTGAGTTAGGCTCAGCCTCCATTTTTGGTCTTTCTCTCATTTTACCCTACAAAATAGAAAATTTGATTAATTAACTAATTTTAAAGGTTATTAGGAGCATAAATCTAATAATAAGTGCCAAATATTTGTCTGGTTGAAAACCGAACAAATACCCCACACTTGGATTTTGCTCATCCTCGAGTAAAACATAAGGACTTCACCTTTTTGTAGGTGGTATAGTTGCATTTGGCGTATGCGACAAACCCTTTAAACCCCTCAGTTTCCCAAGTGGACGAGTGAGGTCCCGTGAGAGTTTTCAAGTGATATACCCACGAAAATTATTTCAAAACAAAGAAAAGCTTTTTGGTTTTCTTAAAACATGAACGTATATACATATTAGGAAATTATGTACGTGACTCAGATAATTGCAACAGCCTAGCAAGCAAGTCATCAAGATATACAAATAGAATGTACATTCAGAAAACATCCAAGTCAAAATCTGCTAATGTGTATCAATCCTTATGAATCATGTTGTTAAAATCAACACGACCCTTATTTCCTTGCCTAATTGTCTTATTTGCTCCATTTCTTCCTTCTTTTTTTTCTTTTCTGTTTTTTCAAAATGATAACATGCACAACCTAAACCCCTTGACTTACAAGTATTCGGGCCTCCCCTAAAAATGGATTTTTTATTCGATTATGCAAAGCACTTATTTCACTGTCCAAACAGATGCATAATCAAGTAAAATAGCACAAATTCAAGCTAACTAAAGAAATGAAATAAAGATAGTGGCTATAAACATTAGTGCCCGGGTTTTTATTATTCACTTTGTTTTTTCACTTTTTTTTGACTTTTTTTCTTTTCTTTTCTCTTTTTCTTTTCCATTTTTCTAATAGGTCAAAAGGAAATTTCGACAAACAAATGGTTCACATGCCAATTTAATAACAAGATTCTAAGAATTGACAATAAGGTGAATAAGGTAGGCACAAATCACATATACAAGATGGGGTTAGTATGAAAAATCATATCTACATCCTCAACTAGATATCTCATCATACAAACCCTATTTACATATAACTCAATAACGTAGCACATGGGATCACAATCGCCTAAGAAAGCAC
Organism: Carnegiea gigantea; assembly: GCA_029747015.1. Lineage (NCBI taxonomy): Eukaryota > Viridiplantae > Streptophyta > Magnoliopsida > Caryophyllales > Cactaceae > Carnegiea > Carnegiea gigantea. Next base: position 285,694 of record JAKOGI010001026.1, on the reverse strand, counting down.
ATAAATCCCTAAATGAAAAAGAAAATTTTTTTAAAACTTTTCAAAATTTTTGAAAAATATGTACCAATAGGTACCTCACCCCTATACTTAAACTCTACACGGTCCTCATTATGGGAGCTAAGGTGCTCTAACAAGGAAAGAACTGAAAAAGAGAAGAAAAGACAGAATATCTATAAGAAGAGGGAAAAAGACTACCTTGAGGTAGCATAAACATGGAGAAGACGAGAAGAAAGAAGAAAATATTGACAATGCAAATATGAAATGATATATATACAATGCGAATGCATGGTTATACTAAATGTGACTGTATACAATGCCTATGCTCCTAAACACCCATTATATAGCAATCAAATGCACCACACGTGGATAACATGAATCACAATATTCACCTAATATATCAATCATAAGGCTGACACAGCCAAAGCATACCTTAAATGGGCATCAATCCATAATACACCACAATAAAGAGGGACGAGGAGAGTTAAAGAATCAATATGCAACCACTTAGAAAAGTTGAGATGCCTCGCTAATGCAAATGGCACTACATAATGACCCCTCAAAATGCAAGAAACTATAAAGAGTGAGGAAGGGGTGAGGGATACAATAAACAGTCACTGGGCCTAGCCGGGCCCAGGTAGCGGCCAAAAGTGTGGAGCAATTGGTGTAAATGTCCATGAACTCCCTTGATCGGCCGGGAAAGGGTGGAGTACCACTCCAACTGGCAGATGGCCTCGGACTGCTGCCAAATAAGGTCGTTTGTCTGCCTCCTCTCCTCGTACTCTCAGGCTTCTCTCATAGCCTGTTCCTCCTCACATTGAATCCATCTCACATCCCTCTCTTCTTGTTTGTCCATGTATCCCTGAAGATAAATTACTGCCTCATCTATAGACTCCATATGCTTGGACATTCAATGAATGTGGTGGCGCATCTCTGTATACCCCTATCAAAATCCAGTCAAGTCCATTTAAAGCTTAGCAAAAGATTAGAGGAAGCTTGCATCAAATGACATTTAGGGTGTGGAGGAGGAGCCCCCATCTCAAAATATGGGTGTTGTGTTTGTGGTTTTGGTTATGATGCGGGCTCATGCTCTCTTTGAGGCTCCCTATGTTGTTGGATCTCTTGCCCGTCTTCTTCACCCTCCTTATCATCATCTTCACTACCCTTTTCACCTTCATCACCCTTGCGTGTCATTACCACCTTTCTTCTTATGACTTGATCACAATTTCAGTTTTGCTTGTTTGAAATGATGGTGTAGGCCACTTTCGGAAAGGTGAAAAGGATTTGTTTGTGGGAAGGATACTTATTAATGCCACTCTTCATATTAATGATAGTCATATGGGGTAGGGTAGCTATATCCAAACTCCCACCCAAAAAATGAGGCTCAAGGCTACCAAACTTCCCCCATGCCCTAAAGCTTAGATTATCGTGGTGATCGTACCCCTCACACCAATAACATTTTGATGGGTAGTCTTAGCCACCTCCACTAGGTGGCGAATGATGAATGCTCCAGTGTCAGCATGGGTCCCAGTTAAGGCACACCAAATTAAAAATGACTCTGCTTCCCTACAACATTTCCGGTTATCGTTTCTCCCAAAAATAATGTTAGCCATCAAATGTTGCAAGTAACAGATGTTCACATTACAAATATCTGTGGCCTTAGCCTGCCTAGGGTCATACATGCAAGGCCGCCCAAACTTGTCTGTATAAGATTTTCTTTTAGAGCGCTCAATGTGAGGCCCGCATTTTTGTCGTACTTGCTTATCAAATATTATGCCTGTTGAGTTAGAAAATTTTATTTTAGTAATTGCCAACCTACCACTATTTTATTGCCCAAGTTATTAACCTATCCAATCTCAGACCCCAAAAATAAATTGTCTGAAATTGTATAAGTTGAATAGCCTTCGATTTCTTGAAGCTCCAACCAAAGCGAATACGACTAGATTGTCGAACCTTGGGATTATTTATGTAATTAACTAAATCGATCCCTAATATAATCAAGGGTGAGTAAGTGGATGAGCGATTATATTAAGTACTTCGGTTTAGGATTAGAGATTTGGAGATTCGACTGATGATTTAGCAATTGATGCCTTTTACGTTATAAAAACGGCATTTTATTAGCAATATGAGCTAAAATTATTTTCTATGTGTCCATGTGAGCGTTGATTTTATTAAAAAGAATAGTTTTGCCGCCAATAATGATGTTATTGTTATTAGTTTTGAAAATCTTTCGATAATTTTAATTAGCGTTATTAACGGTTATTAACGAGTACTAAATCGATTAGGAACCCAAATACGATTAGGTTGTTAACCTTAGAAATAGTTCGATGTTAATAAATCAAACCTAGAGATATTTGGGAACGAATAGTTGATGAAGGATCATATTATCGATTTGGGTTTAGAATTTAGGTTGCGAAGTAGACTAGCGTTATCGAACATGAATCAGGGGTAACTTAGTAATTTCCGCTCGTGGCTTTTGTTTTTCCCTCTCAATGCCACGACCACCCCCCTCCCGAGTTCTCTCTCTCTCCTCTTCTTCTTCTTCTTCCCGTTCCCCTACTCTGCCTTCCCCTGTCCTCCTTCTCCTCCTTCGCTTCCGTCCACGCGCGCCGTCGTCGGTCGCCGACCTTCAGCCAGTCGACCCCCCGTGAGCTGCTCCTCCTTCCCCCTCTGCGTGAAACCCCCGACTGCCCCTCTCTCCCCTGTTCCTCGCCTCCTCGTTCGTTTCTCCTCCTTCCATGCACCACAATCGGCCGAACACCGGCGAATTCGGCGCATGCAAGGTGATTTCGAACTCTTCCTTCACCTATAAATTGCATTCTTGACCTAGATTCTTCCTAATTATGTTTAATTTCTCAAAAATTACAAGTTAGGGTTTTAGGTTTGGAAGTGGTCGAGCCTTGCGCGAAGAGCAGAGGGGATACTGAGCTTTGGGAGTTCGAAATTAGCTTCAATCCAGTCAGTTTGCACGCCTACAGCTTGAATTCGAGGTGGGTGGACCTTTAATCCCTCCTATTTTTAAGATTTCGAATGATAGTTATATGAATCAGTTTACTGAATTGGTAGATTGGATTGTTATTATATGAATTCGATTATATGTGTGGACAAGCAAATGAATTAAACATTGCTATGCTAGGGCAGAGCCAATATATTCTTGAAAGGTTGTTAGATGCTTTAAAATGGAGTTTTCGATGAATCTAGCTTACATTATTGCTAATCATAGCATTTAAGTTAGAAACGAAGTTGTTTTTATGATTTAGCAACCCTATTACGTTTATACGAAGCTTTCAAGTTAGAATCAAAGTCGTTTTATGATTAGGCAACCTTATTATGTTTATAAAGAGCCTTTTTAGTTAAAGACGAAGTCGCTTTACGAATTAGTAGGCTTATTGTGTTTATGCGAAGCATTCAAGTTAGAAACTAAGTCGCTTTACGATTTAGTAAACGTATTACGTTTATAAGAAACTTTTAAGTTTAAAGTGAAGTCGTTCTACAAGTTAATAAACGTATTACGTTTATACGAAGCTTTTAAGTCAATAATGGAGTCGTTTTGCAAACTAGCAAACGTTTTACGTCTATAGGAAGTTCTTAAGTTAAAAACGAGGTCATTTTGCAAGTTAGTAGCCGTAATACGTTTATATGAAGCTTTGAAGTTAGGAACGAAGTCGTTTTAAGACTTAATAAGCTTATTACGTTTTAAGAAGCTTTGAAGTTGCAAAGGAAGTCGATTTATGTGTTAATAGACTTATAACGTTTATGAGAAGCCTTAAGCTTCGAACTTAGTTTAAATTAAGCATTAACTAAACACGTTATGTTTCAAACGAGTTGTGATTTACGATTTAGCATACATATTACATTTCAAGGAGGCTTTTAGCTAAAAAGTGAAGTCGTTTTATGAGTTAGCAATCGTTTTACGTTATTAAGAAGTTTTTGAGTTGAAAACCAGATCGTTTTACGATTTAGCAACCTTATTATATTTATACGAAGTATTTAAGTTGGAATTAAGTCGTTTTACAATTTAATAAACCCTTCTATGTTTGTAAGAAGTTTTTAAGTTACTTACGAAACCGATTCACATGTTAACAGATCTTATTTTATTCATAAGAAGCTTGTAAGTTCAGGACGAAGTCGTTTTACAAACTAACATACGTATTACGTTATTAAGAAGCTTTTAAGTTGAAAACGAAATCGTTTTACGATTTAGTAAACTTATTACGTTCAAAAGAAGCATTTGAGTTAGAAAATAAGTCGTTTTACGATTTGGTAAACGTGTCATCTTTATAAGAAACCTTGAAGTTTAAAGTAAAGTCGTTTTAAGTATTAACCAACTTATTGCCCTTAAAAGAAGCTTTTAAGTCTAAAAGGAGATCGTTTTACGGGTTAATTAACGTATTACGTTTATACGAAGCTTCTAAATTAGAAACGAAGTCGTTTTGCGAATTCGTAAACATATTTTACAAGTTAGTTTATACGTTAGCAAATTTAATTCGATTATGAAAAGCTTTTAAACCATTCACGAAATCGATTTATGAGATTAGTAAACTTGGCTTGTGTCATGTTCATCGCTTGTGTTTGAAGGATTACAATGAGCGTTAAAAGGGCAACTAAAGGTGATTATTTACGAATCCTAACTTTCAAGTGCATGCTAGTAACTACCAAGTTTTGAATCGTGAGTTAGTACACTCATCATGTTTCTAAGAGGCCTTTCTTGTTATTTGCCTAAAGCTAAAGTTGTAAGGAAATTATGTTTTCATGTTTTAAGTTCATAAAACTTATATATGAATACGTACAACTATGTTTGTCTACGAAGTATGTATGTATATTATGTTTTTATGTTTTAAGTTCATAAAACCTATATATGAGTACGTATAAGCATATTTATCTACTAAGTATGTATATATATGAATTTCATAAGTTCCTAAGACCTATATATGAACCAATATGAGTGTGTATATGAACGTATGGTTATGCTTATGTCTATGTGTACGTAGAGGAGCTACTCTAAAAACTTTAAGCTTAAGTCTGAGACCCAGAGATGGTGGCTTAGTTCCCGCCTGGTATTACATATGTTACGTTATGATAGATTCAGGAATGGTAGTTTAATTCCCGCCTGAAGTCTAAGTATGAAATTACGTCTCATCTTAGTATGATGTCTGTCCGGATAGGCGTATGTTGTCGCTCGAGTTTAGCCGACTCGGGATGGCAGTAACAAAGTACCTCTAAGAGTCTAGTCTCCTCATCTACGTGATTATGTTACTATGTATGATTTCCGGCAAGTGAAACCTATGCGTAAAGCCCCTTTTATGTTATGTTTCCGGGTTTGCGTAACTTTATTATGTTAAGTCAACGCATTATGATTTCTTCTAACAGTTAAGCCTTTTGGTATGATTATCCCTTCACTCGGTTTATGGTTCGAATATGATGTATTATGTGAAAGCTCTTCAACTAATATGAATTACGAAAGGCTTGCGTAAGTTAATATGTATTTTAAGTATGTTTTGGGAGAGAGGGTTTACTCACTGAGCGGTGGTTGCTCATCCCCATTACTTTTCCCCTTTTTCCCTAGATCTACAGGTATGTGACTGATGCTTGGAGTACAACAAGGATGGACTTGCTTGGTTTGATTGTGACGTAATTATGTAATATTGAATATGTTGTAAGGTTATGTAATTATTTAACTTCTTGTAAAGTTTATGAAAAATAGAAAGCTCTGTATACTCCGGGCGTGTGGCCCATAGAGTTGTGGACTCCAGCGTGTAGCCGTTGAGATGTTGGTGTTATATAGTACCATTATGTATTGCAGGGTTATTATGTAAGGCTTTAAGCCTGGGAAATGGTCAGTTTTTAGAGAAAATTCTGGCCGTTTTGCCCCAAAAATTAAGAAAATTCTAGCATTTCTAGCCCTAGGGTTAAACTCAAGGCCCAATTAGGTTATAGTGGCTTAAGTTTTAAACTTTGAGTCTCTCTCTTATGTTATGTTTCAAATAGGTTTAAGCAAGTTGCCTTAATAGTCTTTCCCTAGGGGAAGGCTGTGGCATGTAACACGACCCGCCTGAGGTCGGGGGTGTTACACTCAACCAGACTGGATTAGGGTGCCACCAGCTCGGCACATCTTAAAAAGAGTCTGAATGCACTGGTAGCTGAAGTAAGTGATTAAATTCTCTCACTCTCAACCTATGGTCTAAATTGAACATACAAAAGGTAATAAGGACCTCCTGACCTCTTTGTAAACTGGCCCAATCCACATTCAATGAACTCAAGAACTCAACAACTAGTCAGTCATAGGCCACACATTTCATCTATACGTATGCCAACTAACCTAAATTTGTTAACAAAGTCACAACATCATCCAAAATCCCCAATTGCCTCAAAGACTCTATGTGCCAAAACTTTCGTGCACTTGTCTTTCTAGTACTAAGAATTTCATACTCGGTTCGTTGTTCATCCTTCACAAATGTTACTAGTACTAGGAGGCAACAATAATGGGTAAGCATCTTTTGCACCTTTCGTAAGTGATGGAGCTGAAGATGAGGATGCATTGGATAACTTCTTGGGTAGGGAGGAACCCTTGGATGATTCACCTTCTCTTTTCTTACCCATTCTGCCAATAAAGTGAATATCTTAGCCTTTCGAGTAAACAAATGAAGAAAAAATGCAAGCTTTCTTTCTCTACCACCTTCAACCTCAATATGGGAGGTTAGAGTTTTGGAGAGAGAAAGTTAGTGGGTTAGGGATGAAAAGAGGTGAGATTGAGAGAATTTGTGGTGAAAATGGGGAGATTGAGGTTGGAAGTGGCGAATTTGGTGAAAATTCTAAAGAATTTGGGTGAGATATGAGTGCGTAATGAGAGGGGGAGTGAGCATTAAAAAGAGAGAGTGTCGAAGTAATGAGAGAAAATTGCAGAAGAATTGGTGGAGAAATGAGGAAGAAGAAGGGAAATCAACCATTTAATGACATTTTGGGGTGGCATAATCGTGCCTCTTCGCAAGGGGCACTCGTGCCAAATCTCTAGGACCTGTTTATTTTCCCCCAATGCCAAATCTCTGGGACCTATTTGGTGGCATGGTCGTGCCCCTTGGCTCAGGATCCCATGCCAAGTCCCTAGAAATTGATTCATCTTTCCTTGAATGTGGCACGCGCATGCCCCATTGCATGGGGGCACCTTACCAAATCTCTGCGTTCCCCCTTCTTTTTTTACTCTCCTTGTTTTCAAAACTCTCTTTTTTTTAAAAAAATTTTCTCTCTTTTTTTTTTCCCTTTCTTTCCCTTAAACCTCTCTTTCTCTTTTTTTCCCTTTCACTTTTATTCCTTTCTCCACTTTTTTCATCATTTTTTTAAAATTTTTAAACTTTTTTCACACTTTTTCTTAACTTTTCACTCTTTTTTTTCTTGGCTTTTTTCTCCTCACACCTATGTACATTATGCACATTTATACAAAGACTACCCAAATGACTACTTGGAGGGAGGAGGTTCGTGGAGGAAGATACACTCCACGTCCTCTTTACTTGGTAGCTCCAACATGGGCTTCAACCTATGCCCATTAACCTTAAAAACTCAATCTTTGCTGGAGTCCCTAATTTCGACTGCCATATGGGAAAAAACTCTAACCACGACATAAGGACCAACCCACCTAGTCTGTAACTTCCCGGGAAATAAGTGAAGGTGGGAATCATACAATAACACTTTTTGGCTTGGAGGAAACTATTTTCTATTAATGAGTTTATCATGGAAGAATTTGGCATGCTCTTTGCTCAAGCAAATGTTATCATATGCTTCCCACCTAATCTCTTCCACTTCATTTAAGCTAAGCTTTCACACCTCACCGGTGGCTATCAAATCAAAATTTAGGGCCCGGATTGCCCACTAAGCCTGATGTTCGAGCTCAACAGGGATGCGACGAGGATGCCCAAAGTATAGGGCAATATGCCTAAAGAGGTTTTGAAAGCCATCCGGTAGGCCCAAAGTACATCAATTAACTTATCCGCCTAATCCTTCCTATTCCTATTCACGGTCTTTTTGAGAATTTACTTAGCTTGCCTATTCGAAACCTCTACTTGACCTTTAGTTTGTGGGTCATACAAGGTTCTCGTGACATGGAGGATTGAGTACTTCTTAAGGAGTGCATCAAAGGACCTTTTGTCAAAGTGAGTCCCTTGATCACTAATGATGGCCCTAGGCATCCCATACCTAACCAAGGTATTCTCTCGTAAAAATCTCACCACCACCTTGGGCTCATTCGTCCTTGTGGGAACGGCCTATACCCATTTTGACACATAATTAACACACACAAGAATATACACATGCCCAAATTAATTTGAGAACAGACCTATAAAATCAATACCCCACACATCAAATATGTCCACAAAAATGATAGAGGTGAGTGGAATCATGTCTTTCCTACCTACCTTGCGCATTTGTTGACAACGCAAGCATCGTTTACAATATTCATGGGCATATCTAAATAGGGATGGCCAATAGAATCTGCTTTGAAGAACCTTCGCAGTGGTCTTTTTCCCACTAAAGTGTCCTCCATAAGATTGATCATGGAAAAAGGAAAGGACACCCTGAAAGTCCTCATTCGGGACACATCTTCTAATGATTTGGTCTGGGCAATATTTGAACAAATACGGGTCATCTCATATGAAAAATTAGGTTGTGAATAGAAAATGATCCCTGTCATTCTTGTTCCACCCCACAGGCATTTCCTCACACACTAGATAGCTCACTATGTCAGCAAACCTTAAGGGCTTAACAATCTGATGCATCACATATGAGTTCAAAATATTCTCCCTTGACGGGAGTATGCAGGATGGGTGTAGTAGTGAGTGCCTCCTTAAGCTTTGTAAACACCACTGCACACTCCTTTGAGAAGTGGAAGTGTGTCCCCTTAGCTATAAGGGAAGATAAGGGCCTAACAATCTTACTAAAGTCCTTGATGAATCATTGATAAAATCGGTATGCCCAAGAAAGGATCGGACATCTTTTACACAAGTAGGGAGGGGTTTGCAATCAAATCCACCATTGCTTTGTCTACCTCGATACCTTCCCTAGAGATAATATGACCTAAGACAATCCTCTTCTTGACTATGAAATGACATTTTTCCCAATTAAGGGTCAACCTTTTATGCTGATACCTTCTAAACACCTTTCCCAAGTTATTTAAGCTATCCTCAAAAGAGTCTCCGCATACAGAGAAGTCATTCACAAAAATCTCAAGACATTACTCAACTAAGTCGGAAAAGATTGAGATTATACACCTTTGGAATGTGGCCGAGGAATTACAAAGACCAAAAGGCCTCTTCCTAAAGGCGTAAGTGCCAAAAGGGTAGGTAAATGTGGTCTCTTCTTGGTCTTTAGGGGTAATAGGAATTTGGGTATAGCTACGCCGGAATATCCATCAAGGAAACAATAGAAGGCCCGTCCGGCTGATCTCTCCAACATTTGGTCTAAGAAGGGTAAAAGGAAATGATCCTTCTCAGTGGCGGAGTTCAACTTCCGATAATCAATACATGCCCTCCATCTGGATTGGATTCTTGTGGGAATAAGCTCACCCTTATCGTTCTTGACCATGGTTATCCCGGTCTTTTTAGGAACGACTTGAACGGGGCTCACTTACTCACTATTCAAGATGGGATAAATAATGTCATGATCCAACCTCTTAAGGATTTACTTCTTTACCACTAACGCCATGAATGTCTCCTAAGGTCCACCCAATGCTTCTTTGTTTTCCCTTAACAAGTCCAGGGCTTGACTCTCTTGGTCTCAATTAAAATCATTAGCAAGTACCACATGAAAAGTTTCATTTGGACCCAAGAATGCATACTTCCTTAAATGCGCTTAGGAATAGGTAAGCATCACCATACCCGCTAAATTTGGGAAGTATGGTTGTGTGCTGAGGACTTTAGGAGAATTGAACATCCCCACCAAGTTTTGGAATTTAAAAGCAAGAGGGAATAGTCGATCTCGGTGGGATGTAGATTTATTAAGACCCCTTAGAGTCAGGGGAGGAGGTTGGGGAAGCCCTTGGGCTTGTTCCTCCGCCATCTCTTCGGGATTCAGTGCTATGGTGGGGATTGCACGAGTGTGGGGATGTCATTCAACACGAATCAGTCTCCCACAACTAGGCGATCTAGTCCAAGCACTCATGCATTCACATTTTTTTATGATTTTTCTTTTTTCAATTTTGTTGGTTTTTGTTGGTGTTTTTTAAAAAAATGATCATAACCAAAAACTATGCACAAGAACTAAGTCTAAATCAAATGCAAATCAAACATCGTCATCCCCGATAATGGCGCCATCTTGTTAATAGAATTTTTCAGTGATGAGTACGCAGTTTTGTCATTCGTTAGGATGAAGGGCGATTTACTATTGATTTAGCTAGATGAGTGATTTTAATTTTTAATTATATTAAACGAACTTCATGCGAATCTAATAACTCTAAAAAAAATGATTTCTGAAAGTAATAGAACACTAATCCTGAACTAACTAATGATCCCTAATACCTAGAACACACATAGCACGTAAGAAATGGGGGACCGGGCTTGACATGGCCTACCAACACATCTAAATTTCACCTCAAAGGTCACCCCAAGAAAATTTGACTTCAAAGCTAATCTATACTAATCACAGCAAATGCACTGAAAAGGTGAGAGTGAAGTTACCAAATGTTTTCAAATGTTCTCAATCAAGAATAAGCGATATCATCTTCTTTGATGCCTTGATTGAGCTTAATACCCATGGTATCTCAAGTTGCTCTACCTTAACTAGCCTAATAGCTGGAATGAAAGAAAAAAGAAAAGGAAGAATTTACTAGAGAGATGTTGAGTTTTGAGGAATGGATTAGGCTTTCAATCCACCCCATCCTTCCACAACCCTCAAGCGTCAAACCCATGTTTGGGGAGGATTGATGATGCTCAAAAATTTAATCGTTGTAGAAATTTAACAAACAGAGAGTTGGATTAAGCATTCATGCAGGGAGAAAACTGGAAATTTACCGTTAAATCCTACTAAAGCAACATTTGTTTTTCATTCATGAAGGGGGGAGAGAGAGAGCTATACCCAAGCTAGGTACTGAGAAAGCTACTAAAAAAAACAAAGAATGACCTAAAAAATTCCAAAATCTCCTTTTACTCTTGCATCATTGTATTAATTAAATGCAAATGAAATTACAGAGTTTGGCATGGTCATGCCTGCCCTGTGCCAAATCTCTATATGCAAATTTTTCTACTTTGTTGCTGGCACAGCCCCACTAAGCCTATGGCATGCCCTTCTAGACTTGGCACACCCCCAGATTTCTTCTTCTTTTTGGGTTAGGCTTGGCCTCCATTTGGTTTGTCTCTGATTTTATCCTATAAAACACAAAATTTGATTAATTAACTAATTTTAAAGGTTATTTGGGAGCAAAAATCTAATGATGAGTGCCAAAAACTTATCTGGTTGAGAACTAAACACTTACCCAATAAGAAGGATCTTTTTCGCTTTGATACTAATTAAATTGGATGGAACCCAAGACCTAAGATTGAATCCAAGATCATTAAAATCACAAAAACTATATTTGTATTTTTAGGAATTTTGTGTAGGAAAAGAAAAGAAATCAAGGGGATATGCTCATACTAAAGGCAAACCACCGCATGAACTAACATGGTACTACTTAATCTCATAAAGGCCTAGGCACCAAAGATCAAGATATAGCTATAACTTTAGTCACCTCTCCTGAGGCAAGACATAAATAAAAGAGATCTCTAATAAAAGAAACAAGGTAAAAGCTTCATTTCAATTTCATTTCTCATTTCATCTAATAGGTCAATATCCTAAGTGAATATAAGAGGCTAATTTGTAGCCACAAGAATTAATATGCCGTTCCCTAAGCTATAAAATTAAGTGAATAGAAATGAAGCACAAAAGGGTTTAATGTGAACCAATAGAATTTAAGCATCCACTCTAGCCAATAACATGTAGACAACAATTAAGCATAATGAAACTAGAAGTTTCTAGGCTAATGATGAGTTATCCTAAAGGCAAGGCAAGAATTTTGCCACACTGGTACTTGATTGGCGGCATCATCCACTGTTCCACATGAAGGAATTTAGGCAATATATTTAGAAGGTATTTTATTGGAGGTATCCACTAAGTCCCCAAGAAATATTAACTCCTTAAGCACCATTTAATGTCCCAATGAAACTCTTAATTAAAACCACGTGTATCCTAACTTGCACTAATTCTTGCTTAGTTTAAGCTTCATAAAGTGCTCAACACTTGAAATTTGAGGGATTTTATAACTTGTTGCAAAATAGACATCTGAGGCAATCCAGCATAGCTAAGGCACTAGTTATGAAGCTCATTCGACTATCTAAAAAGTAGTTCAAAGTTGACCTACAAAACTGAAAATTTCGAGATATCTTATGCTAGAAGCTTTATTTGAGATAATCCACCACAAACAAGTGAATTATGAATCTAATCAACTTTAAGGGGATGATTTGGGTTCTTACTCTGAATCAAACTTCCTTTTTTGAAAAGGGTTTGTCCTCAAATCCTTGCGACCACTTGTATAATTCCCAAGTATCATTATCTAAGCAAGGTAGATGTAGCATTTTGAACTTATTAATACCATGGTAGTAAGAATCCCATCTTTTTAAACACATAAGTGTTTTTAAACAAGTTAGGGGCCTAATACTCATAAGCTTGTTAAAAATACAAATGTACTCATCAATATCTAACTCACACTTGGTGCTCAAGTTTAGATCATTGTGGCTCATTTGTAAAAGGTAACAACTAGGAGCTAAGTAAGATATTCTCTTTGAGGTGCACAACCTCCATTGCCTTAAATTTTTAAGCTTGGACTTGGATCTTCATAGCCTTATTCCTTTGATCATGAAGCTAGACCTCCATGGTTTCTTTAATGTGAGGATCTGGTGAGGTGGACTCCAGATTCGGAGCTTTGGGAGAGCTCTCATCTTTTGTTTCATCAAAAACTAAAGTAAGCTCAACTCCTTGTTGGACCTTAATCTCTTCCTGAGCAATAATAGGTCCTCCCATCATGAGTTCTATATCAAAGAGTAGATCTCAGTGGGATCTCATATTCATGTATGATTTGAGCAAACTCCAAGTCATTATTCTAGGGTTGTCTTAGAGAGCTCTCTCCTACCTAAGGCACCTAAACCAATAAACGGCAACACTTTGGAGTCTTTGAGTGGCTATTATAAAACTCACTCCATTCGAAGAACCTCTTGCCCTAAGGTAACCCTCAAGGGCTTGAACCCATTTTAAGTGGTGGTTTGGGTCCATATTACCTTCAAAATAAGGTGGTTCTCTCATAACCTCTTTCACTTGTGCTATTTGTCTTAAGAGTCTTCTTACTTGATGTTGAAGATCAAGTATTATTTTATCTTCCATCATATGGTGAAGTAAAAGACAGTGGAAAGAGGCATAGAAGCGTTGAAAATGGGGGAAGCATGGGCCGTGGGGTTTACCATGAAAAAAAATTCAACTACCATAGGCTTGGGTATTTTTTAACGGGGTTTTTTTTTTGTAATGGCCTTTTGTGGAGTTTATGGGTTTGAGTTTGTTTATGTTATTTGTTAGTTCTTCATGGACTAAAAGGATAGACTTAGAGAAAAAGATCTAAAGGTTAAAAAAAAAAAAAATAAAGAAAATGGAAGGAGCAAATCAAATAGAAAGATTGAATGTCTTGATGCTTACCCAACAAGAATGATCTTATTGCTCTGATACTAATTAAAGCAGATCGAACCTAAATCCCCAAGATTGAATCCACAGTCATTAAAATTGTAACACATAAATTTGTATTTTTGAGAATTTTGCGCAGTAAAAGAAAGCAAATCAAGGTGATATGTTCATGCTAATGGAAAACCACCATATGAACTAACATAGCACCACTTAATCTAATAAAGGAGTAGCCACCAAAGGTCAAAATAAAGTCATGACTCCAATCACCACTCTTAAGGAAAGATAAGGAGAAGAGATTTTTAATAAGAGAAATAACCCAAAAGTTTTTGTTGAGTTATTATATTTAGTTTTGATGATAACAAATCCAAGTGTATGTAAAAAGTTGTCCTAGTAATGTTGCTCCAAACACGGTCTCCAAACAGGCCTAACTGATGTTTGTGTTCTTTATTATACTAACTGGTTTGCTACATGTGAGAACAAGTCTCCAAAACAGGTTTTACTTGGTGATTCTAGATTAAGTCAAGAACACCATCTCGACAGTTGATTGTAAGGCAGGTTCTTGAACTCTAGCAATGGAAAGAACAACCCCAGCAAACAAGGTGGCCTTGGTGTTCACAGCCGCACCATAAATCTTGGACAAGATGACATTCAAAATAAGAAGTCTTGGGTATATAGGTTTTATTTATTTAGACTCTTGTTAATATGCCAATATTGAAAACATCATTTTAAACACCTCTTGAATCGGTATTTGCGCTAAGTGCTTCAGAACACCAGTTGCGAACAACCCTGCGAACAGGGTGCCTAGGGTGTTTCTGAACTGCAGTAGCCACACCCGGTTATCTTTGAAAATTTATTTTAGTTGGCTAAGATCTCCAGATTACTTTCCTTGAATTTCAAAACTGCTATTTCTCTGGAAAGGATATTTCTTGAAAATATTGTGGGAGATTTCGAAAATAAGTTTTGGGAGATTTGCCAAAACTTAAAGATTTCCTTTGACCATATTTTTGGATATGGTAAAGTTTCAAAAGCTGAAAATTTCTGGTTGCTTTTTTGAATCCACCTCACGGTTATGGGAAGATAAGGGTTATCTTTTAAGATATCAAATCCCTTATATTTTGGCAAAATTTTATCACTAGCCGTAGGAGAACATTTCCTGATTGAAAATCGTTTTCTATACTTAGCTGATTCTGTGGCTTATGACCGTTGGTTTTTGTGTTTAAAAACCTCAGCTTTTTCTCTCCCAGTAGACACACAACACACGAGAAAAGAGCAGATAGAAAACTCAGGTTGAATTTGCTTAAACACAGCTTTTTGAAAAATTCAGGAAAAAATCAGAAAACTCGGTTTACACTCAAAGATTCTTGAGCTTCATTCTGAAAAGCAAGCCGTGACAAGCTGTGTTTGATTTTGAGTTTTCAAACCATTGGCATAATAGGATCTTCATTGTACCTTACATCTGCTTAGTAAGAAGCACCCCCTGTAAGGTGTTTGTAACCCTGATCTTGAATCAGAAAAGTGAGTGAGTGTGTCCTAGTCGTGTGGACTTGGACGTGTCTAATCTTGCGAAGGTTGGACGTGGTGTAACCTGTCTTTGGGAAGAAGGTTACGTGGTTGCAAGTTGTAACAAGGTGTGTTACATTTGTAACATGTGAAGCCCGTTAGTGAAAGTGGTTAAATCCTACACGAGGTAGGTCGTGGTTTTTCATACCTCAGTTGGGCTAGAGGTGTTTTCCACGTAAAAATTGTGTGTGCTTTATTTTCCGCATTTATCTTGGTGATTTTCGCATCTGCAATAATTGAGAACACCCCGTGCAAACAAGCTATCAGGGTGTTTGTCATTTGAGAACAACCTCTACTAGGGTGTTTGTTATTTACAACGCGAAAATCAGACACCACAATTCACCCCCCTCTTGTGGTTGTGTACTCACGAACTCAACAAGTGGTATCAGAGCGGGTTCTCTTACAAAAGGTTAACACCTTGAGAGATTCTGAAGATGAGTACCCCACAAGGAATTCTTGAAGGGCAATCCATTACTCGTCCACCCTATTTCAACGGCCAACATTATAGTTGGTGGAAGAATAGGATGGAGAACTATATTCAGGCAGAAGATTATGAATTATGGATGCTCATCAAGAACGGGCCCCTTGTTCCCACCAAGGTGCTTGAAGATGGTAAGAAGGTTCCCAAGGAATCCATAGAGTTTGATGCCGAGGACTACAAGAAAATGAAGAAAAATGCCAAGGCCAAAAAGCTTCTATATTTTAGCCTAGGACCCGATGAATACACTCGCATCTCTGAGTGTGAATCAGCCCAAGCTATCTGGAATGCTCTGCAAGTTGCTCATGAAGGTACGAGTCAAGTTAAACAATCTAGAATTGAGCTACTTATGCGACAATATGAGTTGTTTGATATGGGTGATCATAAAACTATGATGGACATGTATACACGGTTCACCCACATCACGAACGAGTTAAAATCCCTGGGAAGATCTTTCACCACTGAAGAGTTGGTGAGGAAAATCCTCAGAATTTTACCTCGCACGTGGGAGGCCAAAGTAACAGCCATCCAAGAGGCTAAAGACATGAACAAGATCACCCTCGACGAGTTGATTGGTAATCTCCAGACCTATGAACTCCGAAAGAACTCACAGCAAAAAGAGGAGCAAAAGAAGGATCGTGGGCTTGCCTTGAAAGCACATGAGGACACTGACTCTGACCTTGAAGATGAAGAAATGGCCCTAATGTCCAGAAAATTCAAGAAATTCTTCAAAAAGGTCAAGGAAAACAACAAAAGAAAAGACTTCAGCAAGTCCAGAAACACCTCCAAAGAACAGCTCACAGGGTGTTTCAAGTGCGGCAAACCAGATCACTTAGTCAAGAATTGCCCTCTGCTTCGAGAAGATCAGACGCCCGAACACCCTCGAAAACAGGGTCGAAAACACCCTGTAAACAATTTGGGCAAGCGATTCTCGAAAGCTATGCTGGCTGCTTGGGGAGATTCCTCTGAGGATGAAGGAGAATCTGAAGCTGAAGAAGGAGTCGTAGCACTTATGGCACAAAGTGATTCAGATTCAGATGATGAATCAACAATCAGCTTCTCAGATCTCAATAACAAGGTACATGGTCTTAACAAAGCCACTTTAGAAGAATTTCTATATAATTTGATAGACACATGTGCTGATCCAAAAAGAGAAGTTCGTGACCTAGAGCTTAAAAATGAAATTCTTAAAAATGAAAAACTCGGTTTACATGAAAATGTTAATATACTCAAAGAAAACCTCTTTATAAAAGAAGGAGATTACTCCCGAATAGAGGAAAAACTCTTTGAGGTGGAAGGAATGGTTGAGTCCCTGCTCAAAGAGAACAAGGGTTTGCATGCTAATAAAGAAAAACTAGAAACCGAGCTTAGCACAAACAAATACTGGAACAAATCTTCACAGGCTCTTGCTTGGTTAAACACTCACCACAGTCGAAACAAAAAGGGACTTGGGTATAAGCCTAAACGAACAGTTTACCCAATTCATAGAAAGTATGTGGGATTACCTAAAAACATTGTTTGCTTTCATTGTGGTAAAACTGGTCACTATCGATATTCTTGTCCTTTAAGAAAACATGCCAATGAAAAGAATGAAAGGTATGTGAAACAAATCTGGATTAGAAAAGATGAGCTTTACATGTCTAAAGGAATGGGACCCAAGTGGATCTGGGTTCCCAAAACTAACCCGTGATTTGTTTTGCAGGCTGAAGTGAGAGAGAACAATCCCACAAACAACCCAGCAAACAGGGTAAGAAACACCCTGTCAAACAGATCAGAAAACAACCTTGAAAACAGGCAGCTGTGGTATGTTGATAGTGGGTGTTCGCGGCACATGACTGGTGAAAGATCAAACTTTCTCTCACTTACAGCTCTGAATGGTGGGAGTGTAGCATTTGGAAACGGCAAGTCTGGGACAATTGTCGGTATAGGTAATATTGGTAAAACTCTCTCCCATTCAATTGACAATGTGCACTTGGTTGATGGTTTAAAGCACAATTTGCTAAGTGTGTCCCAACTGTGTGACAAGAACAACCTAGTGGTGTTCTCACGAACACGTTACTTGGTTGTGAACGACGACACAGGAGATGTTGTGTTGAGGGGGAAGCGATGTCAAAATGTTTATAAAGTCTGTATTTCCACTCTTTCCCAAAATAATCTGACTTGTTTAAATGCATTAAATGATGATATAATGCTATGGCACAAGAGACTAGGTCATGCAAGCCTATCTTTGTTAAATAAACTTGTTTCCAAAGATTTGGTTGTTGGACTACCTTCCATCAAGTTTAATGATGACAAGGTATGTGAAGCTTGTGCAAAAGGCAAACAAGTCAGATCTTCTTTTAAATCAAAAAAATGTGTAAGCACTACTCGACCTCTAGAATTATTACACATTGACTTGTGTGGTCCCATGAGGGTAACCAGTAGAGGTGGGAAAAAGTATGTGCTTGTTGTAGTGGATGATTACTCTCGGTTTACTTGGACCTTGTTTTTGGCATCCAAAGATGAAACCTTTGAGAATTTTATTGCCTTTCTTAAAAAGGTTGAAAAGAGAGTAGGACACTCTTTAATTAGCTTGAGATCTGATCATGGAACTGAGTTTGAAAATGCAAGTTTTATCAACTATTGTAATGAACATGGTGTTGATCATAACTTCTCAGCTCCAAGAACACCCCAACAAAATGGGGTGGTTGAGCGCAAAAATCGCACCCTGGAAGACATGACCAGAACAATGCTTATTGCTAGTGGTCTTCCTAGGTATTTTTGGGCAGAAGCATTGAACACCTCATGTTACATTATAAATAGATGCATGATCAGACCCATGTTGAATAAAACTCCTTATGAACTTTTCAAAGGCAGAAAACCCAATATTACGCACCTAAGGACATTTGGTTGTAGGTGTTTTGTGCATAATAATGGGAAGGATGCCTTAGGAAAGTTTGACCCTGGAGTGATGAGGCAATATTCCTTGGCTATTCTTCTCACAGCAAGGCATACAAAGTCTTTAACAAAAGAACCTTGTGTGTTGAGGAAAGTGTGCATGTGCTTTTTAATGAATCTAACATGTTGAGTGAGAATGATGCACAGGAAGATGAACTTGAATTAGGTCTTGTTCGAAAAGAAGTGTTGCTCCAAGATAAACGAGGTAAGAACACCATGGAGAAAACAACTCCTGAAGGTGTTCCTCAGAACAGCAGGCAAGGTGAACACCAAACAGGGGAAAACACCGCTGAACCCTGTTCGGAACCGTGTTCTTCAGGAATAGACTTACAAACATGTGCAGAAACAGGCTCGGGAGATGATCGTAAGCATTATGTTACGACTAGAGTAAAGCATGGGTCTGTGGATCCTCTTACTTCACGACCATAGAAGCACCATAGTTCGCACCCTCTTGATCAAATCTTGTCAGATATTAATACTGGAGTGCAAACTAGATCTAAGCTAAAGAATTTTTGTGCTTTCTATGCTTTTCTTTCTAACATTGAGCCAAAAAGTGTGAATGAAGCTCTTGCAGATTCAGATTGGATCACGGCTATGCAAGAAGAGCTTCATCAATTTGAGAGAAACAAAGTATGGCACCTTGTACCTAAACCTGCAGAGAGAACAATCATTGGAACCAAGTGGGTGTTCCGAAACAAACTGGATGAGTCAGGAACAGTCACTAGGAACAAGGCACAGCTGGTTGTACAAGGATACAATCAAGAAGAAGGGATCGATTATGAAGAAACCTTTGCACCAGTTGCTAGAATTGAGGCTATTCGAATCTTAATAGCCTTTGCAGCTCATATGGAAATCAAGCTATATCAAATGGATGTTAAAAGTGCATTCCTAAACGGATACCTTAAAGAAGAGGTGTATGTCAAACAACCCCCTGGTTTTGAAAATGGTGATTTTCCAAATCATGTTTTTAAACTTGACAAGGCACTTTATGGTTTAAAACAAGCTCCAAGAGCTTGGTATGAACGGTTGTCAAGTTTTTTACTTGAAAATGATTTTAGAAGAGGCAAGGTAGACAATACCTTGTTTCTAAAATCTAAGGGGGAACATTTTTTGATTGTCCAAATATATGTTGATGACATTATATTTGGTGCAACTCATCATGATTTATGCAATGAATTTTCAAATATGATGAGGAGTGAGTTTGAGATGAGCATGATGGGTGAGCTTAATTTTTTCTTAGGCTTACAAATCAAGCAAACTCCAAACGGCACCATGATCCATCAACAAAAGTATATCAAGGAGTTACTTAAGCGTTTTGGGATGGAGTCAGCCAAACCCATAGGCACTCCTATTTCTCCTACAACCAAGTTGGTTATGGATGATGGGAGTCCCTCAGTTGAGGAGAAACTCTATAGGGGTATGATTGGGTCACTCTTATACCTAACCGCTAGTAGACCTGATATTGTTTTTAGTGTTGGTTTATGTGCCCGTTTTCAGGCTAACCCTAAGGAAACTCATCTTAAGGCTGTTAAACGGATACTAAGGTATTTGAAACATACACCCAATTTAGCTTTATGGTATCCTAAAGGTTGCAATTTTGA
This sequence comes from Carnegiea gigantea, assembly GCA_029747015.1. Classification (NCBI taxonomy): domain Eukaryota; kingdom Viridiplantae; phylum Streptophyta; class Magnoliopsida; order Caryophyllales; family Cactaceae; genus Carnegiea; species Carnegiea gigantea. The sequence goes on along the minus strand of JAKOGI010001026.1, from coordinate 265,438 downwards.
TCTTGTTGGATATGCTGACGCTGACTATGCTGGATTCCTAGTTGATAGAAAGAGTACCTCAGGTATGGCTCACTTTCTTGGACCTTGTTTGGTATCTTGGGCTACCAAGAAGCAACATTCAGTTGCCATGTCCACAGCAGAAGCTGAATATGTTGCAGCAGCTTCATGTTGTGCTCAACTGTTGTGGATAAGGCAACAGCTTAAGGACTTTTGTGTTGACATTGGATGCATTCCTATTTTTTGTGATAACACAAGTGCAATAATATTGCCAAAAATCCATGTCAACATAAAAGAACAAAGCATATTGACATTCGACATCATTTCTTGAGAGATAATGTTGAAAAGGGTTTAATCTCTATGAATTTTTGCTCAACGAAAAATCAAATTGCTGATATATTCACTAAGGCACTAGCTAGAGACCAATTTGAGAGAAACAGACTGGAATTGGGGTTGGTGAAAACACCCTGAGAACACATGTTCTCAGAGTTAGATCAAGCTGACAAAACGCCCTATAATACCTGTTCTATCCACTTGTTTGCAATTATTGCTATCAAAACAGTGGTCTATGCTTAACAAATATGTGTAGTCTTGTGTGCTATTATGATTAATTATGAAGACTGCTGCCTTGCGAGATGGAGAAAGAGTATTCATGACAGACCTTGGAATGAGAGAAGCATGTTCAAGAACAGATGGCTCAAACAGGTATGCCTTGATTGTCATTAATGTATGTTGCCTGCTTAAATTCTAGGTGTTTCCTAGGTGGCCCTTCATAACGGGTAGGGAGTTTAAAAGCCCCCTTTGCGTGTGTCTGGTTTCCCCGTCTTGCTCTCTCTCTCTCTCTCTCTCTCTCTCTCTCTCTCTCCTCTGTTCTTGCTTTCTAACCCTAGCAAAACCCTCTAAACCCTAATCTCTCTCCTCTAGCAAACAATGGCTTCCAACAACACCTCTCACTCAAAAGCCCTCGTTCTTGCTTCCTCAATCCCTGCTCCTTCTCGCCCAATCTCGTACAAGCCTTTCAAATTCCTGAAAAGCTTGTCCCTAAAATCAGTGGGAATGGGGATGGATGATATTCCCTTTGAATGTCGAAGGGAATTGGTGTTCCTCATAGGGGCAATTGCTTGTCCTATTTCAGTTGAGTCAGAGGGAACAAAGTCGGGGTCTCAAGAACAATTCTTGGAAACCCTTGAAGAGTTTAATTTTGAGCCCTATTCTTCTGGGTTGTTCTCTGACACCGCGACAGAAACAGGGGCTGCCTCTGTCGAAAGGGTGTTTGTGGAGGATCTGCATGTCGACTTCCAAGGGAAGTCGAATGAGTCGTCAGAGGAGAGTCTAGAGAAGAATTCTCTCCCTGAGGCTGAAATCTCCCCGCCAGTCTTTCAAACTGGAGAGAAAAGGAAGAGGGTGAAAATCGTGGCTAGGCGTAGCAGAACGCCAAGAACAAGGACACAACCAAGGTCTCAACCCTCTCAAACTCCCTCTTCTCCTCAATCCTCTAAGCCCTCTCGAAAATCTGCAAGGCTAGCGTTTCAATCCTCTCATCGTCCCTCCAAACCCTCTGCTCCTATCATCGAGGAGATTTCTTCTTCTTCTGAAGGGTTCTCGAGTTCTGACTCTGAGAACACCACCTTCAAACAGGGGACACCGGTGTTTTCCGAGTCCTCTGAAGAACAATCTCCTCCAAAACCAACCAATAAACCTGCTGTGAAGCCCTCTCCTGCCAAAACACCCCTCAAGCGAAAGCCCAGAACAGCCCCCCTACCAGAAACTACCACCTCTGTTCCTGTCCTTAAACGCCCAAAGCAGTTCACTCCCTCTCCTATGTCTGACAAACATGCGCAGTTGCTGAAGCGCAATGTCGTCAGGGGGAAGGTAGTGAATGTAAGCTTTTTCGAGGAACAGGGTCTGGGGGTGTTCTTGACCAAGCTTCGAGCCCAAGGCTGGCTTGAGTTGTTTGCAAACACCCAGCAAGGGTGTTCTGTGCCCGAGTTGGCTAAATTCTATGCCAACTGCTCTGTCACAAATGGGGTAGTGACAAGTGCTGTCAATGAGTGTCATTTCTCTTTTGATGAAGCCACCCTAAGTGATATTCTGGGCATCCCCTCTCGTGGATTTGCTGTGTATGTGAGGGAAGACAAAACTGCCCTGGAAACAGCCAGGCTCTTAGAGGTGTCCAAACGCCTTAGTCAAAAACAGGGCCTGAGAACACCCCTTTCGGTTAAGAAGGGTGAAATGACCTCCCTGCACCAACTACTGTTTATGTTCACTATCAAGAACATAATACCGCGAGGTCAAGGGCGAAACTCAGCAGATGCCTTCGATCAATGTCTGGTGGACCTACTGGATCGGGAGGAACCAGTAAACCTCCCTGCAATCATGATTCGCCACATAGAGCGAATTGCGAACACCACCCGGGCACATGATCTTGGCTATGGGTTTCTGTTGACAAGGGTGCTTGAGCACTTTGGGATAGTGCTCACACGAAGAGTGGCGGCCCAAATCATTGATGAGATTGGGATTGACACTCTCCTAGAGTGTGGCTATGAGGTTGGCAAAGGGTCAGTTTCCAAACAGGAACGTCGACCACCTCGACCATCTATTTCTGGGCAACCTTCCGTCAAGGTTGAGGCTGTTCTTGAGGACAATGCTCGCCTCAAGGATAAGCTCTCAGCTGTCAAGGCTGCTCTTGCTGAGCAACGAGCTCTCTCGGCCAAACGCCATGAAGATCTCCTTGCACTTCTCTCCACTCTTGCCCCCAGCATTCCTCCTCTGCAAACGAAACCACCTCGTGCTCCCTGATTATATAAGCTGCTCTCTAGTTTCCTCCTTTCTTAATTTCGTTTTTGGCATTGTATTTTTTAATGCAATATCTCATTATTAATGCTTCTTGCCCCTTCTGCTACATACTTCTTTTCTTGCATTCATAATGTTGTTTATGCTTTTTAATGATGCCAAAAGGGGGAAGAAGAGTGTAACCCTCCTATTGACGAATGAACCTAGCATTGACTTAAGTGGACCTTGACTTACGTGGATCCCTATCAGCATTCAATTTTTTTGTCAATATGGTCACTTGGTTTGTCATCATCAAAAAGGGGGAATTTGTTGAGTTATTATATTTAGTTTTGATGATAACAAATCCAAGTGTATGTAAAAATTTGTCCTAGTAATGTTGCTCCAAACACGGTCTCCAAACAGGCCTAACTGGTGTTTGTGTTCTTTATTATACTAACTGGTTTGCCACATGTGAGAACAAGTCCTCAAAACAGGTTTTACTTGGTGATTCTATATTAAGTCAAGAACACCATCTTGACAGTTGATTGTAAGGCATGTTCCTGAACTCTAGCAATGGAAAGAACAACCCCAGCAAACAAGGTGGCCTTGGTGTTCACAGCAGCACTATAAATCTTGGACAAGATGACATTCAAAACAAGAAGTCTTGGGTATATAGGTTTTATTTATTTAGACTCTTGTTAATATGCCAATATTGAAAACATCATTTTAAACACCTCTTGAATCGGTATTTGCGCTAAGTGCTTCAGAACACCAGTTGCGAACAACCCTGCGAACAGGGTGCCTAGGGTGTTTCTGAACTGCAGTAGCCACACCCGGTTATCTTTGAAAATTTATTTTAGTTGGCTAAGATCTCCAGATTACTTTCCTTGAATTTCAAAACTGCTATTTCTCTGGAAAGGATATTTCTTGAAAATATTATGGGAGATTTTCAAAAATAAGTTTTGGGAGATTTGCCAAAACTTAAAGATTTCCTTTGACCATATTTTCGGATATGGTAAAGTTTCAAAAGCTGAAAATTTCTGGTTGCTTTTTTGAATCCACCTCACGGTTATGGGAAGATAAGGGTTATCTTTTAAGATATCAAATCCCTTATATTTTGGCAAAATTTTATCACTAGTCGTAGGAGAACATTTCCTGATTGAAAATCGTTTTCTATACTTAGCTGATTCTGTGGCTTATGACCGTTGGTTTTTGTGTTTAAAAACCTCAGCTTTTTCTCTCCCAGTAGACACACAACACACGAGAAAAGAGCAGATAGAAAACTCAGGTTGAATTTGCTTAAACACAGCTTTTTGAAAAATTCAGGAAAAAATCAGAAAACACGGTTTACACTCAAAGATTCTTGAGCTTCATTCTGAAAAGCAAAACCGTGACAAGCTGTGTTTGATTTTGAGTTTTCAAACCATTGGCATAATAGGATCTTCATTGTACCTTACATCTGCTTAGTGAGAAGCACCCCCTGTAAGGTGTTTGTAACCCTGATCTTGAATCAGAAAAGTGAGTGAGTGTGTCCTAGTCGTGTGGACTTGGACGTGTCTAATCTTGCGAAGGTTGGACGTGGTGTAACCTGTCTTTGGGAAGAAGGTTACGTGGTTGCAAGTTGTAATAAGGTGTGTTACATTTGTAACGTGTGAAGCCCGTTAGTGAAAGTGGTTAAATCCTACACGAGGTAGGTCGTGGTTTTTCACACCTCAGTTGGGCTAGAGGTGTTTTCCACGTAAAAATTGTGTGTGCTTTATTTTCCGCATTTATCTTGGTGATTTTCGCATCTGCAATAATTGAGAACACCCCGTGCAAACAAGCTATCAGGGTGTTTGTCATTTGAGAACAACCTCTACTAGGGTGTTTGTTATTTACAACGCGAAAATCAGACACCACAATTCACCCCCCCTCTTGTGGTTGTATACTCACGAATTCAACAGTTTTTTTTCCATTTCATTCATCATTTCATCCAAAAGGTCTATATCCCAAGTGAATACAAGAAGCTAATTTATAACCACAAGAATTACTGGCCTCTTTCCCAAGTAATAAAATTAAGCCAATAGAAATGAAACACCTAATGGGTTAATGTGGACCAAAGAAATTCAAGCATCCACTCTAGCCAATAACATTTAGGTAACAATTTAAGTATAATAAAATTAAAAACTTCTAGGCTAATGATGAGTTGCCCCATATGGAATCATCCGCTATGCCATATAAAGGAATTTAGGCAATATATTCAGAGCGTAATTTAATGGAGGCATCCACTAATTCTTCTCAAAATATTAACCCCTAAATCATCTATTCGATGCTAAATTAAACTCTTAAACAAAAGTGCGCATTTGCTAACCTGCACTGACCTTTGCTCGGTTTTACCTTTGTAAATCTCTTACTACTTCCAATTTGTAAGAGTTCTATAGTTTGTTGGACAACTGACACATAGGGCTATTCAACCATAGCTAAAACACTTATTTTTAAGCTTATTTGATTATCCACAAAGTAGCTTAAAGTTGACCTATGAAACTAGTTTTTTTTTGGGGGGGGGGATAGGTTCTACTAGAAGCTTTATTGGACATAATCTGCTGCTTCTGCTAGATGTTTTATTGGACATAATCCACTGTTAACAAGTGAATTGAATTATGAACCTAATCAACTTCGGGGGTGATTTAGATTCTTACTCCGCACTAATAGGATGGGTGAAACTCTGTACTCTACACCAATAAGTACGTGGCACACATGTGTCAGTCATGAGGACTTTAAAGGGTTGTAGCGGGGATAATGTTAAGGGTAAGGATAGATAAATTTAGGAAATTAGGCTAAATAGCAAAGAAGAGGGTAATCAAAATCCACTCCATGCCATCATATAATCATTGCCAATATCCTCGCAAATGATCATTCGGAAAGGGGTTAAAATAATTTATTAAAGACTCCTAAGTGCCCAAAACTTTATCAGCAAACTCTTTCTCTCATCTTCTCTTTCTTCCTTTTTTAATTTTTTTCAATTTCAATTTTTTTTTCTTTTTTCATTAAATTAAAAAACATATGGCATGAGCTAAGCAAAGTTTCAACTCCCAATCCTGAAAATCAAGAAGCATCCAATGCAAACCACTAAGATATACCAATAGGTTAAAAAAAACCCCAAATCACCCTACTTTAATCACAACCTTGGTCCACTAACATGGCTTACGTAGGATAATGCATTCCAGGCCAAGGTTTAGGTAGATTTTGGTGAGCAAATGGCAGGAAAAGCTCAAGCGGGTTAGTAAATGGATCACAATGCTATAAGGGGGCTTTGTGGTTCATGTGGTTTATAAATCAATGGAACGCCTTAATAATATTAACACTATGCACATGTCAATTGTGATTTTTACATACAAATATGCCAAGTCCTAGAGATGCAAGCATAAGAGGGTTAAACACTCATGAAATAAGGTATGAGACTATGTAGAATGAATAGTCTTTGTGGGCTCAAAAGTCTCTCAAGTTCTACTACCACAGTCTAGAAGCTAGCTCAAGTAATTAGCTAACTACTAGGGCTCTACAATTTATGTCAAAGCAAATCCTTAGGGGAAATTGTACAAACACTACACTAATCAATCAAGGCATTTTGACAAATTATTTCACAAGATATTGCCTAGTTGAGTATTATTCATCATGATAATCTGTGACAATCAACTGGATCATCATCCCTTAAGTCTCATCATGACCTCTTTTTATTTTTTGTTTAAAAATAATAAATCTACCTAAGATGATCAACAAGAGGATCAGTGAAGAGAAGAATTAGAAGGATTGCATGGCGGACTCATACAAGCCCCACGTCCCCACTTGAGATCAATGGATAAAGAGAATGCATATATAGATATATATATATATATATATATATATATATATATATATATATATATATATATATATATATATATATAAATATATATATATATATATATATATATATATATATATATATATATATATATATATATATACACACACATTATATATGTATGTATGTATGTATATATGTATATATATATATTATATATATATATATATATATATATATATATGTATATATGTATGTATGTATGTATATGTATATGTGTATATATATGTATATATATATATATATATATATTATATATATATATATATAATATATATATACATATATGTATATATGTATATATATATATATATATATATATATATATATATATGTATGTATATGTATATATATATGTATTGTATATCTATACGTACATACACACACACACACACACACACACACACACACACACACACACACACATATATATACACACATATATGTATGCATAAAAATATATATATATGTACGATGCGACATCTGCCTATATGTTCTATTCTACATGCTCTAGTATACAAAAGATGAAACTAAACTATTGTGTCCTAGAAATGCACCTATTATCATCATGAACTCTTAAGACCTAGATGCAAACGTATGCTAAATGCAGAGATAAATACACATAACTATAGCTAACTAAACCAACCATCCATCGTCCACAATCAACAATACATACAATCTTAAAGGCCCAAAAATCATCACTATGGCTAAATCACAAATGATTAAATGAGAGCTTAGAAGCTCACCCCATGCTTCAGTCTTTCATTGTCCCCAATGAAACAAATTTGCAAAAAAAAAAAAAAGAAAAAAGAGCGGCACAGGAGATGGTAGTCATGTAGCTCAATATGGGCCATGAGGCCCACGGGGCCGCTAAGATTACGAGCAAGGCCAGCGGTGCTGCTCATAAGCATAGTAAACTTGATGTTGCATGCTTTGTTGGCGACAGTTGACATCCTGCTGGGTTTGAAAGAGCTGCTGCTAGCCCATGTGCAGTTTGTCCTGGTGATCCATGATAGGATGAAACATGGATGGGCTAACATCAGTCAAAGCAACCACAGCCAGAAGGTCCTGCTCTAAAAGTCCTAACTCCAGGGTCAGCATTTGCCTATCTGTCCTAGAGCGATGGCCATTACCCCTCAGTGCCCCTTCATCATTAGAAGCCTCATCGTAGATACATCTTCTTCAAACTCACTATCGACATCATCATCATACATTAGATTAGAGGAACTTATGATGGTGGTCTTCACCAAGTTAGGTAGGGGAAACAAGGGTAGACCATGATGATTAAGCCAAATTTAACCCCTATCAAGTGCTCTAAAAAGCTTTGTATTGATGCATATGACTACATCAATGCATCTTGGAGTTTACAACACCGCCATGTTGTCAACTTTATAGCCAAATCCTAAGAGCATGAGCAATGATAGTGATGATTCCCTTCTTAGCTATAACCACTTTAGTAGACTGCACTTGCTCATCTACATGGTGGGTCACAAAGGCACCAGCATTCATAGCCTTACTGTGCAATGCTCCCCATAATATGAACAACTCTCCCTTTCATGCTACATTCTGATTGTCAGATCGAGCAAAACATGTATTGATATAAGGCGACGGAGGTAATGAAACATGGGATTGCAAATGCATATGGCCTTGGTACACCTAGCCTTACACTTTCAGCTTGCCAAAAACAGCCTTGATGGTACTCATAATGTTTTGGTTAAAGGGTGCTACTATTATGCAGTTGGAAAAGAATAATGAATTGGTCAAGGTTGAGCTTAAAGGTGTGATTAAACAAATGAAACCTAATATAGCCATTATCATTCTTGAATTTTCATTTTAAATCCACCATAAGTGAGCTCACGAATTCCCAAACAAGCCACTCATAGGGCAGCTCTTGTAAGGTCACAAAATGCTACCAACCCAATCTACCAAGCAAGATGTGCAAATCATCTAGCAAATGTAAAGTTTATAACATTTTCTTATCAAGATACTTACGTGCAAAAACTTTCAAGTGACAATGGCATCATAATGCTTGACATGGTCCTCATAAACAAACACCTTTCTATACTTATCAACTACATGAGGAAGTCGGGGATCACCTCTTATGGGTTGTGCTCGACTGGTGGATGTGGTGGTGGACTTTAACCTCTTCTTAAGGGCCATGGCAATTATGGAGGAGCTTGAAGTAATTCAACCTAAATGAACGCTATAATATCAAACTCACAAAGCAAGCACCTAAACTTGCCACCAAACCCAAATTAAACGCAAGGGGGTGTGAATGTGAGGGGAGCACTGTTCAAGTCTAGCGGTTATAGCTAGAATTGACAGTGGTGAATTGGTAGTGTAGAAATTCAAAACCTAGGGTTCCAGTTTTGATGTGAAGAGGTTGAGGATGTGCAGAAAGTGGTGGGGTGGTAGAGGAGTTGGGTAATGGAGGCCGAAATTCGATAAGGCGCGAGAAAATTCAGGCAGGTGCTAAAGTTAGGTAAAATCAAAGTAAAAAGGGTGAGGAAGGGAAAATTTGGACCAAGAGGGCAAAGAGGGGGAGAGAGAGAGAGAGAGAGAGAGAGAGAGGAGAAGGTGGTAGGTGGTTAAGTGCTGTAAAGAGAACCCCAACAATGAGGCTGGTGGGGGAATGTCACTAGGGACCAAAGGTGGATGAGTGGAGAGAAAGAGAGAGCAGGGGAGGTGTGTAAGAGAATAAGCAGGAGAAGAGGGTAAGAAAGAGGAAAACAGTTTGGGTTGGAAGCAAAGAAAACTGGAGAAACTAAGGATGCACGGTCAACCATGTGCCTCTGTTTTTTCACAAAACTCCAAAAATGCACGGGCACTTATGTGTAGCTTCGAAAAAATTTCCCACAACTAGCTCCCTATAGTACATAGTTGTGCACTTTTAAGTACCCATGTGTGCTTTCCAAAACTTCTCAAAACTTCTCACTTTTTTTCATTCCCTCAATTGTTCACATTTTCAGACCTTTTTCCTATGTTATTGCCTCCCTTATTCTGTTTTTCCTCTCTCATTTTTTCCCCCTAAAGCAACAAGCCTGGGTTGGCTCCTAAGAAGTGCTTGTTTTAGGCCTCGAGCTTGATTCTTACCTAATTCTACTCAAAAGCAGTATTAAGGAAACCATAGGAGACATTTAATTTCCTTTAATTGGCTTGCTAGCAATGTAGTGCTTCAGCCTTGACCAATTCACCTTGAATGTTCTAGTGGCTTCTCTTGCCACCTCAATAGCTCCATATGGGTAGACTTTGAAGACCTTGAATGGCCCCGACCAGTGTGAGTAAAGCTTGTTGGGAAACAACTTCAATCTTCAATTGAATAAGAGAACAAATTCGCCTTCCCAAAAGTCCTTCTTATTGATCTTCTTGTCATGTCACCATTTCCCCCCTTGTTTATATATTTTAGAGCTTTCATAGACATGTAAATGGATCTCCTTAAGCTCATTCAGTTATGATAACCTCTTTGAACCCATAGTCCTCAAATCGAAGTTAAAATGCTTGATGGCCTGATAGAGCTTGTGTTCTAACTCTGTGCGGAGGTGGCATGGCTTACCATAGACCAACTGAAATACCATGGTACCGATGTGGGCCTTAAACGTGCTATAATAAGCCCAAAGAGTGTCACCCAACTGGCATACCTGATCTTTCCTTTATCTTCCAACCGTTTTGGAGGTGCCATGAAGAAGACACACAAATCTTACCAAGTGAGCGACCAGCCAACTGAAAAGTAAGTCTAGCTTCTCTTCCACTCACTCAAGTTTTTTTGAACCAATTTATAAAAAAATGACACACACACATATACATACACAAACACATGCACACACACATGCACACACACACACAAAAACATATATATATATATATAGACACACACATGCACATATATATATATATATATATATATATATATATATATATATATATATATATGTTAGGGCCACGCTATCGTTTTACTGCTGATCAGTTGTTCTAGTTGCTAAATTTATAAAGTTGCCTCGAATTAATGCTCAACAAAGACATTAAGTCAGGCGTGTGCATTTTTAATCATTAATTTCACTAAAAAGAATGATTATTTGATTCGTGCTATTGTTGACGTTATTTAATTATAAAAACTTTTGAATCAACGCTGACTCGAGCTTTTAAAATCGTTTTCGTTTCATTTAATTAACTTTCAAAGTTTGATTAAAGATGTTAACTCTAGGATGTTTCGACTCGAGTTTAGGCTATTCGTTAATAAGTTTGGGGTTGGAACCTGGCTGAAGCATGTTAGTTGAGCCCCCAAAAAAAAAAGAAAGAAAAGAAAAATCGTGATGCATATTCCCATATGCATCATTTTTATTTAAGGTCAACTTCCAAGAAGAAAAGTGACAAACAAGAGCGTGCATGGGAACTCTCATATTTTCTCTTATTATGTGAATTCAAGGACTTTAGACACCATGAAGAAGTCAAGCAAGTGGCTAAAATCTGGAGAAAACTCATATTCCTTTCGGAAGAATTGGTGCCCGATTCATCCCTGCGGAAGCACTCAAAGGGAAGTTGTCCTGCTCCAGTCCAATTCTCATATAGGTGTAATGTTCGGGCCATAACTTTTGCTCGGCTTATCCAAATTGAGCAAATGAGCCCATTCTGGAAAATAGATTTCCAGGGCTTTCCAACAAGCCCAGAATCACCTGATTTGGACGTGTGTACTGAGAGTTATGCTCAGTTGAAGTGGAGGCTGCTGCAAGGATTAAATGCTGGGCAAATGAAGAGACTTTGGTTACATGCCATCATGTGGATGACATCATGCACGACTTGGAGTGTTCTAGATGGATGTTTTCAGCTGATTGGAAGCCTAGAATATTCTTTGTAACCCCCCCACCCCTTTATGTTGAGTCTTTTCCATTTTCCAAGCCTTTTCAATTTTCTAGTTTTAATTGCTAGGAGTTTTTAAGTCTTTTGGTTATCTTTGTTTAGGCTATAAAGAGGTGGGTTATGTAGTTGCATTTGAATTCAGAGTGGTAAGCTTTCCCAAAGTGAAATACAATTACCTTTGAGTGTGATTCTCAAAAGTATTCCAAATCCCTAGTTCTATGTCTTGAATTTTGGCAAGTTCAAGTGGTGTTCTAGGTTCTCTTCCTTTTCCAATTAGAGTGATTCCTTGGTGAAGACAAGAGAATTTGCCCAAGATCAAGTCCTTGAGTGGCTCCGTGAAGGATTATCTCAAGTGCAAGGTCTTGTTCATCCCTTTGTTCTCTTTTGTTATTGTTCTTCAATCCATCTCAATCTATCTTCCATATTCACTCTTCTTTGGTTTGATTCTTGTTTGGATTTGTTTGAGTTTGATTTGGATCACTTTCCACCCACACATGCATCAATTGGTATCAGAGCAAAGGTTTTAAAGTGACCCACATCACACCCAAATGCATTAAAAAAAAAAAAACCGTGAACATCCAGTGTCCACAGGCTAGAAATTTCGCACGGTGCCCCCGTGCCATACCACACGACCGTGCCATATTAATTTTCCAGAAATCTTCAAGTCGAGACGCAGCACGGTGCCCCCACACGACCGTGCCACCCTACTTTTCTGCATTTCCTCAAGTCGAAGCATAGCACGGCCTGCCCGTGCCCCCTTGCACGACCGTGCCACTTTCCCTGCTGCATATTCTTCCTTCAAAGCATCTCCAACATGTCTACAAAGTCCACAAGAAGCGACCAAGCACGTGTGGAAGAGTTAGAATCTCAAGTCACTTATCTTCGAACTCAACTTGGGCAACTTTTGGAGGAAAAACGAAGGTGGGTTCATAGCCTCACTCCCTCTCATCCTCATGAACCGGTGGTCGAATCGGAAGAAGAAGTCCTTCAATCCCGAGCCAATTCTAGTGACGAAGAATCCCCAAGGAGACGAAGGCAAGGAAGCAATATTGGTGGTGTCCGAATTGACATCCCCGAATTTGAAGGTCAACTAGACCCGGACTTGTTCCTCGATTGGTTGCATACCATTGAGTGCATCTTTGAGTACGAGGACATCCCGGAGGACAAGAAGGTAAAACTTGTATCCCTTAAACTCAGAAAATATGCTTCAATTTGGTGGGCTAATCTTGGAGCTAAAAGAGCAAGGAATGAAAAGGAAAAAATCAGAACTTGGGCCAAAATGAAAGAAAAGCTTAAGGCCAAGTTTCTACCCTCTCACTATGTGCAAGACAATTATCTCAAGCTCCATCGACTCAAGCAAGGATCCAAGAGTGTGGAAGAGTACACTCGGGAGTTTGAATAACTCCTCCTCAAGTGTGATTTGAGAGAAGATGATGTACAAACATTGGTAAGATATTTGAGCGGTCTTGATGAATCAATTGCTCATGTGATTGAGTTGCAACCTTACTCATCCCTAGATGACTTGAGTTCTCTAGCCTATAAGGTAGAGCAACAAAAGAAATCTAAGGGAAAGAGCATCTTTTCCAAGACTCCTTCCCGTCCTCTTTCTCAAGAACCACCTTACTTTCCCCTACAAATTCAAACCCCCTCACCCGCTAAAAGTGTCCCTCCAATCACCCCTCCACCTCCCACAAAAGTGCCTTCACGGGTAAAAGACCAAGTTCAGCGTTTCCGTTGTCAAGGTATGAGACATTTTGCATCTGATTGTCCTAACAAGAGGATTGTTTCCCTGGCTGAGTACCAAGCTTCTTTTGAGGAGCATGACCATGAAGAAGAGGAAAGCTTGGAGGAAAAAGAAGAAGAGGTTATGATAGGCCCCGATGAAGGTGAGTTGCTTGTCATTAGGCGAGCATTGAGTGGATTTGTTACTCATGAAGACAACTTGGAGCAAAGAGAGGCGATTTTCCACACAAGGTGCGCTATTCAAGGGAAAGTTTGTACCCTCATCATCGATGGAGGTAGTTGTACAAATGTTGCATCCAAAACCATGGTGGACAAGCTCAAACTTGAGACTACACCCCATCCTAAGCCTTACAGCATCCAATGGCTAAATCAAGGCAAAGGTATATACATTTCTCATCAATGCCTCATTTCTCTTTCTATTGGAGACCACTATAAGGATGAGATATTGTGTGACATTCTTCCTATGAATGCAAGCCATATATTGTTGGGTAGATCATGGATGTTTGATCGCCATGTAATTCATCATGGGCGCCTCAACACCTACTCCTTTATTAAGGATGAGAAGAAAATTACCTTGATCCCTATTCCATCGTGCCAAAGCCCCAAGCCACAAAAGGACCGACACGCCTTCACCCTTATTCATCCATCCCAAACCCTTGCACCCAAAGAGGATTTCTCACTTCCGCCTCTTCTCCTTACCAGGTATGACCCGTTTTATCATCCTCCCCTCACCTTCTTCTATATCTCTCTAGAAATGATGCCCTGTGACCTCCTTCCCCAAAAGCTCCCATATTGTGAGCGTGACCCCTTTCTTGAGAGGCTTGCTAACCCTTTGAGTTTGAGGACAAACTCAAAACCACCCGGGGAGTATGATTCATATTCCCATATGCATCATTTTTATTTAAGGTCAACTTCCAAGAAGAAAAGTGTCAAACAAGAGCGTGCATGGGAACTCTCATATTTTATCTTATTATGTGAGTTCAAGGATTTTAGACACCGTGAAGAAGTCAAGCAAATGGCGAAAATCTGGATAAAACTCATATTCCTTCCGGAAGAATTGGTGCCCGATTCATCCCTGCGGAAGCACTCAAAGGGAAGTTGTCCTGCTCCAGTCCAGTTCTCATATAGGTGTAATGTTCAGGCCATAACTTTTGATCGGCTTATCCAAATTGAGCAAATGAGCCCATTCCGGAACATAGACTTCCAGGGCTTTCCAACAAGCCCAGAATCACCTAATTTGGACGTGTGTGCTGAGAGTTATGCTCCGTTGACGTGGAGGCTGCTGCAAGGATTAAATGCTGGGCAAATGAAGAGACTTTGGTTACATGACATCATGTGGATGACTTCATGCACGACTTGGAGTGTTCTAGATGGATATCTTCAGCTGATTGGAAGCCGAGAATATTCTTTGTAACCTCCCCCACCCCTTTATGTTGAGTCTTTTCCATTTTCCAAGCCTTTTTAATTTTCTAGTTTTAATTGCTAGGAGTTTTTAAGTCTTTTGGTTGTCTTTGTTTAGCCTATAAATAGGTGGGTTGTGTAGTTGTATTTTTCATTCAGAGTTGTAAGCTTTCCCAAGTGAAATACAATTATCTTTGAGTGTGATTCTCAAAAATATTCCTAATCCCTAGTTCTATATCTTGAATTTTGGCAAGTTCAAGTGGTGTTCTAGGTTCTCTTCCGTTTCCAATTGGAGTGATTCCTTGGTGAGGACAAGAGAATTTGCCCAAGATCAAGTCCTTGAGTGGCTCCGTGAAGGATTATCTCAAGTGCAAGGTCTTGTTTATCCCTTTGTTCTCTTTTGTTATTGTTCTTCAATCCATCTCAATCTATCTTCCATATTCACTCTTCTTTGGTTTGATTCTTGTTTGGATTTTTTTGAGTTTGATTCGGATCACTTTCCACCCACACATACATCAAATCGGACAAAAAGGGGGGGACTATCGGGCCAGGGAACCCGAAACACCCCAAACCCCCCCTCTCTCTCTACCGCAGCTCCCTCTCTCTCGAATCTCTCTCTCTCTCACCGGCGACCGGCCATCTGGCGCTGCCGCCGGCCAGCACGCGTCACCGGTGAGAGAAAGGGACGATTGGTCCCCCACACCATGCATCTCAGCCGCATTTTCCTCCACCAGATTTCCTCCACTTCGCACAGCCCCACACCCATGCGTTTGCTCGCCCAAAACCGGCCGTCCATGTGCCAGAAACCAACGACCCACCTCCATCCCAGCCTCCTCTATAAATTAGAGGCAAAGCCGAGTCTCAAACCGCCACAAAGCACCACCGTTCAAAAGGGGCTAGGGTTTCGAAATTGAGGTTCTCAGTTGGGGTTCGGGGTTTGCTGAGAAGGGCGTCCACCCACGAGCGTTTCAGGTCGATTTGAGCACGGTTAAGTGAGTATTACTCCTCTCCTGAACTAATATTAATTTTCAAACGAATTTCACCAGTTTAATGATGCATGTTAGCCTAGGTTTGCTTCAATTCGTGTATGATGCTTGTTGAAAGACCTGAATTAGCCATTGCATGCAAGTTAGTTTGATTCGAAATTTTTTGAATGTGGGTAGCCCGATTGGATTCAACTAGCTAATGCATGTACATGAGACTAAATTGAATTTGTTACACGTGGTTGGCTTGAATTCGATTAAAATTAGCTAATGTATAAAAAGAATTAAAAATGAAGTTAGTTTAACGTGTTTAGCGTTGATTCAAGTTAATTAGTTGATGCCTGAAAAAAGAATTAAAAATGAAGTTAGTTTAACGTGTTTAGCATAGATTCAAATTAATTAGTTGATGCATGAAAAAAAAAAGAATTAAAAACGAAGTTAGTTTAATGTGTTTAGCATCGATTCAAGTTATTTAGCTAATATGTGAAAACTGATTAAAATCGAAGTCCTTTTAACATGTTTAGCTTCCATTCGAGTTACTTAACCAATGCATGCAAATGAGCTAATTTCGAGGTTAATGAAATGTGTTTATCTTCGAATCAAGTAGATTAGCTAATGGATGTTAAAGGAATTAATTTCGAAGTTACATAAATGTGTTTAGGTTCGGTTCGAGTTAAACTAGCTAATGCATGTAAACGAATCAAATTCGAAGTTATTGAAATATGTTTAGTTTTCATTCGAACTTCTTTTCAGTGCATTCATGCTTAGGAAAGTTACTTCGAAATGCATCGTATATGTTTAGAATCAAATTATGTTTGATTTACTGAATAAAGTGTCGTCGATTTATGGATAAATGTGGCTATATGTACGCTTGTTGTAACGCATCGCTGAATGGAATTGGTTGCTCAGGTAAGAGCCTAAACCTCACTCCCTTTTACATAAGCTAATATGATAATATGTTGTGATTAATAAATCGATGAATCGAGTTGGTAGTTGGATGGTTTGAGGAAAGAATTATGAGCGTTCGAGGTTTAGTGGCACGGTGCAAGTAAGGAGGGAGATTGGGTTGTGAATTGGCTGCAATCGTGTGGATTGCGAGGCCGTGTGTGGCTCACTATGGTGAAATTTTAATGAAGTGCTTAAATGTGATATGTGTAAACCCCTTTCCTGTTGTATATCTAAAATGTAAAGTGTGTGCACGAGTGATGCTTTGACAAAGAATATTTCACGTGTTTTTAAACCCAAAAGTAGCCATGACTAGTAACGAGCTACGGCCTATTTTAGCTATTCAAATAGTGTCTAGGTGGAATCCCTAAAACGTTTAAAAAAAAAGATGTGAGTTATACGTTGAATGATTTTATTGTTTGAAACGCAAAGTTATTAGCCGTTATGGCCGATACGCTTTAAGTGGCTAAGATAATGTGCTGCGGACAATATGATATGATATGAACGATGTTAACCTAGGGGAAGCTCCGGAAACCGTAGAGGCCCTGACGAGGGTTAATGTAATGGTCCGATATGTTATGTAGCCATCCCGGGAGTAAGAGCTTAAGCGTGAGCGTTAGGTCTCACTATGGGGTCGAGAATAGTTCTCACCCAATCAGCACCCTACAATGATCTTATACCAAAAATATTTTCCTACCAAGATAAGAAAAGCAATTGGCCTTTGCCATTTTATACGTTTTAAAGAAAAAGAATGTTTTATGGGCCCAAAGAGCCCACATGGAATGAATATGAAATGCTTATTAGGGTCGTTTTACGACGAATACGAAATGTAAACTCTTCCAAAAGATTGAGAACCTCAAAGGTTTTGAAATGCTTTCAAATGTTCAAAGAAAGTTTCATTTCAGGTTTAAAGAAAATGTTCTTAATTATGTTGAATGTGACTTCAAATAGAATATGTGACATGCTAGTGAATCGTGAAATGACATTCAAATGCGCCTAGTGAATACATAAGTTATGGCTTGTTCGATGTTCATGTCCTAGAACCTGTGTCCTATAATATGTTGCCTAATACCATGTTAGTATTAGCTAAATGCTTGATAAGTGGATATTATGAGTAATATTGCTTGTAAAGGTTTTGTTTTAAGGAGTGGAGGAACACTCACTGAGCATATGGTGGCTCACTCCATTTCCTTTCCCTTTTTCCCCTAGGTGGTGAATGAGTGAAAGAGTCTGAGTTTCTTCTAAGACCACTAGTTGCTCCTATAAGACGTACCTGTGACATGAAGTGATATGGCTGCCTGCAATAATATTTTGCTTGAGAAGTGTATGAATTGGGCATGTAGTGGTTCTAGTAGTACAAAACTTATGTAAATCATTGTGAATAGTTGTTTGTAAAGGCTTAAGCCTCAACCGCAAGTGTGTGACTCGCTGGAACCTCCTAGTTCTCTTTGAATTTGGTTGTAATGATATAGGTACCATAAAAATCACAATGTAAACTTGGGAAATGTCGTAATTATAGGCGGAACTCTTGCAGTTTCGCTCCAGAATTCCCTAACTAAATTGAAGTTAGGTAGAATTTTGAAAGTAAATAAATAGAAAAAGAGCCTCAGGGGTCTCACTCAGGGGATCCTGGCGGTGTAGCATCCCTGGTAGGTAGCGGGGGTTGTTACATTGGCTGGTATCAGAGCCATAGGTTTGCATATGCATCTAGACGTGACTTTAGGATTAACAATGTGTGAAATAAGTGCCTTAAAGTGTTTACTTGAGCTTACTGCGTGCTTGCTTACTTACTTGTGTACGCGAACTAGAAACACAACTTAGGACTTCCAAACAAATGCGTGCTTGACAATGTCATTCCTAACCCAGTGTGGTGATGTAGGATGGTGTTTGCCATTGATGATTTTGAGTATCTACCCTTCTGGA
Organism: Carnegiea gigantea; assembly: GCA_029747015.1. Taxonomy (NCBI): domain Eukaryota; kingdom Viridiplantae; phylum Streptophyta; class Magnoliopsida; order Caryophyllales; family Cactaceae; genus Carnegiea; species Carnegiea gigantea. Next base: position 246,937 of record JAKOGI010001026.1, on the reverse strand, counting down.
TGGCTGCATGGAATGCAGTCATGTTTTGGGAAGCAATGATTAAGAGCAACCAGTGGAGACTCACTCGGGTCACACAGAACCACTGGACGTACAAGTTCATCAGAGCAATGCCATGTACGGGAAGATAGGCCGAAGTCACCTCCATCATCCACCTCTTCCATGTACATAGGGGAGCTTATACACCGTTCACTTTTAAAGGGTTGGTGGATTTCCTAATGTTTGCAGAACGGCGGGTGGACTCCTTAGGAAATACCCCCTTGGGAAGGAGCGATGCTGCCATGCAACTGATCAACACGGCTTTAATTGCTCCTGCCACTACCCAACAACTACCAATCACAATAGTAGAGAGAAATCAGATCAAACATCGTCAAATGAGACTTCTGTTCGTAGAAAACCCTCAGGCAAGACGATGCAAGCGAGTAGCCACTCCGTGGGCACGTTGGATAGATTCCTTCTGTGCACAATACCCCCAGGGCTGGTAAGCCACAATGCTGAGGATGAGAGAACTGGTGGATGGAGCGCCTGATGTGGAGTACTCCCCACCATTTGTGTTACGGGAACTACTACCCCAGTTGAGTCTGAGGGCTCAAATGAACCCGTGATAGATGATCCCCCTGAGGATGGTTCCTCAGGTGGTAATTAGGGGTGTATGTAGCCTGGAATCGCTAATGTGTGCATTATGTTTGAATAAAATGTAGCTAGTGTACGTTCGAAAATGAATAAACAGGAGTGATACCCGATGTTTCGTGATTTGTGAAAGCACATTTTTGGGAAAGAAGTGTTCGTGCGACCAAAGTGGGATCACACGAATACTTAAAGCTCTTTACATTCTATCTAATGTTGTACTATGTTTTTAAATGCTTTTGAAAAATCTATTTTTATGAATAAAAACTAAGCAACTTTGCATAAACAACTGTGTAGCTAATGCCTCCACGAAGGGAACAGGTGGCGGCACCAACCGCCTTGGAGATGATTTGTCAGTTTAACAAGCTGAAACCACCAAGATTTAGTGGTGGAGCAGATCCTCTTGCTTATGAGGAATGGCTAAGAAGGATGGAGAATTTGTTTGAAGTAATGGACTGCCCCAAAGATTTTAAAGTATGTCTGGCGATCCATCAGTTCGAAAAGGAAGCGGAATTCTGGTGGGGCACTGTCAAACCCCAAGCTAGTGAACCAGCTCTAACCTGGGAACAACTAAAAACTATGACGGATGCCCAGTATTACCCACGAGATGTAAAGATGGTAAAGGAACAAGAATTTCTACGGTTGAAATAAGGCCAAATGAGTGTGGTAGAATACGCGGCGAAGTTTAATGAGCTTAGTCGCTTTGCGCCTAATCAAGTCGCAACTGAAGAAATGAAGATGGACCACTTCGAGCAAGGCCTTAACGGACCCATTAAGCGGATGATAGCTGGGCATATTTTCACCAGCTTCCAGGAGATGTACCAGAGGGCGGTGAAAATAGCCCGAGTTATAGCTGAAACCGAAGCGGAAAGTCGGCAGATAGGCCTAGCAAAAAGAAAGTTTAACCAAGGAGGGTCCGGTACCCAGGGAAGTAATAAGATCAGCAACTTCAACAACCGAGGGAAAGGAAAGCAAGTTATGCCAAGATAGGAACTGGAACCCTACAACCAGTGTAGGTGTATGCACTCCGGTCAGTGCCGATATGGCACATAAGAATACTATGGGTGTGGATTCACGGACCACAAAATTGCAAATTGCCCTAAGAAGGCGTGGAACCGGCAGAACAGTACACAAGGTTGAGGCACGGGGGCTAATTCAGTTCCGTAGGGAGGCCGACCTTCTGTGAATGCAACTTCAGGAGGCAATCGAGGTGGAAAAAGGCCGCAGGCAGGTGGCCGGGTGTTTAGCCTAGAAGGAGGTGAGGCGGAGGACGTCACTGCCACCGTATCAGGTACCCTTCTTGTTAAACATCTTTATGCTCATGTTTTATTTGATTCGGGTGCCACACATTCTTTTGTAAATCCTAGCTTTGCAAGAAAACTCGCTAGCAAACCCAGTGAGGTGAATGTACAACTATATGTGACCACCCCCTTAGGATCTACCTACCATACCGATCTTGTTTTCAAAAACTGTGCTATTCAATTGGAAGGGAGAGTTCTCCCTGTAGACCTAGTACAACTAGATATACAAGGTTGGGATGTTATTCTAGGGATGGACTGGTTAACCAGACATAAAGTTACTATTGACTGTGAGAGAAAGCTGGTTACCTTCTCAGCCTTCGATGGAGAATGAGTAACCTTTAAGGGAAGTGGCCACCAAGTGACCATCCCAACCGTATCTACTATGCAAGCATTCAAAATGTTGAAGAAAGGATGTCAGGGCTATTTGTGTGCAATTGTGGTCGCAGAACTAAAAGAGCTGGACCTGAGTTAGATTCCGGTAGCAAGAGAGTTTCCACATGTATTTCAAGAAGTACCAGGGCTACCACCCAACAGAGAAATTGAATTTACCATTGAACTGTTACCTGGGACTGCCCCAATATCCAAGGCACCTTGTCGAATGGCGCCTGCGGAATTGACGGAGTTAAAAACTCAGTTGTAAGAATTGCTAGATAAGGGGTTAATTCAGCCTAGTGTTTCTCCCTGGGGAGCACCAGTGCTATTTGTGAAGAAGAAAGATCGGAGTTTGAGGTTATGTATCGACTATCGAGAGCTAAATAGGGTAACGGTTAAAAATAAACACCCACTTCCTCGAATTGATGACTTGTTTGATCAATTGGCCGATGCTTCGGTGTTCTCAAAGATCGATTTGCGATCGGGGTACCATCAATTGAAGATTAAGAAGGAGGACGTGCCTAAAACCGCTTTTTGCACTCGATATGGCCATTACAAGTTCTTGGTGTTGCCGTTCGGACTAACAAACACTCCTGCCTTCTTTATGGACTTGATAAACAGAGTCCTTAGGCCCTTCCTAGATAAATTTGTAGTGGTGTTCATCGATGATATCCTGGTATACTCCAAGACCAGGGAAGAGCATGCAAACCACTTGCGAATGGTGCTGAAAACCCTAGAAGAGCACAAACTATATGCCAAACTTAAAAAGTGTGAGTTCTGGTTAGAAAGGGTGCAATTTCTAGGACACATAGTGACCAAAGATGGCATATCGGTGCACCTGGCAAACGTAGAGGCCATTGTGAACTGGCCAAGACCAACAAACGTCTCCGAAGTGCGAAGCTTCTTAGGTATAGCTCGCTACCATCGAAGGTTTGTAGAAGGATTTTCTAAACTGGCCTTGCCTATTACCAAACTATTTCGGAAGACGACTAAATTTGAATGGACCCCAGAATGTGAACATAGTTTTCAGGAGCTAAAGAAACGTTTGGTGTCTGCACCAATATTAGCAATACCTGAAGGCCATGAAGGGTTTGTAATCTACGGTGATGTGTCCAAGAAGGGACTGGGTTGCGTATTAATGCAGAAAGGCAGAGTTATCGCTTATGCCTCTCGTCAGTTGAAGCCTTACGAAGAGAATTATCCAACACACGACCTAGAGTTGGCCGCGGTTGTGTTTGCCTTGAAAATCTGGAGACATTACCTCTATAGAGTAAGGTGTGAGGTGTATACTGACCATAAGAGCCTAAAGTATATTTTCACTCAGAAAGAACTGAATATGAGGCAGAGGAGATGGTTAGAGCTCCTAAAAGATTACGATATGGAGGTTAAATATCACCCGGGTAAAGCAAACGTGGTGGCTGACGCATTGAGTAGAAAACCTACTGGATCCGTAGCCTGCCTACCTACACAAGAAAAGAGACTCCTGGAAGAGCTCGACGGACTACAAATAGAGGTGGTACTACCAGAAAATCAAAGCGACTTAGCAGCACTCCAAACCTCTTCGTCATTGGTCGATCGGATTAAGTAACAGCAGAGGGACGACCCTGAACTTATGAAAATAAAGAAAGGTGTGGAAGAAGGAAAGAATAAGGAGTTTTCCCTCCAAAATGAAGTGCTTTGGTATAGGAATAGGCTCTGTGTGCCAAATGCAATAGCTCTCAAAAGAGACTTGCTGAAGGAAGCGCACAATTCCACACTTGCTGCTCACCCTGGAAGTACGAAAATGTGCCATGACTTAAAAACCCATTATTGGTGGAATGGAATGAAGAGGGACATCGCGGACTACGTAGCACGATGTCTTACGTGCCAGAGGGTGAAAACTGAGCATCAGAAGCCTGGAGGGCTACTTCAGCCCTTGGCAATACCGGTATGGAAATGGGAACACATCACCATGGATTTCATGATTGGAATGCCAAGAACCATCAGACAACATGATGGTTTGTGGGCCATAGTTGACAGATTGACCAAGGCCACACACTTCTTACCCATCAAGGCCACTTTCACCTCTGAGCAACTGGCTAACCTATACATTAAGGAGATAGTTAGACTGCATGGTGTGCCACTTAGTGTTGTGTCAGATCGCAAAACCAAGTTTGTATCTCGCTTCTGGCAAGGTTTTCAAGGAGCAATGGGCATAGAACTACGTTTAAGTGCGGCCTTCCATCTTTAAACGGACGGTCAATCTGAAAGAAACATTCAAACCTTAGAGGACATATTGAGAGCCTGTGCACTCGAGTACGCTGGAGCTTGGGATCATAACTTGCCCCTGATCGAGCTTGCGTACAATAACAGTTACCGCGCCAGCATAGGCATGGCCCCTTTCGAGGCATTGTATGGTAGTCGTTGTAGAACTCCTATTTGTTGGAATGAAGTAGGAGAAAGGGAACTTTCCAAGGTCGAATTAATCGATCAAACGATCGAAATAATTAAAACAATATGAAAAAGGCTGCAAGTCACCCAGAGTAGACACAAAAGCTATGCGGACATTAGGAGTAGGCCATTGGAATTCGAAGTTGGAGATCATGTGTTCCTCAAAGTCTCTCCACTAAGAGGAAGCATAAGGTTTGGGCAAAAAGGAAAACTAAGCTCGAGATCTATTGGACCGTTTGAAATCTTGCAGAGAGTGGGATCGGTTGCATACCGATTGGCCTTACCGCCCTTATTGCAAGGCATTCACGATGTATTTCATGTATCCAATCTTCGGAAGTATGTTTTAGATCCGGATCATATCATTCGATATGAACCCCTGCAAGTTAAAGAAAATCTCACCTATGTTGAAGAGCCCATTCGGATTTTGAAGAAAGCAGAGAAAAAGCTCAGAAACAGGAGCATTTCCTATGTTAAAGTATCATGGAAACATCACAAGGTGGCAGAAGCAACTTGGGAGCTGGAAAGCGAAATGCGTGAGAAATACCCCATGCTATTCCCTTCAGGTAAACCAATTTCGAGGACGAAATTCCTTTAAGTGGTGGAGAATGTTAGGGCCACGCTATCGTTTTACTGCTGAGCAGTTGTTCTAGTTGCTAAATTTATAAAGTTGCCTTGAATTATTATTCAACAAAGATATTAAGTTAGGCGTGTGCATTTTTAACTATTGATTTTACTAAAAGGAATGATTATTTGATTCATGTTATTGTTGACGTTATTTAATTATAAAAACTTTTGAATCAACGCTGACTCGAGCTTTTAAAATTGTTTTCGTTTCATTTAATTAACTTTCGAAGTTTGATTAAAGATGTTAATTGTAGGATATTTCGACTCGAGTTTAGACTATTCGTTAATAAGTTTGGGGTTGGAACCTGGCTGAAGCATGTTAGTTGAGCCAAAAAAAAAGAAAGAAAAGAAAAATCGGACAAAAAGGGGGGGACTATCGGGCCAGGGAACCCGAAACACCCCAAACCCTCTCTCTCTCTCTCTCTCTGTCTCTCTCTACCGCAGCTCTCTCTCTCTCGAATCTCTCTCTCTCTCTCTCACCGGCGACCGGCCATCTGGCGCTGCCACCGGCCAGCACGCGTCATCGGCGAAAGAAAGGGACGATTGGTCCCCCACACCACGCGTCTCAGCCGCCCTTTCCTCCACCAGATTTCCTCCACTTCGCACAGCCCCACACCTACGCGTTTGCTCGCCCAAAACCGACCGTCCACGTGTCGGAAACCGATGACCCACCTTCATCCCAGCCTCCTCTATAAATTAGAGGCAAAACCGAGCCTCAAACCGCCATAAAGCACCATCGTTCGAAAGGGGCTAGGGTTTCAAAATTGAGGTTCTCAGTTGGGGTTCGGGGTTTGCTGACAAGGGCATCCACCCACGAGCTTTTCAGGTCGATTTGAGCATGGTTAAGTGAGTATTACTCCTCTCCTAAACTAATATTAATTTTCAAACGAATTTCACCAGTTTAATATGCATGTTAGCCTAGGTTTGCTTCAATTCGTGTATGATGCTTGTTGAATGACCTGAATTAGCCATTACATGCAAGTCAGTTTGATTCAAAATTGTTTGAATGTGGGTAGCCCGATTGGATTCAACTAGCTAATGCATGTGCAAGAGACTAAATTGAATTTGTTACATGTGGTTGGCTTGAATTTGATTAAAATTAGCTAATGTATAAAAAGAATTAAAAATGAAGTTAGTTTAACGTGTTTAGCATCGATTCAAGTTAATTAGTTGATGCATGAAAAAAGAATTAAAAATGAACTTAGTTTAACGCGTTTAGCATTGATTCAAGTTAATTAGTTGATACATGAAAAAAAAGAATTAAAAACGAAGTTAGTTTAACGTGTTTAGCATCGATTCAAGTTATTTAGCTAATATATGAAAACTGATTAAAATCGAAGTCCTTTTAACGTGTTTAGCTTCCATTCGAGTTAATTAACCAATGCATGCAAATGAGCTAATTTCGAGGTTAATGAAATGTGTTTATCTTCGAATCAAGTAGATTAGCTAATGGATGTTAAAGGAATCAATTTCGAAGTTATATAAACGTGTTTAGATTCGATTCGAGTTAAACTAGCTAATGCATGTAAACGAATTAAATTCGAAGCTATTGAAATATGTTTAGTTTTCATTCGAACTTCGTTTTA
>JAKOGI010001026.1:140000-235000 GCA_029747015.1 Carnegiea gigantea | reverse complement strand
CATACATATCCATGTACATTCCTTTATAACCAAGAAATAACGAATCACACTTTCTAAGCTTTTAGCCATAACTTCATGTGAATTAGTTTACAATGGAAAACTTGAATCATAATTATGAATAATATTAAAATGTTGTTAATAACTTTCAAATCATCACATAAAAATTAACTTAAAAGCCATAGTCCTCACTTTGACTTATTATCCAAAATTGGACATTCACATGACTATCACACACATTGCCATCTTGTATGGAATTTTTCTACTTTTACATTAAACTTGATAATTATCAAAAACCCTAGAAAATAACATAGCAATACACTTAGATACTGATAAACAAGCCAACTTGCTCATAATGATTCTTATAATTAAACTAATTAGTAACCAACAACATCTAATATACATATCACCATACCTAAATTGAGATCATGCAATCAAACTACATATCATGATTTTCAATCACTATTATCCAACATGATCAATCAAAAGCATGATCATAAAGAGACAATTAATCATGACAAATCATTGAATCTCATTGTCATACAACGGCTTATAACCATTTAATTGCACACATCTTCTTTAAGAGTCACATAGAGATAGACATAGTCGCAGTGGATAGTTACAAAACATGTGCCCACCACTCTGCCAATAGGGATTAGAACCACCTTACTAAGAAAATCTCTTCAAGTAATTTCTTTTATTTCAAGACAATGCAAACATGTGTTTATATGCATATAAAGGAGATGTCCACGAGTCTCATGATACACATGCCCAGAAATAAATCATAAATGACGTTAGGTGAATTTCAATGTAAATTAAAGTGCCATAAGTACACAGCTTTCGCTGTAGTACTTGAGGGTCGTCTCCTCAGGGACGATGGAAAAGATTATGGTCACAAAAGATTGAATTAACTAATTAATCTAAGTCATTCAAGAGCACTAAAACCTTCTAACTAAGAATATAATGCGTTCATCACCATTCAACTAAGCATCAGAAAACTTAAATGAACTCACTAATTTAATCACCGTTTAACTGAAATTAAAACCTAAAATCTGACCACGAAAACATGAACAAACACTATGAGAAAGGGAAAAATAGCCTTCTGTTCTTAATCAAAACAAATTAACTACTAGGTTCCATTCTTGAGTTCATGTCAACATCAAAATTAAACCATCGCATCAATAACCATATCATTATCGTTCAGATTAATAGTAGCAGAGCAGCAAGCAACAAAAGCCAAGATCGATTTATCCTAAATTCCTTAAAACTAAACACTAGAATTTCAACAAAATATAATCAACAAGAGTGCATCTAACAATAACAAACGATACCAACTTAGCAGCATCACCTCAACAACACAAATGAAGAGCATAAACAGATACAGGTTACCAAATTCTGAATTTGCCATACTGATTCAGCTAAACCAAGGAATCCAAAAACAGAGCAAGGGAACATTCAGCCGAAACTTATCAGGGACAAACAATCAACCAAAACCAGAAAAATAAGGGAGGGGGATTTGAAGTCAGAAGCATATGAAACGGAACAAGCATAGCAAACCAGAGCCGGGGGAGACTCGAGTTCGATCGTCCATGGCCCAGAGAGTCAGAAATGTCCTTTACCCTTTCCTAACAATGGCAGAGACGCCATAGTCGTGTGCGTCGAGATGAGAATAGGGAAGGGGATGACTAAAATATACAAAAATTAACATCCAAACCTTACAATTACAAACTAAAATTGTGAATTACAACAAGAAAGCATGAAATTAAAGCATAATTACATGAATTCAAAACCTAGAACCCGAACTAAAATCAAACCCTAACCCTCAAAATCGAAAAACGCATATGAAATTCAAGCGAAAACTTCGAAATTAAAACTAATTGATTCCTAGAAAACCTCCTAACCTTCTTTCTAGTGCCGGCTAATGGTGATTTATACTCGAACTCCCTTCAATCGCTACCCTTGATTTACAAATGAGGCAGACAATGAAGATGATGCAAGTGGTGTGTGGTGTTGGCGCCCTCAGCATGAACCCCAGTGATGGGTGAGGGTGGTGGATGCGTTGGCACTCATTGGTGGTGAGAGAGAAGGGTTAGAGAGAGGAAAGAGATTACGAAGATGAAGATGATGGAGCAGGGGAGGGGGTCGAGTTTCTCTGTTGTTTCGAAGCCTATTTGGCCAAGAGAGGAAAGAGAAGGTAATGAAGAGAGAGAACGAGAGTTAAGGGGGGACCAAGAGGTCACGTGATACACACATGGGGGCTGTTTTTTTTCAATTTAATTTCCCTTTTTTTCCCGAGGGGTCATAAAAGCAATGGGCTAAGTATTTTTAGGTCGAGTTTGATTCAATCTAGCGTAATGCTTCATTTTCGGGATTTTTCATCATTTTTTCTCGCAGTTTTACCATAATTATTCAATACCTACAAAACAAAATAAAATAAAATAAAAACCCAAAAATAACAATTATAACGAGCATAAATCACGTATAAAAGTATCGTAAAAATAACGCATTTTTGGCACAAACAAATGACCCCCCGCCAAGATTTTGCTCGTCCTCGAGGCAAATAAACTAAACTAACTAAAAGGAAATGAAAAATAAGGAAAAGAAAATCCTAGCCCAATGTCATAGGAATCACGGTTGCATTTAGCACATGCAACAAGCCCTTTAAATCCCTCGGTCTCCCAAGTGGACGAGTGAGGTCCCGTGAGGGTTTTCAAGTGAAATACCCAAAAAAAATTATTTCAAAAAGAAAAGAAATTTTTTTTTGTTTTTTCTCACAGCTAATATGTACAAAATTAGGGAAAGATATGCACACGTTATAATCAACTAAATCACATATGTAACCAAGTTATTGACCTGTGTATGCACAGAATGTGCTTCAAAGTCCTCTACCTCGTAAATGACAGTAGAGCACTAATTTTTCACCCAATTGTACATCAGGATTTTGAATCCATCCCAGTGCTCGTATGCAAGTGTATCATCATCCCAAGGCTTAGATTTACCAGACTCAGACTCAATCCCACTTGACTGACACAACTATATTATTGACATATTAACATTAGAAGCAAGCTTTTCCAGTAGTAGTTTTACCTCAAAGGGTAACACCTAGTAGCACATGCCTCAAAGGGTAACACCCAGTAGCGCATGCCTCAAAGGGATACTTGTCATTCTAGGTTTTATTTCATCTCTTCTTTTTTTTTCTTTATTCATTATTTTCATTCATTATTTTCTCCATAGTAATCGTGTCACAAGCAAGCGGGAGAATTATTTATGGAAGCCTAAGACCTGAAGATAATGATGAAGGGATAAACAAGGATTGGATTACGTATCTATAATGAGTAATAGAAGTTAGAATTAGGCTTAGAATGTCATACTGAGGCCGGAGACATTTCATACACATCCTACTTATACATAAGCTAATAACCAAAGCACAGGGGATTCAAGCAAATCAGACATAGTACAAAACGTCCCCCAAAAACAAAACCAAAATCTTTTTGGAATTTTCAAAATTTTTCAAAAATGGGCACCTCACGCCCGCCCCAAAACTTCACAATGTCCTCATTATGAGAACTGAGGCACTAAAAAGCAAGCAGATAAGTTATACATCCATAAAACCACACGAAACCACAAATATATACAAACTGGGATACCAATACAAATGACAAACAAAACCAAAAACAAACATAAAATCGCCAAAATCAAAATCTCAAAAGAAAAGCAAACACAAAACTAACTCTAAAACAAACCAAACCACAAAATGACCAAAATTAACACCAAACCAAAACAAAATAGGACCCAAAGACAAAAAATCAAAAAGCAAAATAGCTAAATAAAGAAAGGGAAAAAAAATAAAAACCAAAACCTACCAAAAGAAAACAAAACCAATCATGACCAAAACAAACATAATCACAGAAAATAAAAACAAAACCAAACCAAGGACTTACTAAACACCAACCTAAATCAAAAGAAACCTAAAACGAAACAAAATACAAAAGAAAGAAAAGCTAAATACAAAACAAAAACAAAAATAGTAAAACACCAAAAAGGAAGCAAAAAGAAACTATTAAACAAAAACAAAATCAAAGGAAAACCAAAACTCACCAAACTAAAGAAACAAGACACCAACCCAAGGGAACAAAAAACAAATTCAAGGGAACCAAAGAATGAAACCATAACATACATAGAGATAATCCTAGATATTCACAACTAACAAATATTCACAAAATCAATAACACAACCAAGGGTGACTATAGCCCACACGGCTTAACAAATCCCAAATTGCTCCTCAAGATTGATCACCCATCACAATTCATAATCTTAATTATCCACAACTTAACAAATCCCAAATTGCTCCTCAAGATTGATCACCCATCACAATTCATAATCTTAATTATCCACAACTAAGTACGAAAAGAATAAGATAGAAAAGTTAGAATGATAATTACCAAGTCAGGTGCAAAAGTACACCTAAGCTATACCTCTAGAACATTAGCCACTCCACATTAAGCTGAAAAATGCTACTCAAATCAAAACTCATTAAAGCACATAGCAACTTAGCAAACAAAGAACCCCAACTCTCAATCACATAAAAATAATGAAACGCAGTGAGTTGGAGCCAGAAAGAGCACATCCACCTAACCAATAAAGCACAAGTAAGGGCTCGCTTCAACTTATCAAATAGTTGTGGCCAATTAGAAAGGAAATGAACATATTCAAAATGAGCTAGTATTGAGGTCATTGGCCTAGAAATTATATCATCATGAATGAACAATCTAGGCAAAAGAGTGGGTGCAAAGTTCATAAGTCTGTTAAGTCCAATATGTGTATGAGTCTGGTCCAAAGCAAAATTCTTAGTGGCAATGATCTCAAACTCAACAAATTCAAACCTGCAATATTCAAAAGGGAAGTCAGTTTAGATAGGGTTAAAAGAGAAGGGCATATAATCTGCACAAAAACCATCATCAGAACTTCCATGGAAATCAAACTCACAAGAAAAAGATTCATATTCTACATACAGAATATTAGCATTTAATTTAAATAGAAGGTTAGGAATGACGAAATCAAAAGAGAATGATTCATATTCAACAAGAAAACCCGCATCAAGATCTTCAGTAACATCAAATCTAGGTGAAAAAGATTCATATTTTGCATAAAGAATATCATCATCAAAATCCAAAATAGTGGATTCAGTTACCTCATCGCATAACTCCTATGAAATAGCTTCTTATGACTCATCTAAATCACGAGGCTCAACTTCAGGTGTGATGCTTATATCTAACTCGCTAATAGTGTCAAATTGTTCAACCACCTCAAACTCACAAAATTCGTTCAGAGTGGTAAATGGGTTGGCAGAAACTAGTACATCATCAATGATGCCCTTAGGTGAGCTAGGGCGGGGTGCAAGGTCAGGCGATAGAGACGTAGGTTGGTCACTCTCTTGATCTAGACTAGGCAAATACATGTCTTCATTCTAGTCAGGCCTAGCAGAATAAGAGAGTTCAAAATCAGCATAGAGACTAATGTCAGGTTGAGGAAATCCTAAACTAGAATCAAGCTCACTATAAGCCTCCCTATTTTTATTAAAACGTTGAGAACATGTAGCAATTCTCACTTTCATGATCTCTATCATTTGATTAGTCATTTCATCAGTCTTCTTTTCAAAACTTGCACATATATCATCAATATAAGCACGAAGGGGACAAGTATGAGCATTATGATTGGGAGATTCACAATAATCACATAAAACAGGAAGCATAAGATAGTAATATAGGTCATTTGAATTCATAAAGTGGTCTGAAGGATAAGAGTTAGCCTGAAAATTATGCTCTCCATGAGTGGGATATCTAAAAGTCTCGTTAGCTTGGTCAAACGCATAGGTTTCCCAAGCCAATTTTTCAAAGAAATCCCAAATTCCATCTTGAGTTTTAGACAATAATTCTATTAAATCTCCAGGACAAATTGATTAAACATAACACCTCGACTCAACATTTAGACCCACAGTAATGACCTCACAAATTTTCCATTTTTAAAAATTATGATTCAGTTGAGCACGATAATCATTGAGCCTTGAAAGATAACTCCAAAAAGGTTCATACTCATATTGCAGGAAATGGAAAACTAGCATTTGAAGCTTTTACAGTTTTATAAAGCTTTTAAATTTTTAGGGGTTTTCAAGTTTTTAAATTTTTTTGGATTTTAGGCTTTTCTCTTTTTTTTTTTGAATTTTGGGAAATTTCAAGAAATGAACAAAACTAAGTCATAGTTAATAATAAAATAATGGAAGTAAATCAAGATCTATGCTACTAACAAGAACGTATGTAAGAAAAAGAAAATGTGACCGAATCTCATGTCATCGTCCCCGACAACTGCGTGAAAAACTTGTTAGGTGAATTTCAATGTAAATTGAAGTGCTGTAAGTATACAACTTTCGCTGTAGCACTTGAGGGTTGTCTCCTCAAGGATGATGAAAAAGATTATGGTCATAAAAGATTGGACTAACTAATTCATCTAAATCATTCAAGAGCACTAAAACCTTCGAACTAAGAATATAATGCATTCATCACCATTCAACTAAGCATCAGAAACCTTAAATGAACTCACTAATTTAATCACCGTTTAACTGAAATTAAAACCTAAAATCTGAACACAAAAACATGAACAAACACTATGAGAAAGGAAAAAAATAACCTTCTGCTCTTAATCAAAACAAATTAACTACTAGGTTCCATTCCTGAGTTCATGCCAACATCAAAATTAAACCATCACATCAACAACCATATCATTATCGTTTAGATTACCAGTAGCAAAGCAGCAAGCAACAAAAGCCAAGATCGATTTATCCTAAATTCCTTAGAACTAAACACCAGAATTTCAACAAATATAATCAACAAGAGTGCATCTAACAATAACAAACGATATCAACTTAGCAGCATCACCTCAACAACACAAATGAAGAGCACAAACAGATACAGGTTACCAAATTCTGAATTTGCCATGCTGATTCAACTAAACCAAGGAATCCAAAAACAGAGCAAGGGAACATTCAGTCGAAACTTATCAGGGACAAACAATCAACCAAAACCAGAAAAATAGGGGACGGGGATTTGAAGTCAGAAGCATATGAGACAGAACCAGCATAGCAAACTAGAGCAAGAGGAGGTTTGAATTCGATCGTCCATAGTCCAAAGAGTTAGAAACATCATTCACCCTTTTCCAAGAATGGCAGAGACGCCATAGTCGTGTGCATCGAGATGAAAACAGGCGAGGGGATGGCTAAAATCTGCAAAAATTCCAAACCTTACAAAAACAAACTAAAATAATGAATTACAACCAGAAAACATGAAATCAAAGCATAATTGCATGAATTCAAAACCCCAGAACCCAAACTAATGTCAAACGCTAACCCTCAAAATCAAAAAATGAATGTGAAATTCAAGCGAAAACTTCAAAAATTAAAAAAATTGAACCCTAGAAAAGCTCCCAGCCTCCTTTGTAGTGCCGGCTAATGATGATTTATACTCGAACACCCTTTAATCGCTACCCTTGACTTGCAGATGAGGTGGGCGATGAAGATGATGCAACTGGTGTATGGTGGTGGGACCCTTAGCATGAACCCGGGTGATGGGTGAGGATGGTGGATGTACAGGCACTTGATGGTGGTGAGAAAGATGCGTTAGAGAGAGAAAAGAGATGACAAGGATGAAGATGATGGAGTAGGGGAAGGGTTTGAGTTTCTCTAGTGTTTCAGGGCCTGTTTGGCCGAGAGAGGAGAGAGAAGGTAATGAAGAGAGAGAACGAGAGTTAGGGGGGAATTAAGAGGTCATGTGACACACAAATAGGGGCTATTTTATTTTTCAATTTAATTTCCCTTTTTTCTGATGGGTCATAAAGGCAATGGGCTAAGGTTTTTTGGGTCGGGTTTGAGTCAATTTGGCCTAATGCTTCATTTTCGGCATTTTCCATCATTTTTCTCGCATTTTTGCCATAATTATTCAGTACCTACAGAACAAAATAAAATCAAATAAAAACCTAAAAATAACAATTATAACAAGCACAAATCGGGTATAAAAATATCGTAAAAATAATACATTTTTGGTACGAGCAAGTGACAACTTATATTACGAAGTATATCAGTTATCATCATCTTATGTATGTATAGAGATTCAATATAAACTTAATATCATCTTAGAAAAAGACTATGTACATTTGACTGCCAATTCTCAACTTTAATTTGGCCTTTTAAAACCATGCACGTGAAGCCATACACAATAAATGTGATCATAATCTTGGCATTTTGAATGTATAAGATCAAGATTCTAAACATAATGAATTTGAGCAATGGCATGGGATCAAAACTTTGAATATGAATAGACACACTACATGATAAAAATTGATCGACATCTATGTAGAAGGCTGACTTAGCAGATATGGCATATACCGGCATCCATGCATGTGCTATCCATTTTGAGCAAAGAATTACAAAACATATTTGATTCAAATTTCTCTTAATATTCAATCATTTATATAGAAATGGTGTCTTGCACACTTAAATGCATGTCATTGCCAAAATTCTATGCAACCAAGAATCAACAATGAATATCAATTAACAACTGCATATATATAAATGACAATTACATGCAGAAACTATAAGAAAAGTACTTACCATAACTTCCATCATATGGATAACTTCAGATGCGACATGCCCCTTGCATTACCACTTGTAAATAGTCATCCGAAATCGAGACTATGATCTTTTCTAAATTCACGCACTTGCAAACTTGTCAGACTTCTGAAAACTTGGTTGTAGTATCACAAATCATTGCCCATCAAAATATGACTTAAGATTGTTGTGGAAAGGGATGAAGTTGAAACTTGTGGGATTGGATATATCAATGGCTCGTGAATGAAATCAATTTCTATAAGACATATTTATTGTATTCAATAAGTAGTCTTTGGGATAAAACACTACAAGGACAAGTGTATATGTTTAAGTATTGTTAAGTTCAATCAGAGTGTAGATTGATCATCTTATATCATATAGTTCTTATGTGTTGTGTCCACATGTCAATCTTTCTTCCATGGCCTTTTGTAATGTGCCAAAAAAGCACCCCTATGGATAGAATTGGTAGGTACTTTGGAGACTTATGGCATGGCTGACGTAGCCGAGAAAGCAAGTGAACAACCATTAAAAAACTAACGTAGTCTAACATAGACCGCGACTACCACGACCTGCTCGTGGAGGCTACTGCTTGAAATTCTCTAACAATATTTCTAACATAATCTTCATAGTCGTTGACTTGAATGCCTTTGAAACATCCATCTTCATCTATCTATGACCTTAAATTCCTTGCTAATTGGATGCCGATGTAACAAAAGTGCGCTTCAAAAAGGATTTGTTGTTTGCATAGATATAGGAAAGATTTGAATAGCCGCAGATGAGTCATCAACAGATAAGATAGGGCCAGAATCGGTGAATCTTAAACCTTTCACATGCTTCAATGACTCATCATGAGTTATATATATGTACAACCGAGGGGAATAATAAGAAACATATATTACTTCGTAAAGCATATGATATCATGTTTGATCACATGCGGCCAGAATCGGTGAATCTTTAACCTTTCACATGCTTCAATGACTTATGATGGGTCATATCTATGGATAACCAGGGGGAACAATATGAAATGTACATTACTTCATAAACATATGATATCGTGTTGTGTTTCATTGAACAAGAGATAAGGTGAAGATTGAAAAGGAGTTCGTTCTTTCTTTTCTTTTTTTCCCCTTCCCAGATGAAAGTTCTACGATACCAGATACTTTGTAGGCAGTCAAACAGAAATACCGGTAGGTAGATAGGTGTTGTTAGGTGGATTGGGTTTGGGTGGGTACATGATTGACTACTGTAGAAAATGTAACTTTTGATGTGGCAGAGCAGCTGTCTAATACCAAGTGTTCTGTTTGGATTTAAATATCACGTCTACATATTTTTTTAATTAATATCATGTTAATAATTAATTAGATAGTTAATTTACATAGCCGTCCCCCCCCCAAAAAAAACCCCTTATCAGAGGAAGAATCCAATAAATGACTCTGAGGTACCAAAAGTTTTTGGTTAAAAAGTTTTTTGTTCCTAACTTTTTAAAAATGGCACTAGAGGTCCCTAAATTTTTGAACAAAAGACTGTTAGGTTCTTTTTTCTATTATTTTAGCCCTTGAACATTTAGAATATGTAGAAAAGTTCTTAGAATAGGAAAAATATGCAAATAACATGTTTTTAGAGGTTTTTCAGGAAATATGCTTGTTTTAACCGATTAAACTTCTTATAATGACTCTATTAATAATAGTTATCTCAATCTGCTACTTATATCTCAGATATTATAATTTCTATGGTTATAGCTTACCATCCTTAACAAAATAATTAAAACTTAATTAGAGAGTTTTGACCATTATCTGAACTTAGTTGACGCTGGACTCCAGCATTCCTCTAGCTTTCGGTTTCGAGAGATTGCGAATATCATATCTTCAATAGATCAGGCACAGTACAGATCTATTTTGTTTCCTACCTCAGGCCGTAGTCACTAATCAAGTTTTATGTGTTTTAAAGGATAGTGAGACTTAATCAAGAAATTATAATACTTAAGACATAAGATTCAACTAAATAACGCTCCCCACTAGGATACTTCTTTTATTGAAAGCTTGAAAGTGGAAATATCACAATGGAAAGCTCAGAAGAGAGACCTAAGCTAAGATCACTAGAGATGTTTGCTCATAGAGAAATGGAGAATTCTAACTTCTCTTGTGCTCATGAATGCTCAAATGACCGTGTCCCTTTTCAGCACTAGACCTCTCGTTCTATAGAGGGGATAGGGGTATATAGAATGCCCTAATGGCTACAGTATACACTGATTTTGCGCATGGCTACAGTACACACTGATGGCTATAGTATATTGCTTTATTTTATAAACCTGACACTTGTTAAAATAGTACAATAATGGAGCAACCACTTTTAAGAACTTTCAATGATGACAAAACTAGTCATCATTATTGAGATTATGCATACCCTCTTCTCCAATTATATTTTTCAGACCATCATTATTTGGATAATCATCAAAATCTTCATCGATTTGAAGATGCTCTGGATCACATTTCCCAAATAATTCAAGAAGATATTTTTTTTCTTTTTTTAATAAGAATTTTTCAGCTCCAACATCAAAGAGATAATCAAAGATATCTTCTGAAACTACTCCCTCTACCGTTATATATTCCTTAAACTAATTCTTCTAGGCAAAAGTAGTATTTTCACAATGCATTAACGTTTTTCCTTATCTAATTAATGCATAACTTTGATGATAAATGTCGTAAAAACTGATGGCTCTTACTAAAGCAGGATCAATAACTGATTATTGTCATTCTGAAAACTATTCTTGTTGTTGATCATAGGAATCATCGTAATCAATTATCTGAACAAGATAATGGGCTAGTTTGGTTTTTTCATTTTCATATTTGATAAGAGCCCAACATATCTCCAAATATAGGCGTCCGTTATGTGAAATTTTTGTTGGACCATCAGGAGATGTCAGAATCCAATGTATTCTTCAAAACATGCATTGTTGAAATTTAGTTAGTTTTTGAGAAGAATAGGAACTTTGGATCTAGGATTTCTATAAAGGAAACTATGATCCCGTATTTCTAGGCTTTAATGGAAGGGTCATGTGGAGATATTGAATTGGCTGGGAAACTAACACCATTAACTCTAGACTTATTAGAAAAGTAGATTGTTGTACGCCAAGACTCCCAAACACCATAGAATAATTAGATAATAGTCAATGCAGGCTGCGTACCACTCATTGAACCATTTTTCTAGAACATGGGAACTTATTTTTTCTTGGGTATTATAAGGACATTTAAAGTAATCAACTTGTAACTTTAGAAGAGAAAATCTTTAGACCATTAGGTAGATAGAAGATAGTTAACCAAAATGTGATCTAGTTTTTGTATGAAATTCCAAGTTATCAATAAGGGCTTTACTAGATGGAGTAACCATTCTAATAGTAGTGGCATTTCATTATGAATTTCCTCCTTTTTTGGCAGACGTTTTGCTCTGATGATCACCATTGGCAAGTTTCGGAGTTAAATATCTACCATAAAGTTTTTTGATCCCTGTATATGTATAATAGAGAAGGAAAACTAGTTAAGCAATGATTGCTAATGCAGGAGTCACCCTTGTGCTTGCATATTTGATAAATTCTTTTTCACAAAACTAAGTATTCCTTTACAATCAGTTTGAATAAGTAAAGGTTTTGAGGCTAAAAAGACTAGGAACTCTTCAATTCCCTTTATGACTACAAGAATTTCTTTTTCCATCATGGGATAGATGCATTCTGCCTTACTAAAACTTCCACTACAATCTTTGTAGAGTTTTTCTCCTTCTTTGATTTTGAGTTTCGCACTCTAGTACTCATGGCTGGCATTTGTCTCAAGAACTAAATCATCGCCTTCATTAGACAAATCAAGAACAGGAAGATTTTTACACATCTATCTAAAATATTGGACAATTTTTGTATCATTAGTGGTCAATGTCCAACTTACTTCTTTCTGGAGTTTTTGCTGCAATGGTTTTCTCAATTTAGCTAAATCTTTAATGAAATCTGAAACATTGGTATGGCATGCAAGAAATCTTTTTAATTGCTTCCTATCATCAATTTTTTCAAGAAAATTTTCTATTTTTTCTAGAATATGTTTTTATAGAATATTTGTCCATCTTTTATCTCTAGACCTAAGAACTCAATTTCTTGTTCAGCATAAATGTGCTTGTTCTTACCAAGCAAAATACCATGGTCAATGCATCTTTGGGTGATAGCTAAAACATCATCTTTGTGCTGATCTATTGCTTTGGAAGAAGACAAGGATGTCATTGATATATACTAAACAACAGTGATTAAGGCATTTGAAGATGTTATCCAGTTTTCTTTGAAATATTTGGAGTGCATTTTTAAGACCAAATGGCATTACTATCCATTTATGATGTCCTTGTGAGGCACTAAATACAGTTAAAGGAACGCTTTCCTCATCCATTTTTATCTGCCAATATCCACTTTTACAATCCATTTTCGAGAACTAAGAGGCTCCTTGAATTCTGTTGAAAAGGACTGTTTTTTTAGGAATATAATAACCATCAAAGACAGTGTTATCATTAATGTTTTTGTAATTAGTTTCTATTCTAGCTTTTCCTCTTTTTTCTTCTATATGATTTCTTACCATGAAAGCGAGACTGGTGTGAGGACTTTTAATATTCTTGATTAATCCTTTTTCTAGAAATTCTTTTATTTGTTTATCGAATTCCTGGATATATTGGTGTGTATACACCATTTGTTTAACTCGAATAATAGTGTTGGGATTTAATAGAGTGATTTTATCAAATGTTTTATCTCTATCCCAAAACTTTAGAGGATTATCAGAGTAGAGTTCTTTACATAACTTTTCTTGTTGTTTGACGATCTGCTCTTTAATAGATAACTTGAGTAATGAGATTATTAATGTTACCTCTCTTTGTGCATGCATTACCTTCTCACCATGCTGGTTACGTGTAAACTCAATTTTTTGATGAATGTAGGCTTTACTTAATTTTTCAATAGGAATTGAGTGACCATTAATTATGAATATTATCTTGTTTATGGTCTGTATACATCGAGAATATAATCTCTGAAAATTATTTTCGATAATCATATCATGAGAGGGTTGATCAGTAGCTCATAGAATTTGTATAATGCATTAGACTCCTCCTAATTCTATGGATAACCCTTCTATTGCCTTATTATGGCTCATATTGCTATTATCAGCTATCCTTACTCATAAAGGATTTTTGGCTTTCTTCTACATGAATTCTAGAAATAAAGATCTTTTCTCAAAGCATACAGAACAACTACTATCTATGTAGGCACATAATTCACATTTATTCTACCCCTCTAAGTAGACCTTTATTGAGATGTAAATGCTGTTAGGATTTGTATTAGTAGCCTCATAGCAAATCTCCATAGTCATATTTTTGACTAATTCATCCTCATAAATTGGCTCACTAACTGTTCTTGTTTTATATCCAATGGCCTTTCTATCTAGACTCATAGTTCAGTCTAGACTAGGTCTTGCTGATTCGAAATTCATTCTACTCATTTCACTGATCATACTAATTGTATCATCTTCTTTCAGCTCTTCTTTATCTGATGAACATCCTTCTCCCCATTCTGATCTTATACTCATACTCCTTAATAATTGGAGTTTCAAGGTAATTTTACCATTCTCATCAATTTTTATCACATTTTTCTTGTTGATTTTTATAGGGTTGGCAAAACTAGATATCGATGAACGATCGATCTTTATCTCTTGAGGATTAGATTTAATCCTCTGGATCTTTTGCATAGGAGTAGGACTTTCAAATTTTTCTACCTCTACCATTGTGACCTTAGTCTTTGGATCGATAGTATTATCTACCTTGTAGACAATTTTTCAAAATATTCTTAATAGATATCCTCCTCTTTTCATATCCATCCCAACTATTTTTATCTTAAAGCATAAGAATTTTTGGGCATCTCGTCTTTTAGGCTCACATAATGTCCTGGTCAGCAATTAAATCTTACTGATCAGTTATATATATTGTTCTTGATCCCTATGATAATCTGATTATTAAATTTTGCGTACCTAACATCACAGAGCAAAGCATAAAGATCAATATTTTTACCATAACATTGTAATGGAGTGACTTGAACTTGCACACTTCCGACATGCATATATACCTATACTTTCTATCTTTGTTATGCCCAAGGATGTTTTCCCAATTAATGAGATTAACTTCTACAATGTTATACTCACAATCTTTTATCTCCATATCTCTTTCCATTATTTCACATACGTATTTACTTTTTAATTAAAAGATGGACTTTTTAGATAATGTCTTTTTGGATTATGGGAAGGACCCAATCTCCTTTGACATCTTTGTTTTCATTGTCTACAATAAACTCTTCTTCTTGAAGATCACCATGACTAATGGAGCTACTCTTCATCAAATGACTTGTTTCTTCATACTCACTTTCTTCATATTGATTATCCATTATAATTTCAACAATTCCTTTGTTGTTGCTTAAGGCTAGGTCTAATGCCTCATCTTCACTATGCTCAACATAATCTAGGCTTCCCAAGGTTTCGATAAGTTTGTTATTCTTCCTATTTTTGCACTCATTTGCATAATGTCCTACTTCTCCACATGTCCAGCATTTGCAATTGTTTTTCCTTGCAAGACAATAAGCGGCTTTCCTAAAAAATCTTCATTTTTTAGGACTTGGTTTGTTATAATATTTTCTCTCATATTTTTCTCCCCTTTTCTTATTAAAGCTCTTTTTCTTATAAAATTTTCTTTTTTTTCTTCTTTTTGGTTCTTTTCCCCATTGGCGAGGTGAGTCCTAACACGTCAGAAATTGTTTCTTAAGTTTTTTTTGTTTTTGGAGATCAAGACATTGATGATTGACCTATTTTCTTAAATAAAAGATTCTTGAACCAAGGGTATCAATGATATCTGATCGTTCAAGCCATACAATGTATTTTTCATTAATTATGAAATTTATCAGATATGACAATTTATCATAGAGCATACTAAGATTGATTTCATTATGCCCAATTTTGTAATAATGCTGACTAAATATTTGCAATATAATTTTTTAGATATCTCATATCTCATAATTCTATATTATTAATCTTTCTTTGCCATTCTCTTACTTTTTCTTCATAATCAACTTTAGGTCCAATAAACTCAGTTTCAATTTCCTTACATAGATTTTTGAACACTACAGCTGGCATTTTTATCATTCTTAACGTATTTTCACCATCTTTATTTAATGAATCATACTAGTCAGCTACAGTCCAGAAAAATTATGTTTGATATAATTTAGGAAATTTACAGCAGTCTATGTAGTGTTTAGGTTTAAGACAGTATTCATACTTCTTTTTCAATGTTCAAATATTTTTTTCTCTATTACAAGCTCCATCTATGTTTAACATGTATCCCATCTGATTAATTAGAGTAAGGCCAACTTCTCCAAAGATTGTTGTTTTCATGGGGATGAACCCTAAGGAAAAATTAGTTGTACGTTAGAACGTATCTAAGTCTTACAAAGTGAGTGTTCCTTCTAGAAGGCTCAAAAATTCTTCAGGTTTAGGGATAATATTGTTAACCAGATTGGTTTCTATTTCAACTAAGTCGAATTCTTCTCCAATTTCATAAATCCATCTCCAACAGCCATTTTATCATATTTTTTATCCAATTTTTTCTAACTTCTTCTAATGGTAACAAATTTAAATCTTCTAGTTTGATAAAGTTTATTTGCTGATATATTTTTTCTTCTAATTGGATATTTTTAGTCTCTTCATTATCGTCAGATAGTATGCCATGTTTATCAGTAATTGCGCTCATGATCTTATTTAATTCTTCTAGATTTTGTTCCTTTTTGAACATATTTTGTAGTTCTTTAAGAGTACACTGCTTATCCTCCTTCTTCTTCTTCTTTTTCTGCTTTTTCAGCCGATTTTGCACTTGATTATTCTCTAACTTCTTTTTGGATTTTCAAATCATGCAAAGGAAATGGATTTTTGTTTTTGGGGTTTTGAAGAGGATATTTATGCTAAAATGGAATACTAATATTTGGAGTATCTGTTCTACTATGCATTACTTCGTTAATAAGGAAAAGATGCTACAGTTACTTGATTCTTAAGTTCCTTGACTTTAGTCTTAAGCTCAACTAAATCTGCTTTTAATTCTAAAACTATATTAGTGATATAGTTCAACTGAGGTGCTAGTGAAGTAATTCCTTCCGGTCAGTGAACAACATGAGAATGATTAGGACCACGGCATGTAGGTGATGATTCAAGTATTAATCACAGTTAATTAGCTTAATTAATCATTAATTAGCTTAATTATCTTAGTTGTTTTTGGTCATGTGGCTCTGATACTAGTTAAAAGAGGGTATTGAGTAATACTAGTGAGCAAAATATCACAAACACAAATTTAAATTTTTCGAAAGTAAATTTTTAAGGATTGGGGGTAGATTTATAAATATAAAAATATTAGGGCGTTTATGCAAATTAGGTGAATAGTAAATAGGGTCTTTTCACTCGGTTTTCTCAAAAGCCGAGGTACCCTGTAGTTCTTTTTAAAAACTAAGAGGCCTTTTTGTTGTTTACACAAAACTTGAGGTACCTTTGCGTCTTTTATCCGAAAGAATCACTCCATATCGGAATGAACGGTTAGTGCCAATAAATTGAAATGCTAGAGCAGAAAGTAAAGGGAGTGCGATACAAAGCAAACGAGCAAATGTCTCGAAAAGAATCAAGGATGTAAAAATGAAGTGGCTGTAGAAGATAATATATCCAATCTCATCGGTTATCCAGTGGCTAACCCAATAGAAATAGCCACTTTTTGTATTGTCCTCTTTTATAAAGTGTCATTTGCTAATCACATGCCTAAATTGGCTAATCTTTTGAAGTTTGCCAACTACTTTTAAAGGGTTGAACGCAATAATTTCAAATTTCAGAATCATGCCATTCGATGTTAGACTCTCCTTTCAAGGAATGCTCTTCTCCATGCATGCTTAAGGCATCAAAAGTGCTACAGATCTGTCCATCTTCCCAGATTTAACAATCTGATCTGCCCAGTGAAGGGGCTAGTTACACCATACTCGGAGGATGGCTGTCATTCATGATAGTTTTTGGGATCATAATGGCTTGAGTCTTCTTGAGCTCAATAATTAACCAACACACAATCATTTTAATAAAGGAGAAGATGCAATGCTGGACCAACATGCCTATTCGAGGACATATTATTCATAAAACAAGCTCAGTTGCTATCTTACAATGCGGCGTACAAAAGGGCAATGAGTTCCAAGACTATCCTAGATGAGAAAAACCCCATCCTAGAGAAGTAGAATTTACATTTTAACAGTTATGATATTTATCTATCAAAAGCCTAGAATTTTGCAGGAAAACAAAATGTTCTTCCATTTCCTAATCACTAAGTTCTGGGTCAAATCAAGGATTGGGAGACAGCTTGTTGTAGAGATTTGAAAGTTCTCTTGTAGTTTAAGAATTCCATGTACCGGAACTCAAAATCATCAGTTGTTATTACTTGAAGGTACTTCTGGGATGTCTTTTCTATGTTCTTGCTTTCACCAGCTCTTCTGATCTTATTTAAAGGGATCATCACCTGCATTTATTTACCAGAGTAATAATGTTGGTATTAGTTAAACCATTCAAATTTCATAATTTCTAAAGAAGCATATGATTGAGCACTATGAGATTAATTACCTTGTAATGGAATTTAAGCAACTCCCCTGTGGGGGACTTGTACTTGGCAGTTGGTCTGTCACTGCAGCAAGTCTGTGAGTGGAGATGAAGAGGCGGCCTTCAATTGGACCCGCGGTAGTTGACAAACAGCACTGAGAAGCCTTCAACAGTTGCTCTCCTTCTCTCAAGCTGAAGATCTGTCTAAAAAACTTCTCCACTCCTCCGACTTGTAGAATTTTAGCTCCTAAACCAAGCTTATCTTTCACTGCATTGTATGTTTGTCAATAAACCAAAATCAGAATCCTCATTTCCTATTGTGAAAAGTGGTCAAAGACCTCTTATTCTTTTAGGGAGGGGGATTAAGGGTTGATTTGTAATACATACCAAGCTTATTCATTGCGCTCAGAACTGACCCAGTGCTCCTCTGCTTCAATATCAAAGTTCCACGCATATGGCTAGAATTAAACCCAGGTAATAATTTGATAGATGCCTTCCTTGTTTGATCATATGGTATTCTCGACATCCCAATTCTAAGGCCTTGATCTCCGAGCATGCTCTTCATGCTTCTTGACTTGAATGCCTCGCAGACATTCATTTTTCTTGTTTGTCCTCGTCGATTCCTAGAGGTTTCTGCTAAAAGCGAGTTACTGCTAATCAAGTATGTCTTGTGGTGGCAGGAGGTAGGAAATGTGGATGTTATCAAGAGGTATATATAGGAATTGAGGACTCCAAATATTTTAAATTAGATTCATTAAGTGAGTCAGACATGGATCAGCAACGCGTCAGGGAAAGAAAAAGGGAAGGCCACTAGGCAGGATTTCTTATTGGATAAGATGACATCCCGTGTTTGCTTTCTTTACGAAGGACGTCAAATAGCTGGCATAGAGAAACGGGGTGATGGTGGAGGTGATGTGGATGATTTTGTCTTCTGTGAGCATTTCAAACTTTTGAGTTCACAAATGGTAACTTTCTGATGCCATCCATCCTTTTTTATGTTCTTTTGCACACAATACAAAAGTAGATCTGTAAGGTGTTCTGATGATCAAACTACTGTTAGCACTGAATCAAAATAACATTACTAGGCAATCTGAATTCTGGCAAAACCATAGCCTAGTCAGCCGTGAGCCATGCTTAAGTGTCACCATGTGCGCACTTCCGTCGTGGGGGTAGACAATGTCTACCTGCTATTGCAATGCTTTGTCATTCTATATTTTTTTCTTTTTTTGTCATTAGTGGGGTGGGGGGGTATGGCAGCTTGTTGACTAAGTTATTGGAAAACTTTTTTGAGGAGGACGGGTGTTTCTAACCTGAGGAAGATTTGATTGGTTGGTTAAAAGTGTTCCCTCAATTCAGAGAAATTCATGCGCAGATAAAAGAGATTTGCAATGACTAAAGAAGAGGTATGAAATTAAATCAATTGTACTTGTTCTATTGCTCGAACCGCTTTATCTATTATTAATGGAGAGCTGCTTTGTATAATTAAATCAATTGGTACTTGTTTTATTGCTGGAACCACTTTATCTAATATTAATGGTGAGCTGCTTGTTGATCCCACATAATATCGAAATATGATAGATACTTTATACTATTTGACAGTGACTCACCGTGACATTGCCTATGCAACTCATGTAGTTTCATAGTTTATGAATGCTCTTCATTCTACTCATCTTCAAGCTATTAAGCTTATTTTTAGGTACTTGAAGGGTGAACCACAACAATTCCTATCGTTCAACCACTGGTAGTATTGTGCACTTTGGAACCAACCTCATCGCTTGGAGATCTAAGAAGCAACCAATGCTATCCAAATCATCCACTAAAGTAGAATATCTTGCTCTTGGCTATAAGGCTGCAGAAAAATCTAGATTCGGAAGCTATTGGATAACCTGGAGATTACTATTTGCAACCAGTTTTTTTTTTTTTTTGGGTGTGACCATGTTTTGGTGACTTACATGTCTAATAATCCAGTTTAGCATGGTCGATTGTTGTCGATGTTGTATCCCATGAACACTAAAAATAAGTTGCAAGTGTGCAGCCGTAGTTGTAGCACTTTACAGGTCGTTCACAGAGGTGGATTGAATCAATTACTGGACTTATATTACTAAACTAAACCAAACTAAATCAAACAACCAAAATTAATGTCAAGTATTAACTAATGGCAAAAGAAACTTACAAAATCTAATCTATAAGTAGATCATTAAATTGAAACTAAAACTAATTGAAGAGGAAAGAAAGAAATTACCTTGATCACTTTGAATTAACAAGGAGAATTTTGAATCATAATTAGAAAATAAATGCAGGAAAAAAATTCAAATATTGAACGAGTAAGCACTATGAGACTTCAATATCCACCATCGATTCGAAAGAGCAATAAAAATTGAAACTTTGAATGAAAATTTTTTTTGGAAGACTAAAATTGGGAGTAATAAACTTGAATTGAAACCAACAGTAGAAAACTTTCAATTGAAACTAGAACAGTTGAACTGGAAAATTAAACTAAAATTAGAATTAGAAAAATTGAAACTTGAACAAGAATTTGAAATTAAATTCGACATGAAGGAATTCCTACAATTACAATAATCTCTCAAACTCTAAAACTAATACTATGATAGAGAGGGAGAGAAATTGATGATTTACAAGTACCCCCAAGCACCCCTATTTATACTAGTGTCAACTCTCTAATACTTTCCTAATTACATTACGTTTCCAATTTTTCAAATATTTTCCCACCTTCCTAATCTTACCGAATTACCAAATAACAAACAAAAATCCATGCCATCATTTTCTCCTATATATTCCAAGTAACTTCAAGACATTGACAAGATTTTCCATCGCCTGAATTGGTTGCTTTGGTTCCTGTTTTCTCTTGGATTCCAACCATGAATTGGCATATGTGGCGTTTGGCTAGGAAAACTAGGAGAATGGAGTGGGCTGCACATGCTATCTCAACGCTACACACACGAAAGCAAGGTACGGCTGAGCACACTAATTGGACCGCCTACTAGCTTGGCCTTGTTTGCTGAAATTGATTCAACCCACTTTATCTTGGTCTCCAACTCTTTCTTGCAAACTTTTCACGCCCATTAATTATTTTATTGAACCATTATTTCGTACAAAGTCAGAAGACCAGATAAAACTCAAAAATAATCTTAGTTATCAGTAAAAACTAAGCAATTAGAAGTACTTTTGGTGCCCAAATAAACATCCTCACGCCAAGATTTTGCCCATGCTCGAGTAAAATAAAAGAAAAGAAAATATAGCTAAGATACATGACTCAATTTTTTAGGAATAATGGTTGCACTTAGCACGTGTAGCAAGTCCTTTAAACCCCTATATTTCCCTTAATGGAGGAGTATGGTCTCATGATGATTTACCGAAGATATACCCACAAAATCTTTGGAGAAATAAAGAAAAATATAAAGAAATAGAAAATCTTTTTAAAATTTTCAAATATAAACAAACACACATAAAAAGTCACCATGAGACTTCAATATCCACCATCGATCGAAAGGATAATGAAGATTGAAACTTTGAATGAAAAAGAATTTTTGGGAAGACTAAAATTGAAACTAATAAACTTCAATTGAAACTAAAACTAGAAAACTTTGCATTAAACTAGAACAGTTGAGTTAAAAAAAATTAAACCAAAACTAGAACTAGAAAGATTGGAACTAGAATAACAATTCGAAATTAAATTCAACTTGAAAGAATTCCTACAATTACAATAATCTCTCAAACTTTGAAACTAGTGCCATTAAAGAGAGTGCAAGAAACTAATGACTTCCAAGCACCCCCAAGCACGCCTATTGCTAGTGTCAACCCTCTACTTTCCTAATTACATTGAGTTTCCAATTTTCCAAATATTTTCTAACCTTCTTAATCTTGCCCAATTACCAAGTAACTAACAAAATTCCACGTCATAATTTCCCCCCGCCTATTCCGAGTAACTTCATGGATCAACAAGATGTTCCACTACCTAAATTCATTGCTTTGATTCCTAATTTCTCTTGGATTCCAACCATGAATTGGCACATGTGGTGTTTGGCTAGGAAAAGTGGGAGAATGGAGCGGGCTATAAATGTTATCCCTATGCTACACACACCAAAGCAAGTTGCGGCTGGGCGGGCTGCATATCTTCTTGCACAGATTTAATGTCCATTATTTCATTGAAGCCTTACTTCTTACGAAGTCAAAAAACCAAACAAAACCCAAAAATAATCTCGACAATGAGTCAAAACTGAGTGATTAGAAGTACTTAAATGGACACTTTTAGTTCCCAAACAAGTACCTCTGCACCAAGATTTTGCATGTTCTCGAGTAAAATAAAAGAAAAAAATCTAGCGCAGGCACCTAAGTCACTTTCGTAGGAATCAAGATTGCACTTGGCACGTGCAACAAGTGCTTTAAACCCAAAGATTCCACCCAGTCAAGGAGTGTGGTCTGTTGATGAATTGTAGAAGATATGCCCACAAAATCTTTAAAGAAGAGAAGAAAAACTAAAATAAAATAGAAAATCTTTTTAAAATTTTCAAATATAATCAAATATACATAAGGAAAAACAGTATGCACTTGACCAGCAAATCACCCCTACAGCCCAAACATATGATTATACACAACCACAGTATACATGTCAAGACTCCTAGTCTCCAAGCATGACACCTGTACATAAGTTTTTCATCCCACAGACCTTCAAAGTAGTCAATCCATCCTAGTGCGTAGTGTGCAAGTGCACCATCACCCTAAAATTTAAGCTTACAACGGTCCGACTCAATCCCACATGACTACTTTATTTACTGAATAACTTAGGAAGTAAGCTTTTCCCGTAGTAATATTGCCTCAAAGGGTAGCACCCAGTAGCGCATGCCTCAAAAGGTACTTGTCATTCCTGACTCTTTGGCTTTTTATTTTGAATTTTTTTGTCAACTCTTTTTTTTTTTTTTGGTGCATAAAAAGACAAGTGAAAGAATGAAATCATGAACCCCTGAAATCCTAAGATAATGGTGATATATAAATAAGGATTACACTCCACATTATAATGGGATGTTAGGATAAAAATCGGGATGTAAAGTGACACACTTTGATCTACGGTCTACTATGCACACTGCCCTTATATATAGACCAATAATAGGTTACAAGGGGTCAAAGTTACTCAAAATGGTCCAATTCCCTAAAATCACATAAAAATAGAAAATCTTTTTGGTTTTTTGAATATTTTTCTGATTTTGTTTTCTCTTTCTCGAAAATTTTAAAGCATAACTTCCCCTCCCCCACACCAAGATCACACAATGTCCACATTGTGGGAGATTAAGCATCCAAAAAAATATTCAAGTAAAAGATACAATATACAAGGGATAGAAGAATAATGCCAGTTCTGGTGCAGAATTTCAACTAAGTTACAGCAGCCTAAAATCCCTTTAGATAGGAGGCTCAAGGAGCAATGGCCTCTCTATACCAAGCTGGAGATTGATAGCCAAATCAAAACCCATTAGTGATTGTAGAAACTTATCAAATAAACAAGAACAACTCACAATAAGTTAAATACAGTAAAAATAAGAGAGTTGGTGCCACATGGAGTATAACCAAAACATCAACGCAACACAGTTGAGGGCTTGTTTCAACTTATTAAATTGCTGGGCCCAAATGTCAAACAAAGAGATATACTCAAACCTAGCCAGCAATGGGTCATTGACCTAGAAATTTGATAGTCATGAATGAACTGTCTAGACAAAATAGTAGGTCCTAAATCCATAAGTCATTTAATTTCAATATGTTCAAGAGTCTTGTCCAAAGTAATAGCCATAGGCAATAAGTTCTTAGATTCTAAAAATTTAGACTTGGATTTCTCGAGGAAAAGGTCACCAATGATGGGGTCAAAAGAAAACGATTTATATTGAACACAGAAACACACATCCAGACCTTCATTTTCATCTAGCCCACATGAAAAAGATTCAAATTCTATACAAAGAAATTCATCATCAAATTCTAAATTAGTGGGCTCAACCATCCCTCACATGACTCATGTAAACAAATATCTTCTGACCTATCTTTATCATGATGCAAATCTTCAGTTGCGATTTTCACATCTAATTCACTAGCATTCTCAAATTCTTCACACTTCTCAAACTCAAAAGAGTCATTAAAAGGGGCGGGTGGGACGGCAGAAATTGAGACATCGTCAGTGACATCTCTAGGTGAAGTAAACTCAGGTTCAAGGTTATGGGATAGAGACACAAAGTGGTCACTCTCTTGTTCTAGGCTAGGGAAAGATATATCATTATGTAAATCGGGCCTAGCAAGATAAGAGGACTCAAAATTATCAAAAAGACTAACTTTAGATTTAGGAGATTCTAAACTAGGGTCTGAGTCATTATAATCATCCCTATTATGATTAAGATAGTACGAATATCTAGTAATTCTCTCCTTCATAGTTTCTGTAATTTTATCAGTGATTTCATTTATTGTCATTCCAAGACTTGCATATGTAGCATCCACATAATCGCGATAAAGACAACTATAAGCATTGTAATCAGAAGACTTGCAATAATCACTCAAAAAAGGAGGCGCAGAAGACTAATGTTGGTGATCGTATGAATCTGTAAAGTGATCCTGGTGGTGAGGACTAGCAAGAAAAACATGCTCCCCATGTGTAGGGTATCCTAAGGTCCCTTTAGCTTGTTACTGATATGTGTCCCAAGCTAACTTTTCAAAAAAATTCAAGACCTCATCTTAAGTTCTCAACAATAAATCCCAATAAATCTCCAGGATACATAGACTCAATATGACCCTGGAATTCAGCATTCAGACCCACAGTAATAACTTCACAAACTTTCCATTTTTGAAAACTTTAGTTCAACTGAGCATGATGATCGTTAATCTCGACATATAACCTCAAAAAGCCTTAGGCTCAAATTGTGGAAAATTGAAACTAGCATTCTTTAAACTCTCTTTCCGGTTTTAATAATTTTTTAATTTTTTGGTTTAGAATTTCAATTTTTTAGGTTTTTTAAAGAGGGGAAGTCAATGATTCTAACACACCCATTCAAAACTAATTCCTAAAAAAAAAAAAAATAAGACCCTTAAATAATTAAATTAACGAAACAAAGTAAACTATCAAAAATAAAACTACACGACCAAAAGAAAAGAAAGACAGGACTTAAAAAATGCAAAAACCGAGTAGAGGAACAAACACAAAGCACAAGCACCATTTTCTTTTCTGATATTTTTGTGAGACACAAAACAAAAAACACAAAGCACCACCTAAACTAAAACAAAACAGAAGACCATCAAAGTACGGAGTCTGCCCTAGTGAAGGAGTGTGGTCTTGCGAGGATCTACGTGAAATATACCTACAAAATCTTTGAAGAAGAGAAGAAAAGTAGAAAGAAAATAAAAAATCTTTTAAAAATTTTCAAATAAAATCAAATATACACTAGACTATACGCAAGTACAATGTACATATCAGGACTCTTAGTCTCAAATCATGACACCTATACACCAATTTTTCACCCCATAGGCCATCAATGTACTGAGTCGACCCTAGTGCAGAGTGTGCAAGTGAACCATCACCCTCGGATTTAAGCTCATAACGGCTCCACTAAATCTCACTTGACTACTTTATTGACTCATTAACTTGGAAAGCAACCTTTCAAAGTAGCAACATTGCCTCAACGGATAGCACCCAGTAGCGCATGCCTTAAAGGGCACTTGTCATTCCCGATTCTTTGGCTTTTTACTTTGAGTTTTTCTCTTCAACTTTTGTTTTTGTCCTACATAAAAAGTCAAGTGGGAGAATCAAACCATTAATTCCTAAAATCCTAAGATAATGGTGATATATAAATAAGGATTAGACTCCACATTATAATGGGATGAAAGAGGTACAACTAGGACATAGAGTGGCACCCTTTGATCTAAGGTCTACTATGCACACTGCACTTATATATAGACCAATAATAGGTTACCAGGGATCATAGTCACTGAAGACGGTACAATTCCTCAAAATCACACAAAAATAGAAAATTTTTTAGGTTTTCGAAAATTTTTCTCATTTTGTTTTCTCTTTTTTCAAAAATTAGGGCATAACTTTCCCTCCCCCACACTAAGATCACACAATGTCTGCGTTGTGGGAAATTGAGCATCTAAAGAAATTACAAAATAAAAGACGCAATATACAAAAGATAGAATAATAATACCAGGTTAGGTGAATAATTTCAGCAAAGCCATACCCTCCTAAAATCCATTTAGATATAGACTCATAGAGCATCAACCACTCTATATATCAAGCTTGAGAATGCTACTCAAATCCAAACCCATTAGTGATCATAGCAGCTTATCAAGAACAACTCTAAATAAGATAAATACATTAAAAAGAACAAAGTTCGTGCCAAACAGAGTATTTCATAACATCAACGCAGCACAGAGGGCCCATTCCAACTTATGAAATTGCTGGACCCAAATGTCAAACGAAGAGAAGTACTCAAATATATCCAACAAGTGGGTCATCAATCTAGAAATTTGATCATCATGAGCGAACTGTCTAGGGAAAATAGTGGCTCCTAAGTCTATAAGTCATTTGATTTCAATATGCTCAATAGTCTGGTTCAAATTAATAGTCATGGACACAACGTTCTTAGACTCTACAAATTCAGACTTGGATTTCTCAAAGGTAAGGTCACCAATGATGGGGTTAAAAGAAATAGATCTATATTCAGCACAAAAACCCCGATCCAGACCTTCATCTTCATCTAGCCCATATGAAAATTATTCATATTCCACGTAAAGAATATCATTACCAAATTCTAAATTAGTGGCTCAACCACCCCCTCACATGACTTCTGTAAACAATTATCTTCTGACTCATCTCTATCGAGATGCAAATCTTTAGTCGTGGTTTTCAGATCTAACTCACTATCATGCTCAAATTTTTAACACTCCTCAAACTCAAAAGACTCATTAAAAAGGGCAGGTGGGTCGGCCAACATTAGGACATCCTTAATGACATCTTTAGGCAAGCTAAATTCGGGTTCGAGGTTGGGGGATAGCGAACAGAGTGGTCACTCTCTTGTTTAAGGCTAGGGAAAGAAATATCATCATGTAAATTAGGCATAGCAAGATAAGAGGATTCAAAAATCATCAAAAAGACTAACTCTAGGTTTAGTAGATTCTAAACTAGAGTCAAGCTCATTGTAATCATCCCTATTGTGATTGAGACAGTATGAATATCTAGCAATTCTCTCCTCCATAGTTTCTACCATTTTATCAGTCATTTCATTTATTGTCATTCCAAGACACGCGCATGCAGCATCCATAGTATGACGATAAGGATAATTATAAGCATTATGATAAGAAGGCTCGTAATAATCACACAAAAAGGGGGCACACAGGAGTAATATTGGTGGTCATATGAATCCATAAAGTGATCTGCTGGCAAGAATTACTAAGAAAAACATACTTGGTATGAGTAAGGTATCCTAAGGTTGTCTACCTTGTTCAAACTCATAGGCGTCCTAACCTAACTTTTCGAGAAGTCCAAACCTCATCTTGAGTTCTCAACAATAATTCTACTAAACCTTCAGGACACATAGAATCAACATGACCTCGGAATTTAGCATTCAGACTCACAACGATAATCATTCGGTGTGATAGATAACTCCAAAAAGGTTCAGACTCTAATTGTGGGAAGTTAAAAACTTGCTTTCTTGAATCTCTTTTTTCAATTTCAAGAATTTTTCAATTTTCTTATATTTTCAACTTTTAAAAATTTTTTAAGGGTGGAATCAATGACTCTAACACACTAATTCAAAACTAATTCCTAAAACAAAAAGAAGACACTTAAATAATTAAATTAATAAAACAAAATAAACTAATAAAAATAAAGCTATAGTGCCAAAAGAAAAGAAAGACCAAGAGGACTGAAAGCACAAAAAACCAAAAAGAAGCACAATCAAAAAGCTCAAGCATCATTTTCTTTTCCTGATTTTTTTTTTACACGCAAAACAAAAAATAGAAAATAAGCTAGATAACAAGAAAAGCACAAAGGACAACCTAAACTAAAACAGAACATAAAATAGACCAAGACATAAACAAGCAAAAGCTACAATCAAAATAAAAAATCAAACTCCAAAATCAGAACTCCATGCATAAAAATTTAGTATAATCATAGTGAGCATGAATACATTTTTTCTAAATTTTATTTCTGTCCCAAAACAGTGCAGAAAAATAAGAACATAAAATTATCTGTAAAAATTGCTGAAAATTCCATAAATGCCCAAAAATTGCACATAACATCATCTACACTTCAAAAATTCCTACAAATCTACTAAAAATATTAGAGCAGCGAAATTAGCGCTAGATTAGCACACTAAAAATTCAAAAAACCCTGTGTTGATCATTTTTTTGGTCAATTCTAGTTCTGGCCCTGCTAATAATCTGCTAATACCAATTAAACTACTTAAAGCAAATAAACTAAATTACTTAAAGCAAATAAATTAAGCAACCAACAATTAAAACTAGTAATCAATTTCAGCACCATCCTCGACAGCCGTGTCAAAAACTTGTTGTATCCTAGGAACTGTAAAAATAAACCACAAATGTACAGCTGTAGTTGTAGCACTTTACAGGTCACCATAGTTGTCGTTGTGGCACTTTGGAGGTCATTCACAAAGATGGGTTGAATTGATTACTATAGTTATCTTGCTAAATTAAATCAAACTAAAACAAAAACAACCAAAATTAATGTCAAGTAATAACTAATAGCAAAAGAAACTTACAAAAATATGTTCCACAAGTAGAGCATGAAACGGAAAACAAATTAAGCTAATTGAAGAGGAAAGAAAGAGATTACCTTGATCACTTAGAATTAATAAGGAGAATTCAATATCCGAATCTTGAGAGAATAACCACCATTAGACTTCAGTATCCACCATCGACTCGAAAGAGTAACAAAGATTAAAGCTTTGAATGAAAAAGAATTTTTGGGAAGATTACAATTGAAAGTTATAAACTTGTATTGAAACTAAAAGTAGAGAACTTTGAAATGAAACCAGAACTGTTGAACTAACAAATTAATCTAAAACTAGAACTAGAAAAATTTGAACTAGAATAAGAATTTCATATTAAATTCAGTGTGAAAGAGTTCCTACAATTGTAATAATCTCGTAAACTCAGAAACTAATGCTATAAGAGAGAGGAAGAGAAATTTATGATTTACAAGCACCCCTATTTATACTAATGCCAACTATCTAATACTTTTCTAATTACACTGGGTTTTCAATTTTTCATATATTTTCCCACCTTCCTAATCTTACCCAATTACCAACCAACTAACAAAAATCCACCCATAATTTCCTCCTACCTATTTTGAGTAACTTCATAGCATTGACAAGATTTTCCACCACTTGAATTGGTTGCTTTGGTTCCTGATTTTTGTTGGATTCCAATCATGAATTGACATATGTGGCATTTGGCTAGGAAAAGTCAGAGAATGGAGTGGGCTGGATGTGCTATCTCAACGCTACACACGCAAAAGCAAACTACGGCTGGACATGCTGATTAGACCGGTTATTGGCTTGACCCTATTAACTGAATTTGACTCGACCCACTTTATTTAGGTCTTTGACTCTTTCTTGCTCGCTTTTCAGGCCCATTATTTCATTGAACCATTATTTCTTACAAAGTCAGAAAACCAAACAAAGCCAAAAAATAATCTCAATTATAAGTAAAAACTGGATGATTAGAAGTACTTAAATGGACATGTTTGGTGCCCAGATAGCCAACTATCATTTTGTATGGGAATGGGCTGCTGCTAGAAATCTGGCTATTTGTTGCAGCATTCTAGTTGTTTGTTATACCCCTGCATGTTTAGATGTTGCGGATATTTTTAACACAGGTTTGTCTTCCAAACATCTCTTATCTCTAAAGACCAATCTGTTCGCGCGTCCCCAATTAGATTGAGGAGGCATAATACGATATGAAGATAACAATGTGATTTTGTGATTCATTTATTTGAAGGACAGTAAGGTTTTTTTTTTTCCCCTCACATTGTCTGCATGGACCCTCAAGTGGTAATCCATAACTGGTTAGACAATTAAGTTGGTCAAACAAAATTCGAATTATTATAGGGACAAACTTGACGAACTTAAGGAGTACCGTACTGAAGTCATACTATGAACAACGAACTAACCACCAGTTTGTTTGAATAATTGAATCTACCAACTGCATCCTTATTGCCTCTTTTTTTAAAAAAATAAAATAAAATTATTCTATAGTTCCCCCCATTACAAGAAGGTTTTGCCTCCATTTTGCTTTAGAATAATCTTCGGGTGTGTAGACCTTTGAAGTAAAAAATGATATGATGAAAAAACGAAAAAAATTTGACGACCCAATTAATGTGATCAAATCAAGCATTTAAGGCATGGCACAAGATATGGCAAGGGCATTTCATTTGTTGGCTCCGCCGTGTACATCTGCCCAGCATTTAGGTGCTCCTCCACTCGTCATGTTCATGCATGTTGGGTAAGATAATTTTAGTGCTTAGGCCCACAATCTTTTGCAATTTCGATTGATTCAGCACAAAACTTTCTGAGATAATAAAATCTTGCCAAAGCAGTTTTTCAAGATTAACATAATGGTGATCAATGTAACTCATGATGTGGATTAGCAAGTGAATGCAGCAGAAAGCAAACTTGCTGATCAAATGTGGAAAGTTTTGTTTTAAATTTATTTCCCTTGGGGAGGGTCGAGTGTTCATCTTCTTCATATTGGTTCTTAGAATTTAATTATGAGTTAGAGTCGTGCTTATAATCTCGAATGCTTCTAATGGGTTGGGTACAAAGCCTGATATTCTAGTAGTATTTTACACTGAGCTCAAACTGCAGGACAGTATCATCTTTTGCAGTCTTTATAGGTAGTATTTCCTTTCATACTGCACTAGTGTTTGCTACAACTACTAGGTACGGGCAAAAGAATGGGCGATTTGTAACTCTAGTCCTTTTCATGGTGTCAGGTAAGGAGCCCCCCATAAGCATAGACTTGCAGATTTGTAACATAGACTTGTCATCTCAATGATAAGAGCTTGAGGCAGGCACATAGCTATGTATTGCTACATTCAGATGATATGAAAGGGCCTATTAAGTAAGTATTATCTATGCACTATGATGCTCCACCAATCAGGCTTAGTTCTAATGATATAACTGAACAATGAAGCAACTTTACTAATTATGTGAGGGAATTCTTAAATCAAAAGGAAACCTCTAATTAAGTCCCTTTAACAACAACAAATGAAACCCCTCAAAGGGATTTAATAATTAACAAATTAGATGGATTGCTTCAAAATCATGTTAGGTTTCTCTCTTTATTAGGATGGCTGATGAATTCATATAGTGTGCTTATATAACTACTTGCATGCAACTGAATTTTTTCTGTATTTTAGGTGGAGTACATTCATGTGAGCATGCTAGAAGGAGATTTGAGAAAAGCTTTAATCGGTGGTTTAAGCCTTGTGGCTAAAAGGCTAACAAGCTTTCTAGTTAATGGCTACAAATTTCAGACAGATCATTGTGAGTGTTACCGAAAGATGCACAATTCTGGGGTTATGGTGGAAGCAGATGGACAAGCTGATTATGGGAAACTAACTGAAATATATGAATTAGATTATTATGAGGCATATAGAGTTATAGTCTTTCATTATGATTTTGTCGACATAAATAAGGATTTGAAAACTTTTACAAAAGGTCAAACTTGTGTCAACTTATTAATCGTGCATATAGATACATGTTGATATTTACATGCTAATCCATTTGTCTTCGCATCTCATACAAAATAAGTGTTGGCTCGATTTGGCTAGTTAAATCACCTTATAGGAGGGTGTATAGCATGATGATCAAAGTCACAAAATAATCAAAATAGAAATGCAAAACAATAAATACAGACAAAACATGCTATTAATAGATATTCGACCACGCCTAGTCCTTCAACCACGGGCCCCTCGCCGATGGACTTTTAAACATTTTCCTTTTATTAGGTCATTCTATTGCACATGATTGACTAATCATATAACCTGCGAGTTGACCCTACAACTCTAGGTGTCCCAGCATTCGCATTACTCCTCAACCGTACTTGGTAGTCGACCCTCTGACTAATCAATCCAACCCAATACAAAGAAAGATAATGAGATTCACTTTATAACAAAGAGTAAATAAACACAATAGATATGCCAATATAAGCTTGATGTATCATGTTCTCTCAAAGTTTTCTTCTTGATTTGCAAGCGTAGCTCTCTTTCTTCTATCATCTTCATCTACAAGTGCCTCGTATTTATAGGCAATGATGTCGGAGAGGTTGAAGGATTATTAGAAAGGTGACTGTTGCATCAAAAAAAAAAGGTTGATCTTTAATATCATTTCAAGGTCTTGAAGTCTGCATTTCAAGCCCTTGGAAATTTACAGCTTTGCTTAATATTTACCCCTTGATTTCCAATGGGTATTTACCTTGTTTTGAGTTCAAGATCTTCCTAAGAGAATTATCTAAAAGCTGATTTGTAGCAGTACAATCTTTTAAAATATAAGCTCAAAAGATATTATCGTAATTAGGCAAGTCTTGACATTTTCAAAGATGTTAGCATATAAAGACTCATAATATTATCTCAAGATTTAGTAATGAAATTTAAACATAAAGATCATATATTCAAATTTGAATACTAAACTATCTCTAAGATAAAATCAATTATGTCAACATTTACTTATAATCTTAACACATTTAGATAATAGAAACACTAAGGTGGGTCCAAATATAATACGACAAATATAATAATAGACCAACTCATTTTTATCTTTCAACAAAATATATTGATAAAACATATTGTAAGCTTAAGAAAGCTAACAATCTCTCCCTTTTTGATGGCAAACAAAACCCAATAAAAATAGATCTATCAATACCATTTTGAATGAAACGTCATAAAAAGCTTTCCAAATCCTTCTCCCTCTGTTTGTATTTCATTAAAAGTGTAGCACAAGAAAAAGAAAGAAAATTTGAAGCGTATAAGAAAATTATGACAAATACATATAGCTGCCTGTTAAAAAATCAATGACATATAAAGATGCTCCCCCTCAATCTATGATACTCATAAAAAATATAAGGGATTAAAAACTAACATTTTGATCAAATAATATATCCCAACATGCATGTATTAACTTAATATTCTCATCTGCATTACAACGCATCAACATATAAGAGCATTAGTACAATAATTCTCCCCCTTCAAGAATAAATCAAGGTTATAGCAAAATAATCAAGTAATAGAATTCTTTCCTTATGAAAAAAAAGCAATATCATGTATGTAAATGTTAGAGATCAAAACAATTATGAACCCAAAAAAAAAAAGATCACATACAAGATGTCATCTAAGCATAAAAATAATTACTTGTCATAATAGCATAGACTATGATAGCATATTAATCATGCACACATTCCAAAGATAGTTAAGTGAATTAAACTTAGAAATTTTGAAGTTAAAATGCCACAAAGAAAAAGCAGATCATGTAAAGTAACATCGCCTTATATTTAGCAAGAATCCAAATGTTATGGCTATTCAATATGTTTGATATAAAAATTCAAGCCTTTGAATTTTAGTTATTTATAGGTAGTAACATCCTAGGCTCTGCCTAATTTTCAAGGGCTTGGACTGTATTTCAAAGCCTTAAATATGGACAATGATGAAACAAGTGAACTTACATTGTTCTTACTTTTGGCAAACCATAACTTACCGGATACCATTATGAAGCTCCAATTTTTTCTTGTCCACTTGAAATTTCAAGAGGATTAAATGCAAAAATTCATTATTAGTATCTAAATGAGGAGTTAATAACTTCCCATAAATCAAAAATGAAGCGCTGCGATCAAATTTTGATATCCTTTTCTCTTGGGTTCAAAATTGTCAGAAGAAAGAAGAATTAATGAGGTAAAATTTTTCTTTCTCTTAGTCGTAACAAATTTTCTTGATTTAACACCACAATCAAGAATTTTTGAAAGTTGAAAATTTGGTATGGTATTTAAATTATAAAAAATGTGACAACTTGAAGATAAACTATTATTTAAAAATTCGAGCATAGATTTTACCTCATACTTACCACTTTAAAGAATAGATGAACAACAACAATCTTTGTTGTTCTCACCATTTTTAAGCAACTCTTAATTTCGGCATGCTTGACATCACTATGTATAAGGCCTTAAATTGGATCACTGCTTTCATATTCCCGCTCTTCATGTAGTTGATCCTCAACTTACTTAACATTTTCAACCATGATCATTTTATTATGTCTCACAGATTTTCTAACATCATATTTTGATTAGTACCATATAAATAACAAAGAGTCTCCCAAATTTCCTTGGCACTATCACAATGTGAGATAAACTTATAAATATTAGTAGTAAGAGCAAAATATAAAATGTTTGTAATGAGATAAACTCATAAATATCAAAAGTAAGAGCACAATATAAAATGTTTGTAACTTTAAAATTTTTGGATATCCACTTATAATCATCTTCAATATATTTATCTTCCGACTTCTCAATAATTATTGGTCCTTTGGCCATGATCTCCCAAAGATCAAGATCCCTGTGCTTGATATAAAGTTCCATTGTTTCTTGCCACAAAAAAATAATTAGTATCTTTAAAAAGTGGAAGACAATCAGAGTCAAAATCATAACTAGCCATAAGATCGAAATATTAGAGGGTAAAGTCTAAAAAAAATAGTACTAGCTCTAATACCAATTATTGGTACGATTTAGCTAGCTAAATCAACCTAGAAGGGGTGAATAGCATCATGATAAAAGTCACAAAATAATCAAGACAAAAGTACGAAAAAAAAAATGTGGACAAAACACACCATTGATAGAGGTTCGACCACGCCTAGTCCTCCACCCATGGGCTGCCCTCGCCGATGGAATTTTGAACCTTTTTTGTTTATTAGATCGATTGATTACACACGATTTACTAATCATACAACATACAAGTTGACCCTAGAACTGTAAGTGCCCTAACATAGACGTTGCCCCTCAACCGTACTTGGGTACTGACCCATCGACCAATCAACCCAACCCAATACAAACAAAGATAACAAGATTCACTTTATAACAAGAAGTAAATAAACACAATAGATATGCTAATATAAGTTCGATATATGAAGTTCTCTCAACATCTCCTTCTAGATTTGGAAGTGTAGCTCTCTTTCTTCTACCATTTTCAGTTGCAAATGCCTCCCTATTTATAAGCAATGATGTTGGAGAGGCTAAAGGATTATTAGGAAGGTGACCATTGCATCAAGAAAGAAAGGTTGGTCTTCAATATCATTTCAAGGCCTTAAAGTATGCATTTCAAGCCTTTGAAATCTATAGCTTTGCTTAATGTTTGCCCCTTGACTTCCAACGGGTACTTGCCTT
Source organism: Carnegiea gigantea (assembly GCA_029747015.1). Lineage (NCBI taxonomy): Eukaryota > Viridiplantae > Streptophyta > Magnoliopsida > Caryophyllales > Cactaceae > Carnegiea > Carnegiea gigantea. The sequence continues at coordinate 199,249 of JAKOGI010001026.1, read as the reverse complement.
TTTTTGAGGTGAGAATTTTGTTAAGAGGATTATCTAGTGGCTAATTTTTGGCAGCATAATCTTTGAAATTATTTGCACAAAAGATATTATCATAATTACGTAAATCTTGATATTTTCAAAGATATTGACATATAAATAATCGTAATATTTTGTCAAGATTTAGTATTCAAATTTGAACATAAAGATCACATATTCAAATTTGAATACTAAACTATCTTCAAGATAAAATCAATCATGTTAATATCTACTTATAATCAAAATACATTTAAATGATGGAGACACTAAGGTAGGTCCAAATATTATATGATAAATATACCAATAGGCCAACTCATTTTTGTCTTTCATCAAAACATATTAGTAAACCATATTGTAAGTTTAAGAAAGCTAACAACAAGTTTTCTCAATTGAAGATGAGAAACAAAAAGGATGGTTACATGTTATTAAAACCAAGGCCAGAGACTTATTTGATTTAGGGAAGGATGTGCAATAGGCTTTTAAGTGTTTAGTATATGATCATTGTCTCTCAATAATTATTTCGGGATGAAATAATAGTAATCTCTTTGCTATTTCACTGCTGGATTACCTATATGTCATTTCTTTTTCCCATGTATGGCACACGAGATGGTATCAATTTATTCTTGACATTATCTCCAATTATATGAATTGAGTATTTTTGTCTCAATAATTTGGTGGATAATATATGTTATATTATGCTTGCGATTTAGACAACTATTAGAAATGTATCTTGTGTAATTAATGAACATAACCATGTCTTTGCAACTCCTATTGGTAGGTGAGAAGAGATTGAAACCTAAAAGATAAGTTATAGGAGTAAGAGAACACTCTAAGCATTACCTACTAGATCTTCTATGATAGCACAATTGCTTGCTCACCCCAGTTCTACTGCAGGAGCACAACAAAAAATAAAACGAGATTTAAAGCCACCTACACAAGCTGCTTCCTCTAATACTTCACACAATCGCATGTAGCCGCACCAGCCTTTGAAATATGTGGCATCATACAAATAATGCAACAAACACAAATGCAACTAACTAAATATATCCGACCATTAGAACAAACATTAAATTAGCCATATGTTCAACCTTCTCTTTAGCATGTAGAACCAACTCCTTCATCGATACCGATAATCAAGCAGCCATATGTACTATTCCTAATGGCCACTTGTACAGCCACTTCGGCAGCCTACTGTGCCTGCTGGAGTTTCAAAACAAAAAGTGTCATAGTGAGCACCAATTTGGTTGACTAGATTTTTTGGACCATCAACACGTATAGTTATGCAAGCATCTATCCAGCCATCTGATAAGCACAAAGCATTGACTGGAGTCTTAGCTAAAGTCTCATGAGCACGTAGACAACCACCTCGCTCCCTACTGCATATACCAGAGCTTCAAAACAAATAAGACTTATTGGGCAAATTGGACCAATAGGACCATCAACACTAACAATCAAGCAACCTTGTGATGTCGTATCCCCTAAGGAGTTCTATGGCAATGTGTATTCTAGGAAGAATAGGAGATTTCGTAATCTAGGGATCCTCTTTTAGGATAAAATCTTTTTATTCTCCTAGATTATTTTTAGTTATCGTAAACTTACCATAATCTTTGGATTTATTTTATGTTCTTTTTTTCAATTGTATTGATTCCTATATAAACCCTCCTCGTGCTTTGGAGAAAGACACACTTGAATGAATTGAATTATTATGTTTTTCAAAAGTTCTTATGTGATTTGTCTAGGTGTAGGAATTGCTCCTAGAGTGTTGTACATCAAATTGATATCAAAGCTTGCGATCCCTGCCGCTACCTTCGTATTTTCTTTTCGTTTTATCCCTTTCCCGAGTTAGCTAAAAAAAAAAAAAAAGCACACACACATAAAAACACAACAAACCAGAAACCTTAAATCCTTGCTACTGCTGTGTCACCACCCCCAGGAGTAGCGGTCACCACCATCGACCACCACACCCAGGTCGCCACCACTGACCGACCCCCACCAAGCCTCCACTACGCCGGCCACCCCTTGCCGGAACCTTTATTCCCGAAGCCGAAACTCCAAACGCGCACACTGCTCCTTTGAGCCACCATAAATTAGCCAACCACCAACAACGCTGACCACCTGTTTAGTCAAAAATCATGCATCGTTTTATCAATTATTTTAATTATATTTTGCACATTATTGCATCTAATTTATGTTATTTTCATATATTTTTCAGGTTAGGTATTGTTTTAATAAAAAGGAGAAGACGAGTCGTTAAGGCTCGGGTTTTACATGCTCGGGCAGAAGAGGGTCCAAAAATAACAAAAATTAAGATATTATCTGGCCTAGGATTTCAAGAGTTGGAGAAGAGTTAGAAGTCTTGAGGAAGAAGAAGTTCAAGGGAGAAAGGAAGAAGGAAACCCTAATTACTAACCCTAATCACACCCCTCCTTTCCTCCCAATATATATCATCATCACCATCACCCACAACCATTAACCTCCTCACGCCTAACCCTTCTTCCATCTCACCTAACACCCATCATCATCCCTCTCCATAATCACCACAGCCGCATCACCTCCTCATGTCACCTCTTCTTCGTCATCATCACCAGCTTCATCCTCAATCTCACGCCCATCATCACTTCTTCATCTCCTCACCACGCATCACCATAATCATCATCTTTCGTCATCATCATCACTGTCCTATCTCACCACGGCAATCACACCCTCACGGCAACTCCTTCCTCCTCACTAAGTAGCCTTTTTTTTTTTGGTTGTTTTCTTACTTTAATTTCTTTTATTTGTTTAAGTTTATTGTTAAACATGAATTATTTGAATGAATTTTGTGATTTTATTTTTAATATAAGTGAGTAATTCCTTTTTACTTAGTATAATCTTCTTGAAGCTATGCTAAATTTACTATTTTGAAATAAGTTTTATGCTTTATTTCCTAGTTGATTCACATTCATGATTCTATAGCGATTAGCGTTTATCGTTTATGATATTCGTGTTAAATTAATTAGAATGCATGCTAGTTAGTTTAATACAATTTCGATTGATAGTTTAGAAGACTATAACACGTAAAATTTATAGTCTTTTATGCTTAGGTATCTCCCTAATTAATCATGGATGGCTCAAACCCATCTCTTTTAATTAGGTAATCTCTTTAGATCTTTGTTAAATCGATTTACTGGTAAATTGGTTCCAAAGTCTTCAATGATGTTTTTTTAATTCTTAATGCTCTAGTTTGATTAAATTTTTGCGCTGGTGTAAAGATTATCAAATTAATAGGGTTTACATTAGGGCTGGACCTAATTAAACTAGAATCTAAGGAAAAATGGGGAAGAACCGCTTGTGGATGTCTTCTACAGTTTAACTCATGAATGAAATTAACTTGTGTGTTAACGATAAATATTAATTTGCATGGTGGATTGAGATTACACTAAGTACCATTCACAAATTTGACAACTTTTGATCATTATTTGTTGCTTAGAGTGAATTTGATTAGTTTGTTATTTTTTGTTCTATTTTGTTATTAGTTTCAACATAATTTCAATCGACCCCCCCCGAAAGTATAATCTTTTAGGAGTGTCTAGGCAATTTTAGATAGCCTAGATTTTGATTTTTGGAGTAGTTATAATTTTAGATTGTTTTATATTCAGTTTTAGTATTTTATTACCTGTTTGTTAGAAATTAGAATAAAGATAGTTATTTTTGTATTTCTTTGAGTTTTATTAATTTCTAGGGTTTATGTTGTGTCCTAGTCTGTTCATATTCAATTTTGTAATTTTTGGAAAGTATTTGATAATTTTTCAGAATTATTTTGTGAAATTGAGAAGTGCAGGTGTTTAGGTTATTAATTCTAAAAATTTTGATTTTTAATTTCAATTTACGATTATTAGGTGTTGTTAAATCCAAAAATTGTGTCCTAAAGTCAGGGTAATTTTCTTGATTATTTTTGTATTTATATTTATGCAGATTATTTTATTTCTAATTTCAGATTTAATATTCTGCATTGATATTCTGTGGTAATTATCTGATTTGATTTTTCTGAATTTATTTGGATACAATTGAGGAGTTATAAGCTTATATACCCAAACAATAATATTTTAGGTTACTGTTTGACATTTTTAGTATTTATTTTCTGATTATTATTTGCTGTTTTGATTTTTAATTAAAATTTCAGTTACTATTCTGTTTTTATTTTTCTAGAAAAGCTTTTTACTGTTTCCCTTCTAGAATATAATCCAAATATTTAGAAACATCATTGGGTGTTTTTCCAGATTTTTATTCATTAAATTTTAATTATTTTAGAATTATTAAGATTAGATTTAACAAATTGGATTAATAAAATCGTTTAGGATTAAGCCAGCCTTTTAAAACAATCTTTCCTTATGGACCGATCCCTACTTCCCTATGCTACAAAAAGTATTTAATAATCAAAGTAATGGTTAAATTTGTAGCTCTCGACAAGCTTAACAAATTTTGGCGTCGTTGCCGGGGAAAGAAAATTAAATTGCTAGTTTACTTCTATTTAACTTGCTATTTTTATTTGTTTTGTTTTACCTCTAGTATTTTAATTTGAATTTTTTAGATTTCTCGAAGAGTATGAAATTAAGGAGTGGTAAGGAAATTGGATAGGACAAGGAACAGGCATTGAAAGCTGAAAACAAAGAGAGTCAGCCTAATCCAGTAAGTTTTAGGGTTAAAGAGGTAAACATATCTACTCTTCGAGAACTTGCTGCTCCTAACTTAGAAACCCAACCAATGTCCATTACTTATGCTGTTTTAGATAAGCTTTTGAAATTAAACTCAGGATTTATTAATTTATTATCTAAGTTTCATGGATTGGTTGGAGAGGACCCCTATAGACACATTAGTGACTTCCTTATTACCTACTCTGCTATGGTGCCTGAAGGAATTCCTGAGGACCAAATTAGACTAAGGGCTTTTCCCTTTTCTTTGCTTGGTAATGCTAAGGACTGGTTATATTATATGCCTGCTGGATCTTTTTCTACCTGGACTGTATTGCATAAATCGTTTTTAGAAAAGTTTTTTCCTACATCCCATATTAGATCTATTAGGAAAGAAATATGTGGAATCAAACAAATGAATGGGGAAACCTTTTGTGAGTATTGGGAAAGATTTAATAAGTTATGTGCTAGTTGTCCCCAACATCAAATAACTGAACAACTATTGATTTAATATTTTTATGAGGGTTTACTTCCTATGGACCGTAATATGGTTGATACTGCTAGTGGGGGGCTCTGGTTAATAAAACGCCAGCCGATGCTAGAAATCTATTTAATTTAATGGCCCAAAACACTCAACAGTTTGGTGCTAGGGACTCGTAAGTTAAAAGGGTAAATGAGATAGGTTCTAGTTTATCTCTAGAAAATCAGTTGTCTCACATTGCTGCTATGTTAAATAAGATTATTACTAGGGTTATTCAAAAAGCAGTAATATGTGGTATTTGTTGTCTAGAGGGGCATTCTACTAATGCATGTCCTACTCTACAAGAAGGTAATGTTAATACTCTTTACTATAACCAAAATCAAAGGAGGTATGATCCCTATTCAAATACTTAGAATGAAGGATGGAGAGACCACCCTAACCTTAGGTATGGCCCTAAGCCTAATCCACCTAGTTTTCACCAACCCTCTTGTCAACCTTCTAGTCAAGATAGGACCAATTTCCTCCTAGAACAAGTCCTTAAGAAAATGGATGATAGGTTCCAGAGTATGGCAACCACTCTTAAGCAAGTTCAAGAGAGACAAACAGCGACTGATACCATAGTTAGCAACTTGCAAGCCCAAATGCAAAATAGGTTACCATCTCAACCTTACCCTAAGTCCAAGGAGAATGTTAGTGTAATAACACTTAGAAGCGAGAAAGAGTTAAAGGAACCTACGAAGAAGAGAGAAGTGGAACCTGAGTTAGAAGCAAAAGGGGCTGAACCAGAATTAGATACAAAATCTAATCAAACTACTAAGGAATTTGGAGAAAAGAAAAGAGAATCTTACAAGCCAATCATGCCTTTCCCTAGTAGATTTAGAAGCCCTACGTCTAAAGTAAGTGAGGCTAACCAAGAAATTTTAGAGACTTTTAGGAAGGTAGAAATTAATATATCTCTCCTTGATGCCATTAAACAGGTGCCTCGTTATGCTAAGTTCTTAAACAAATTATGCACTACCAAGAGGAAGCTCATTGGTAATGAGAAGATAAGTGTGGGGGAAAATGTATCTGCTGTTTTTCAAAGAAAACTTCCCTCTAAGTGTCAAGACCCTGAAGTGTTTTCTGTTCCTTGCAAAATAGGAAACCTTTGCTTTGATAAAGCTATGCTTGATTTAGGTGCCTCTATTAATGTTATGCCTAGATCTGCTTATGACAAACTGAATCTAAGAGAATTAAAGAAAACTGGCATAGTGATTCAATTAGCTGATAGGAGCAACACTTATCCTGATGGAGTGTTAGAGGATGTTTTGGTTCAAGGAAATGAACTAGTATTTCCTGCTGACTTTTATGTAATGAACATGGGTGAAGTATGTCATGATATTTCCATCTTGCTTGACAGGCCCTTTTTAAAAACTGTTAGGACTAAAATAGACGTGCACAAAGGGGCACTAATCATGGAATTTGATGGTGAGGTTATTAAGTTCAATATTTTTGATGCCATGAGATTTCCTTCTGATGTTAACTACCTATATGCACTTGATGTTTTTGATGAGTTATCTCAAGATGTCTATGACTTGTCCCATGAGGATGAACTGTTTAATGTGCTTACTAAGAATCTTGATCATACTGAGTCTCAGAAAGTACCATATCAAGTTAATGATAACTTAGATGATTTGATAAAGTCCTTGTTTCACTTGCAAGAGCATAATGGACCTAACAAACTTGAACTGCCTGAAAAGCATGCTAAGTTACTTCCCTTGAGCATCTCACCCCCTAAATTGGAATTGAAACCCTTATTTGAAAATTTAAAATATGCTTATTTAGGGGACAATGAAACTTTGCCTGTAATCATCTCTAGTGCACTCACTTTGGATCAGGAGGAAAAACTTATTAAAGTGCTTAGAGAACATAGCGAAGCTATAGGGTGGACTTTAGCAGATCTCAAAGGCCTTTGCCCTACCTTGTGCTCACATACTATTACCTTAGAAAATGATGCTAAGTCTAAGAGGGACCCTCAGAGGAGACTTAATCCACCTATGATGAAGGTAGTCCAAAAAGAGATTCTTAAGTGGTTAGATGCTGGGGTGATCTACCCCATTGCTGACTCTGAGTGGGTTAGTCCTATTCATGTGGTTCCTAAAAAGGGGGGAACAACAGTAGTGCAAAACAATGAAGGAGAGTTGATACCTACTGGAGTCCAGAGTGGTTGGAGAGTGTGTACTGATTATAGAAAGCTTAACACAGCCACTAAGAAGGACCATTTCCCATTGCCTTTCATGGACCAAATGTTAGAGAGATTAGCTGGGAGGTTACATTATTACTTTTTGGATGGGTATTCAGGTTATATTCAGGTCCCTATAGCTCCTAGAGATCAGGAGAAGACTACCTTTACTTGTCCTTTTGGCACTTACGCTTTTAGACGTATGGCTTTTGGTTTATGTAATGCACCTGTTACCTTTCAAAGATGTATGATGAGTATCTTTTCTGATTTTATCACCAAGATTATGAAGGTTTTTATGGATGATTTTACTGTACATGGTGATTCATTTGATGAGTGCTTGTATCATCTTACTCTTATGCTTAGACGTTGCATTGAATCCAATTTGGTCTTGAATTTTGAAAAATGCCATTTCATGGTGGAGTATGGGGTAGTATCGGGACATGTAGTGTTATCAAGGGGATTAGAGGTAGATAGAGCTAAAGTTGATATCATCCAGTCTTTACCCTACCCAAAGTGTGTCAAAGATGTGAGATCATTCTTAGGACATGTAGGGTTTCATAGGAGATTCATCAAAGATTTTTCTAAAATCGCTTCTCCTTTATGTGCCTTGCTTGCAAAAGATATCTCCTTTTATTTTAATGATAATTGTATTAGGGCTTTTGATCAGTTAAAGTTAACAGTGACTTTTCCTCCTATTGTGCAACCTCAAAACTGGGCCTTACCTTTTTAGTTAATGTATGATGCTAGTGATAAGGCAGTGAGGGTAGTTCTAGGACAAAGAGTTGGAAAGGTACCTCATGTAGTTTACTATGCTTCTAGAACTCTTGATCGTGCACAGTGTAACTACACCACTACAGAAAAGGAGATGTATGCTGTTGTTTTTGCTCTTGAAAAATTCCGTCCTTATTTGTTGGGTATTGAAGTTACCATTTACTCTGATCGTTCTGCTCTTAAACACTTGTTAGAAAAGAAAGATTCAAAGCCCAGGTTCATTCGATGGATGTTATTATTACAAAAATTTCAACTAGAAATTAGAGATAAGCCTGGAGCTAAGAATTTAGTTGCTAACCATCTGAGTAGATTAGAAACAGGGGAGAGTGGTAGCCCTTTTACTGATTGTTTTCCTGATGAGACTCTGTATGCTATGACTAGTAGATTGCCTTGGTATGCTGATATTGTAAATTATATAGTCACCAAAACTTTTCCCATTGAGTTGACTAGAGCTGAAAAAGAAAAGATAAGTGCTCAATCCAAATATTATGTTTGGGATGAGCCATATTTATGGAAATTTTATGGTGACCAGATAATAAGGCGTTGTGTTGATGACAGTGAAATTCATTCCCTTCTAACCTTCTGTCATTCTTCAAAAAGTGGGGGACATTTTGGACCCAAAAGAACATCACATAAAGTGCTTGAGTGTGGATTTTATTGGCCCACTATTTCTTGTGATGCTTATGATTTTTGTAAAAGATGTGAAGTGTGCTAAAAGACTGGAAACTTGTCAAGAAGGAATCAAATGCGCTTATATATTGTTTATGTTTGTGAACTTTTTGATGTATGGGGCATTGATTTCATGGGACCCTTTCCCCCTTCTTTTGGATATACCTATATTCTTGTGATTGTTGATTATGTATCCAAATAGGTAAAAGCTGTGGCCACTAGGACTAATGATGCTAAGGCTGTAGTGAAACATGTTAAATCTCTAATTTTGCATAGATATGGAGTGCCAAGAGTGATCATCAGTGATAGGGGAACTCATTTTTGTAACAGAACTTTTGGTGCCTTGTTAGCTAAATATCATATAACTCATAAGGTATCTACTAGTTATCACCCCCAGACTAATGGCCAAGCTGAAATTTCTAATAAAGAGGTTAAGGGCATCCTTGAACAGGTAGTTAAGCCAGATAAGAAGGATTGGAGTCTTAGGTTAGATGAGACTCTTTGGGCTTATAGGACTGCATATAAGACTCCAATTGGTATGTCACCCTACAGATTAGTCTTTGGAAAGCTGTGTCACCTTCCTATTGAGATAGAACATAAATCATATTGAGTTGTGAAACAATGTAATCTTGACTATGAGTTAGCAAGGAAAGAGCGTAAATTGCAATTGCAGGAACTAGAAGAGATACGCTTAGAAGCCTATGACAATTCAGTCGTCTACAAGGGTAAGACCAATGCATTTCGCGATGCCAAACTTATTAGGGAAGAATTTCAGGTAGGTGAGAAAGTGCTATTATTCAACTCTAAACTGAAGCTTTTTCCGGGTAAGTTAAACTCTAGGTGGCTCGGACCCTTAATGATAGTAAAGACTTATCCCCAAGGCGCTGTAGAGATTAAATCCTTTGCTACTAACAAGATTTTCAAAGTGAATGGTCACAGGCTAAAACATTTCTATGAAGGAGACCAGGTATGTTTAATAGAAGAGATCCAACTTGAGGATCCATGAACATTCATGAAGTCGAGCCAACGACTATAAACAAAGGTGCTGGTTGGGAGGCAACCGAATGTTTTTAGAGAAGTTCCTATTTACTTTTACTTTTGTTTTCGTTATTTCTATCTTTTTGCATGCATTAGGGACTATGCATGAATTAAGTGTGGGGGGGTACATCCTATATTTAATTCTTGCGGTTTTTATTCTAAAAAAAAAAACAAAAAAAAACAGTAGAAAATCGAAAAAATAAAATTTGTTTTTTTCTTTTCTTATAAATAATGCATGATATGAGTTTATGCTGGGCTTGCTTGTTTAGAAAAGTTTTATTTTATTACCTATTTTGTAGTTTATTCTTTTATAAGTGAAGACTTCTAAGCATGATAGTTATCCTTTAGAGAAGTTTGCGTTGATCCTCATACATCTTTTTAATGAGTAACTCTCTTGATTATCCATCTCATTTAGTCATGTAATATATCCGATTTAGAGACAATAAAATGACCTGGCCCATCTCCTAAACTATTGAATTAGTTGAATAACTCATTAAAATTGTGATTTTACTTGTCTATTTTTCATATATGAAAAAAAAAGAGAAAAAAAAAAAAGAGAATCAAAGTCGGGAATGACAAGTATCCCTTTGAGGTATGCGCTACTGGGTGCTACCCTTTGAGGCAATACTGCCGCAGGAAAGCTTGCTTCCCATAATAGTGAGTCAATAAAATAAATAAAAGTAATGATGAAAATAAAATGTTTGCTCCAACACCTCTATTCGGGTGAGTGTGAGACAGTAAGTGTTTAATTTCTAAGACCCTATATAGGCCTCGAATATGTGGACAAGTGGAGTTTGAAAGATAAGAAGAAGAAGAGAAAAATAATTACAAGGCAAGTTTAGAATCAATTCAATGAGTTATCCTATCTAATTCAATTGTTTTTATAGCCATACCATACCTAAATTTTTCTATCTTAAAATTTTTAGACCTTTTGATCGGTGTATGCATATTTAAAAAAGATAGATAATTATTGATCTTGTTGCTTCATTATAGAAATGTTATGAGGTTGATAAAGAAACTCTTTGATTGTAGTTGGATGTCTAGTAGTTATTCACTTGTAGAAGGAAAAAGTAATTAATTTTCAATAAAACTATTTTGAAGCAAGCCAATGCCTAGTATGAATATTATAGTTATGCATGATGTTACAAGAAAGAAAAAGGATCAATTTTTAAGTCGAGTCTAAGATTTCTTTGCACAAGGATGTCCAAAGTCTAAGTGTGGGGGAATTTGTTAAGTCAAAAATTATGCATCGCTTTATTAATTATTTTGATTATACTTTACACATTATTGCATCTAATTTACGTTATTTTCATATATTTTTCAAGTTAGGTATTGTTTTAATAAAAAGAATAAGACGAGTCGTTAAGGCTCGGGTTTTACATGCTCGGGCAGAAGACGGTCCAAAAAGAAAAAAAATGAAGATATTGTCTGGACTAGGACTTCAAGAGTTGGACAAGAACTAGAAGTCTTGAGGGAAAAGAAGTTCAAGGAAAAAAGGAAGAAGGAAACCCTAATTACTAACCCTAATCACACCCCTCCTTTCCTCCCAATATATATCATCATCACCATCACCCACAACCATTAACCTCCTCACGTCTAACCCTTCTTCCATCTCACCTAACACCCATCATCATCCCTCTCCATAATCACCACAGCCGCATCACCTCCTCACGTCACCTCTTCTTCGTCGTCAACGTAAATCATCACCAGCTCCATCCTTAATCTCATGCCCATCATCACTTCTTCATCTCCTCACCACGCATCACCATAATCATCATCTTTCATCATCGTCGTCACTGTCCTATCTCACCACAACAATCACACCCTCACGGCAACTCCTTCCTCCTCACCAAGTAGCCTTTTCTTTTTTTTTGTTTGTTTTCTTACTTTAATTTCTTTTATTTGTTTAAGTTTATTGTTAAACATGAATTATTTGAATGAATTTTGTGATTTTATTTTTAATATAAGTGAGTAATTCCTTTTTACTTAGTATAATCTTCTTGAAGCTATGCCAAATTTACTATTTTGAAACAAGTTTTATGCTTTATTTCCTAGTTGATTCACATTCATGATTCTATAGCGATTAGCATTGATCGTTTATGATATTCGTGTTAAATTAATTAGAATGCATGCTAGTTAGTTTAATACAATTTCGATTGATAGTTTAGAAGACCATAATAAGTAAAAGTTATAGTCTTTTATGCTTAGGTGTCACCCTAATTAATCGTGGATGGCTCAAACCCATCTCTTTTAATTAGGTAATCGCTTTAGATCTTTGTTAAATCGATTTACTGGTAAATTGGTTACAAAGTCTTAAATGATGTTTTTCTAATTCTTAATGCTCTAGTTTGATTAAATTTTTGCGCTGGTGTAAAGATTATCAAATTAGTAGGGTTTACATTAGGGCTGGACCTAATTAAACTAGAATCTAAGGAAAAATAGGGAAGAACCGCTGGTGGATGTCTTCTACAGTTTAACTCATGAATGAAATTAACTTGTGTGTTAATGATAAATATTAATTTGCATGGTGGATTGAGATTATACTAAGTACCATTCACAAATTTGACAACTTTTGATCATTATTTGTTGCTTAGAGTGAATTTGATTAGTTTGTTATTTTTTGTTCTATTTTCTTATTAGTTTCAACATAATTTCAATCGACCCCCCCCGAAATTATAATCTTTTAGGAGTGTCTATGTAATTTTAGATAGCCTAGATTTTGATTTTTGGAGTAGTTATATTTTTAGATTGTTTTATATTCAGTTTTAGTATTTTATTACCGGTTTGTTAGAAATTAGAATAAAGATAGTTATTTTCGTATTTCTTTGAGTTCTATTAATTTCTAGGGTTTATATCGTGTCTTAGTCTGTTCATATTCAATTTTGTAATTTTTAGAAAGTATTTGATAATTTTTCAGAATTATTTTGTGAAATTGAGAAGTGCAGGTGTTTAGCTTATTAATTCTGAAAATTTTGATTTTTAATTTCAATTTACGATTATTAGGTGTTGTTAAATCCAAAAATTGTGTCCTAAAGTTAGGGTAATTTTCTTGATTATTTTCGTATATATATTTATGCAAATTATTTTATTTCTAATTTCAGATTTAATATTCTGCATTGATATTCTATGGTAATTTTCTGATTTGATTTTTCTTAATTTATTTGGATACAATTGAGGAGTTATAAGCTTATATACCTAAAGAATAATATTTTAGATTACTGCTTGACATTTTTAATATTTATTTTCTGATTATTATTTGCTATTTTGATTTTTAATTAGAATTTCAGTTACTATTTTGTTTTTATTTTTCTAGGAAAGCTTTTTGCTGTTTCCCTTCTAGAATATAATCCAAATATTTAGGAGCATCATTGGGTATTTTTCAAGATTTTTATTCATTAGATTTTAATTATTTTAGAATTATTAAGATTAGATTTAATAAATTGGATTGATAAAATCATTTAGGATTAAGCTAGCCTTTTTGAAACAATCTTTCCTCGTGGATCGATCCCTACTTCCCTATGCTTTAAAAAGTATTTAATAACTGAAATATTAGTTAAATTTGTAGCTCTCGACAAGCTTAACACCACCACACAAGCCTCGTCTCTCTTGGTCGACCACCAGCACACACCACCAACCCAGCCGCTAGCAGGAAACCTAGAAGCCCCAAATTCAAGCCCTGATTTGGAAAATCCTGACTCCCCAAAACCCTAGACCCCAAATTCATGTCCAATCGCTCACATTCATCCCAAATTGATTTCATTGATACATTGTTCACCAAATTTCGCCCAAAACCCCCAGCACTATTGAAGGAAATCATCTCAATTTTTCTTCGACTGCTTGGGAACCAAACTGCAAACCCTAGTTTACGCGAACTGCTTGCTAATTGAAGGCATTGGTGCCTTCAGTCAGTAGTAGGAGTGCTGATACTCCTTGGGCCGTGTCGTCCCAGCACCCCCGATCTTCTCTTGCTGGAAATTGTCATGGTGGACCGTCAATAAGTCATGGTTGCTTCTTTGCTGCTACTATTCAGGTCCTGTTCCTGTCCCTTTGCTGCTGTGCTGAAATCATTGCTAACAGCTCGCTGCCATCACCTCATCCCAATCTGATTTCAGTTGGTTGCTGCTGTCGTAAAGGCGGTCCCTAGACCGGTACTCAGGCGCATTAAGAGGTACGGGGAACTCAATTTACTTTGATAAGAGTTTGATTCTCTATAAGCGAAATTAGCCTAATTCCTGATTGTTTGGGTCTTTGAGTGTTTGCTTGGATCTTAATTTCTCATTGCTACTTATTTCCTGCTTGGTTTGAGTTATATCAATAATCCATATCAAACGTTTGTGCTTTGTGGTGTTCGTAGTGACTGTTTACCACTGTCGTTACTATTACAACTGTAAGACCCGCCTTCTTTTTTTAAGTTAACCTACCTGTCTTGCTTTTTACATCATAAAATTGTATTTTATTAACTATACGAGTTAAATTAGTATCGATATATTTATGTGAGCGATAATTTTACTATAAAGAATTATCATTGCTACTATTGATTTTAAAGCTAGTTCGTGCTATTTGTGCCTTTAAATTATATCGATAGTTTAATTTCGTCGTTATTCGATTTATTTAGTCGTTTCCCAAAAGCGATTAGGTTGTTAGCATTAGAATTAGTTTTGAAGTTTATTAAAATCGGACCTTGTTATATTGGGAACAAATAATCGATGAGCGATTGTAGTAACGATTGCGTTTAGAATAGGAGGTTGCGAGATTGGATTAGCGATCTTATTTAATTGAGCTATTGACCAAAAGAAACAAAAAAAAAAAGAACAAAAGGGGGGCCAAGCCCTCTTCTCTTTCACGGTAACACGACAGCGGGGGAGATTTTCATAAAACGAACCCCGACCTCCCATCAAAGCCACACCAAGAGGGAGAATAGAGGGGGGCGACGGTTCGCCGCAGCCACGCCGGCGACTGGTAACCCATCGTCGCACCCGCCGGCCTTCGATGCCATAGTCATCACGACAAAGAGAGAGAGAGAGAGAGAGAGAGAGCGAGCGAATTTAGGGAGATCGAGAGATCGAGAGTGAGAAAAAGGGCCGCGACCACGCCGGACATGGCGGAGGTCGACGCCGGCAGGGTGCCACCGATGGGTCCAAGTATTGGTGATCACCAAGAGCCATGTGAGTCAAGGGTTTAAAAGATAGGGTTTTGGGTTTGAGAGTAGCAGCAAGGGGAAGATGGATTTCGGATTCTTGAACATCCAAATCGAGCTCAAAGGTGCTTAGAACGGGTTCATAGCTTCAGTCCGGGTGGTGTTTCTTGCCTCCTAAGTATTAGTAGTTTCGAAATTATTTTAACCTTAAGTTGCGATGCATGTTAAGTTTAGTTAGTAGCCTGAAAATGACTTCGAATCAATATATGTTAGTTTAGGTAGTTCACACTTGAAAAATAGCTTCGAAATGAATTATGCATGTTTAGAATCGATTCAAGCATGTTTAGTTAACTCACGCTTGATTAATAGCTTCGGAATGAAATATGGGCACTTAGAACCAATACATGCTTATTTAGTTAATTCATGCCTGATTTATAGCTTCAAAACAAAATATGAATGCTTAGAATCGATTTTAGTATGTTCAGTTAGTACATGCTTGAAAGTTTAATTCGAAATGAGCTATGCACGTTTAAATTCGATTCAAGTGAATTCAGTTATTACATACTTGAAAATATAGTTCGAAATAAGTTAAGCATGTTTAGAACCGAATGAAGTGAATTCAGTTAATGTATGCCTGAAAGGTTGACTTGAATAGTAACTTTGATATGGTAAAGGAATGTTTAGAATCGTATTATGCTAAAATGACTTAAATTGGTTCGAATAGTAACTTTGATAAAATAAACGAATGCCTTAAATCGTAATATGTTCAAGTGACTTATTTAGATTCGGATAATGACTTCAATGTAATAAATGAACGTCTAGAACCGTATTATGCTTAAATCACTTAATTAGGCTTGAAATATAACTTCGAAACAATGAATGAATGCCTCGAATTGTCACTTGTCTATTTAGTTGAATTACGCTTGCGAAGTGGCCTTGGAAATAACATTTGAATGACGAACTGAGCATGTTTTACGCCCCTTAACTGCAATACATGAATGTCGTGTTTCATGCTTAGTTAGTTTAATTCAGCTTGCTAAGTATTCGTTTCAAGTTAATGCGATATGAACACATATACATGTATATATGGTTATAACTGTTGGTTATAGCGCACTGCGAAATGATATTTATTTGATCGGTAAGTTATGTGTTGGTAAGTGTACATATCGCTTTTCAGTATGACATAGGGGATTTGAATGTTATGATTATTGATCTGAAAACCGAGATGGTAGTTGGATGGTTTGAGGTAGAACTATGAGTGGTTCGAGGTTCTTTGTGGTACAATGCTTGTGAGGAGGTAGCCTTCATTGTGAATTAACCACAATCGTGTGGATTGCGAGGCCATGTGTGGCTTATTGTGCCGAATTAATTATGAAATGCTTGAATGTAATACATGTGGACCCCCTCCTCTTCCATGTCCTCAAGTTACATTATGTGCATAAGGGTGAGTTTTTCAAGGAAAGATTTCATGTTTTAAAATGATAGTAGCCATAATTATTAGTGCATGATGGCCTATTTTAACTAAATGAATACAGTTTTGGGAATGAACTCGCTTGAACGGGGGAATCCCTGAAGAGGTTTATAAAGGCGTGAGTTGCATGATAAATAATTTTGCTGTGAGAGGCAGCAAACTTATTAGTCGTTATGACCAGTTTAAATGGCTAAGATAAGTGCTTAGGGACAATAGATGGGAGTGAACTTGCTTGAACGAGGTAATCCCTAGCTTAGGGAGTAATCCCTAGACACCCTGACAAGGGTTAAGGTCCAAAAGGTGGTTGTCATCTCGGGAGTAAGAGCTTAGTGTGAGTTAATCTCACTGGGATTGAGTGTAGATCTCTCCCAACCAGCACTTTATAATGATCTTATGCCCAGAGTAGTTTCTTATTAAATAAGAAAAGCAGTCCGCATTTCGCCTTTTTAAGCATTTCAGAAAGAAAGTTTTTAAGGGTCATTATGAGACCAAGATGAAAGAGATTCTTTTAAAGAGTATGAGCCTCAAGAGGCTAAGAGAAGAGTTTTTATGAGCCTCAAGAGGCTAAATGAAATGTTTTCAGTAAAAAGAAAAAAAGCTTCCTATGTATGACATGTGCATGTTCTAAGTATAGCTTATGAATGAGATGCTAAGTAAGATACGAATATAAAAAGAAAATCTTATGAGCATATTTCATGCATACCCTATGAATGAGAATGGATTGAGACTTGAAATGTGTGTGTCTTATGCATATCATATGAATGAAATGCCAAGAAAAGTATGATTATGAAAAGAGACAACCTTATGTGCACATCATATAAATAGAGTTTCATGCATAGTTAGAAGAGAATGCTAAGAAGTTATGTATATTAAAAAGAAAGTCTCTGTGCTTAGCCTCATCACTTGTTTAAGTGTTTGGCTGCCTGTTAGTAAAGAAGTTTGGTCATTTAGAGACTTAGAAATGTGTTTGAGTGCTTAAAGTGAAGTTTGTGGTTAATGATGTTTCCATAAGAATTTTATGAATGCCTAATATGATAGTAAAGTATGGATACGTGATATGTGACTAGTGAAGATATTACTGCCTGTAACGGTTTTGGTTTTAAGGGGGTTGGGGGACACTCACTGAGCGTGTGGTTGCTCATCCCACTACTCTTTCCCCTTTTTCCCAGGTTTCCTTTGTGACAGGTGAAAGTTAAGCCACTTATGTGGAGTTGAAATTTACTCCTAGTTTAAAAAAGGGTTACGTGTGCCATATAGAAGTAGGTTCGCGAGTTTAATGATGTAATATAACGTATTCCTAGTTTGTAATTGTTGTAAACTAAGTTTTTTAGTTCATATAATGCATATTGTTTATGAGTCGCTCTGTATGGCCGTGTGAGCCAACCATCTGATTAGTTAGATGTCTTTACTCGAAATTAGCTGTGTTTTGGGATGTAAACCCCAGCACTCCGGTTATGTCGACCATTGAGTTGTATCTTTTACTCTTCCTGTATTAATGAAATATTCTGTTTGGTGTACTCTGAGCGAGTGGCTCGTTGAGTTATGAACTCCGGCGTGTGGCTGTTGAGCTTCTTTTAAATGTTTTACGCTTCCGCTGATTTGCAGGGGTTTGTTGTAAGGCTTTTAACCTGAAAATGGTCAGTTTTTAAGGGAAACTCTATCCGTTTCTGTAACACCCCAACAATACATGATTCATTACTTGCATGCACTTGTTTAAGTTCACCAATGAGAAGTAATAACCCAATGAACGGGGCGTTACCGCCATCTAAAAAGGATAAGGCTTCCCCTGTACATGAAAACTTAGCCACAAAACCAAAGTTTACTCTAAAAAGGGCATTCACACCATCACGACTAGTCAAACCATTTAGTTACACAGAAATGGTTCTAACATCCCAATCATCTAAAAAATTACATCAGAATACATAATTCAGTTCAAGTACATAGTTGTAACATCAAATACATCACAATATGATATGATAGCATCTTAGTACTCATACACCGCCAGTGACATGGACAGTCCTGTCTCCTTTATCACCTTCAGCCTCCCCACCCGCCTCAGGGCGGTTCACTGAACACTTTTCTAAAACAAAACATAAAAATATTTCGAACTGTGAGCCGAAACTCAGTACATACATTCCTGTAATGATAAAGATTCACTGAAAATTTGTTTAGGTCTGCTTTACAATTCATTTTAAATTTAAAACAGGTAATGAAGCGCATATTGTTGAATTCCAAGAGTACACAACCACAAGAGGGGGGTGAATTGTGGTGGTCGATTTTCGCCTAATAACTGACAAACAACCGTAGCACTTGATTGCAGAGATTGTTTGTAAATCACAAACAACCTTACGCCTTGTTTGTAGCGGTTGTTCTCAATTGATTCAGTTGCGAAATTCAAAGTAATAAATGCGGAAATAAAGCACACACAATTTTTACGTGGAAAACACCTCTAGCCCAACTAAGGTGTGAAAAACCACGACCTACCTCGTGTAGGATTTAACCACTTCACTAACGGGCTGAAAACGTTACAAAAGCAACACTCCTTGTTACAACTTGTAACCCACGTAACCTTCTTCCCTAAGACAGGTTACACCACGTCCAATCTCACTAGATAGGACACGTCCAAAGTCCACACGACTGAGGACACACTCACTCACTTTCTGTTCTGAGAACAGGGGTACAAAACACCTTACTGGGGTGCTTCTGACTTAAGCAGATGTAAGGTACAATGAAGTCCTATTATGCCAAGAAATTGAAAGCTCAGTTAAGCACAATCTTCTCACGGTTTTTCTCTTTGAAATTCAGCTCTAAAAATCTCTTACTTCTTTGTAAAAACCGGATTGTCAAATGGGAGAGAGAATTTTAATATTTAAACGCACAACCCAACGGCTATTCTTTTCAAAAGATAGGGAAAATCCTCTATTTTTAGTCGCTTAGAAGATTCACCAAAGATTTCCAACGGCTAAGAGAGGAGACAAGATTTTCTTAAAATATCTTGGCTGAGTAATCTAGCTTGAAAAGGATAAAATCTTGATTTATCCCAAATTCAATCAAGACCTAAAAATAAGGGATAAGAATCTTTCAAGAGAAATCTTTAGCAAAAACGGTTTTGCAATTTTTTTTTTCCAAATTCAAAACAAATCTTTTTAGATCTGGCAGCCAACCGAAGCAAATTTCCAGATAAGACTGATGTAGCTGCTGTAGTTTTTGAGAACACCCTAGGCACCCTATTTGCAGGGTTGTTTGGAAATGGTGTCCCAAAGCAACTTTTCGAAAACCGTTTTCAAGAAGTGCTAAAAATGATACTTTCAAGATTGGCATATTAACAAGAGTCTAAAAGATAAAAACTAAATTAACCAAGACTCCTTGCAAGAATTAGTTGTCTTGTCAAGAGTGAATATGCTGCTCCAAAACACCTTGGTCATCTTGATTCCTTGGGTGATCTTGTGTAGCTGAATGTTCCTCAAGACTTAAACCATGTGTTGTTTGCTGATCTTGTGTCACTGAAGCTCGGAACCTGTTCCTAAGACTTGTTCTCAACATTTAGCCACTAGGTTAATAAAATATCACAAACAGCGGTGTAGGAACAACGGTGTATTAGGCCCTGTTTGGAGAGCTTGTTTGAACAACATTACTTAGACAAATATGTTACTCTTGGATTTGTTATCATCAAAACTAAATATAATCAACACATATAAAACTAAATTGCTAATTATTATCTATTAGTGCACCCCTTAGCAACTGTTATGATATGTGAATTGGTGTACACCTGTCAAGCCAACCGAGAGACCTGGCCTGAAGCCGCACGGGTAACTGGAGGGCAATGCTCTGTAACTGATAACTGATGGGGTCACTAATTATATGATATGGTAGTGATTAAAATGATACATTGATGTACTTATCAAAACATTACGATTTTGATAAATACGTGCTGGTGTCTAAAGATACAGATAACAAATGTATGTGGGAGTTTTAAATGCAAGTTCACGGAGTAATAAGATTCACTAAAGTGGAGGGAATGAAAGCTTAGGCCTTGACTCTGTTCAAAAGATCATTATAGGTACATGAGGTCAGAAACGAGCTTGCTCTTAGAAATGATAAAACTGGTGTATGAAGAATCTTTACAAACTTTTAATAGCTAAACTAAAATACTAAAGCTATATAAACCATAGAAATGTGATTTAAGGCACGGTAGCAGGTTCAAAGCAAAAGGACTTATAAAGAGAGTACGGAAAGAATAAATTACAACTTATACTCCCGACCTCAAAATGAGACCTTAGACCTCAATATGAAAAGCTTATCAAGTCCTCTAAAATGTTTATTAAGGACACATAACATAATTCCCACGATAGGGCTCCTAAAATGGGGCTAGAACACCAACATATCAGTTTGGAGTCCATCCTGCACAGGTTTAGTAAAATGGCCATATCTTTTTCCACAGACCTCAGATTTATGCGATTCAAGAGACATTTTAAATCTAACACACTGACCTATCTATCCACCAAAAATCATAATTTTTGACTTGGCCGATCATTACCGGTTGCATCTCAAAATTTATTCTGTTTTTTCGGAAATTCCAGCCTCACTATTTGAGTTTATTCTGTCACTTTTCGCACAATTCCTGAACTTAAACCATTCCTTAAAAGCATGTAATGCACTTTGGCCTATCCCAACATCATACAAAAAATACCACACTCAAAGCCACTTCATATTCATGTCCAATAAAGCTCATTTTCTAATCATATATACACATACCTTAAGTTTAATACTAGTTTGGTTGAAACCATGCATTCTTGGATAAAACCCTAACTTAGGGGTAACTTGAACTCACTCCCATCATTTCCAAACGCCGTAAACACCATAATAAAGATGAGCAAAATCAAGGATAAAACAATCAATATCCAACACTTGAACATGAAACTTGCATGATTAAAATAAAACCCTAACCCTAGCATCATCCAACTTCAACTCCACTATGATCCATCACCAAGGTGATTCTTAATTCAATAAAAACAGTATAATCCACCATTAAAACAACCAAAACAAGAAGCAAAAACCAACAAGATCAAGAATCAACAACAAAATCAACATAAGAGGTGATAGGAATTACTCACTTTGTGCATAAGAAAGAGGTATGAATGATCCTTGGTGCTTGAGGGAGTGAGAGGGGTGGTTGGGGTGGTTAGTGGTGGCTGCTTGGTTGCTGCTTGGTGGTTGAAAGGCTGCTAGAATGGTGGCTACTGGAGCTGGCCGTGGGGTAGAGAGAAGGAGGAGAGAATAGGAGAGAGAAAGTGACTAGCATTTACTTGGTGTAAAACAAAGGCTTTGCAAAATAAATACTTGGCTAAGAATAACCCTTCAAACTCTACTTTTACTAAGTGTAACTAAGGCTTAACTAAGGGCAATTAGCTAAACAAAGAGGGTCAAGTCTTAATGGACCGAAATTGGCGTTAAATGGGCTCAAGTTTCGAAAAGAACTGAAACCGAGTGCGTTTACAAAATTTTTTTTTTCCAAAGCTTGAGATTAAATGGTTGTGGCGTCATGAAAAATAATTAAATTCCTTAATTCATAAATATCAAGGCCTAATATCGACCTCCAGAATTGGATAAGAACAAAAATCCAAACTACAAGGTGAGAGCCTGTTTAAATTTTCCCAGTTGAAATAACAAAAGGCAATAATTTAAATGCAATGAAATTAATCACATGGATTAATGAAATGAATAAACATGATTTAGGATCGGACTATTACGACCGTCCCCCTTAAAAAGTTTTGTCCTCGAAACTGATGAACTTAACCATATCATGCAGGGTTGCCTCGAATAAATGTGGGTATTTGGTTTTCATTGCCTCTTCGGTCCCACAAGTGGCTTCTTGGGAGGTGTGGTTTGTCCAGAGTACTTTAACCAATGGTATCTGCTTGTTGCGTAGCTGCTTGATGCTGCGATCTAGTATTTGGACAGGACACTACTCATATACTAGATCTTCACTGATTTCGATAGGTTCAGATACAATGGTATGATCTGGATCTGGAATGTATTTCCTAAGCTGAGAGATATGAAACACGTTATGCATGTGCTTAAGTTCTACAGGCATATCTAGACGATAAGCAATGAGATTCAACCTTTCAATGATTTCATAAGGTCCAATATACCTTGGACTCAATTTGCCCCGTACTCCGAACCTCTTGACACCTCTGGCAGGTGAAACTCTATTGATTATATTTAGTTTTGATGATAACAAATCCAAGTGTAAAAATTTATCTAAGTACTGTTGCTCCGAACACGATCTCCAAACAGGCCACACGATCTCCAAATAGGCCTAACTGGTGTTTATGATTTTTATTGTATTAACTGGTTTGCTACATGTAAGAACAAGTCTTCTAGACAGGTTTTACTTGGTGATTCCATATTAAGTCAAGAACACCATCTCGACAGTTGATTGTAAAGCGGTTCCTGAACTCTAGCAATGCAAAGAACAACCCCAGCAAACAAGGTGGCCTTGGTGTTCACAACAGCTCTACAAATCTCGGACAAGATGACTGGTTCAAAATAAGAAGTCTTGGGTATATAGGTTTTATTTAATTAGACTCTTGTTAATATGCCAATATTGAAAACATTATTTTAAACATCTCTTGAATCGGTATTTGCGCTAAAGTACTTCAGAACACCAGTTGCGAACAACCCTGCAAACAGGATGCCTAGGGTGTTTCTGAACTGCAGTGGCCATACCCGATTATTTTTGAAAATTCATTTTGGTTGGCCAAGATCTCCAGAATACTTTCTTTGAATTTCAAAATTGCTATTTTTCTGGAGAGGATAGTTCTTGAAAATATTATGGAGATTTGCGAAAATAGGTTTGGGAGATTTGCCAAATCAAAAGATTCCTATGACTATATTTTCGGATTTGGTAAAAGCTGAAAATCTCTTTAAACCTCTTCACGGCTATGGGAAGATAAGGGTTATCTTTTAAGATAACAAAATCCCTTATATTTTGGGATAAATTCATCATTAGCCGTTGGAGAATATATTTTGTTTACAAATCATTTTCCATACTTAGCTGAGTCTTTGGTTTTTGACCGTTGGACCTTGTGTTTAAAAACCGCAGCTTTTCTCTCCCATAGAGAAGCCAAGAAGCAGATAGAAAAAACTCAGACTGAAAAAGAGAAGCAACACAGCTTTCTGAAAAATCTGAAAAAATCAGGAAACTCAGTTTTCACATTAAAATTCTTGAGCTTCATTCTGAAAAGCAAAACCGTGACAAGCTGTGTTTGATTTGAGTTTTCAAACCATTGGCATAATAGGATCTTCATTGTACCTTACATCTGCTTAGTGAGAAGCACCCCCTGTAAGGTGTTTGTAACCTTGATCTTGGATCAGAAAAGTGAGTGAGTGTGTCCTAGTCGTGTGGACTTGGACGTGTCTAATCTTGCGAAGGTTGGACGTGGTGTAACCTGTCTTTGGGAAGAAGGTTACGTGGTTGCAAGTTGTAACAAGGTGTGTTACATTTGTAACGTGTGAAGCCCGTTAGTGAAAGTGGTTAAATCCTACATGAGGTAGGTCGTGGTTTTTCACACCTCAGTTGGGCTAGAGGTGTTTTCCACGTAAAAATTGTGTGTGCTTTATTTTCCGCATCTATCTTGGTGATTTTCGCCTCTGCAATATTTGAGAACACCCAGTGCAAACAAGCTATCAGGGTGTTTGTCACTTGAGAACAACCTCTGTGAGGGTGTTTGTTATCTACAACGCGAAAATCAGATACCACAATTCACCCCCTCTTGTGGTTGGATACTCACGAACTCAACAAGTGGTATCAGAGCAGGTTCTCTTACAAAAGGTTAATACCTTGAGAGATTCTGAAGATGAGTACCCCACAAGGAATTCTTGAAGGGCAATCCATTACTCGTCTACCCTATTTCAACGGCCAACATTATAGTTGGTGGAAGAATAGGATGGAGAACTATATTCAGGCAGAAGATTATGAATTATGGTTGCTCATCAAGAACGGGCCCCTTGTTCCCACCAATGTGCTTGAAGATGGTAAGAAGGTTCCCAAGGAATCCATAGAGTTTGATGCCGAGGACTATAAGAAAATGGAGAAAAATGCCAAGGCCAAAAAGCTTCTATATTTTGGCCTAGGACCCGATGAATACACTCGCATCTCTGAGTGTGAATCAGCCCAAGCTATCTGGAATGCTCTGCAAGTTGCTCATGAAGGTAGGAGTCAAGTTAAACAGTCTAGAATTGAGCTACTTATGCGACAATATGAGTTGTTTGATATGGGTGATCATGAAACTGTGATGGACATGTATACACGGTTCACCCGCATCACGAACGAGTTAAAATCCCTGGGAAGATCTTTCACCACTGAAGAGTTGGTGAGGAAAATCCTCAGAATTTTACCTCGCACGTGGGAGGCCAAAGTAACAGCCATCAAGAGGCTAAAGACATGAACCAGATCACCCTTGACGAGTTGATTGGTAATCTCCAGACCTATGAACTCCGAAAGAACTCACAGCAAAGAGAGGAGCAAAAGAAGGATCGTGGGCTTGCCTTGAAAGCACATGAGGACACGGACTCTGACCTTGAAGATGAAGAAATGGCCCTAAAGTCCAGAAAATTCAAGAAATTCTTCAAAAAGGTCAAGGAAAACAACAAAAGAAAAGACTTCAGCAAGTCCAGAAACACCTCCAAAGAACAGCTCACAGGGTGTTTGAAGTGCGGCAAACCAGATCACTTAGTCAAAAATTGCCCTCTGCTTCGAGAAGATCAGACGCCCGAACACCCTCGAAAACAGGTTCGAAAACACCCTGTAAACAATCTGGACAAGCGATTCTCGAAAGCTATGCTGGCTGCTTGGGGAGATTCCTCTGAGGATGAAGGAGAATCGGAAGCTGAAGAAGGGGTCGTAGCACTTATGGCACAAAGTGATTCAGATTCAGATGATGAATCAACAATCAGCCTCTCAGATCTCAAGAGCAAGGTACATGGTCTTAACAAAGCTACTTTAGAAGAACTTCTATATAATTTGATAGACACTTGTGCTGATCTAAAAAGAGATGTTCGTGACCTAGAACTTGAAAATGAAATTCTAAAAAATGAAAACCTCGGTTTACATGAGAATATTAACTTGCTCAAAGAAAACCTCTTTATAAAAGAAGGAGATTATTCTCGAATGGAGGAAAAACTCTTTGAGGTAGAAGGAATGGTTGAGTCCTTACTCAGGGAGAACAAAGGTTTGCATGCTGATATAGAAAAACCAGAAAACGAGCTTACCACAACCAAGCGCTGGAACGAGTCCTCATAAGCCCTTGATTGGTTAAACACTCACCACAGTCGAAACAAAAAGGGACTTGGGTATAAGCCTAAACAAACAGTCTACCCAACTCACAGAAAGTATGTGGGATTACCTGAAAACATTGTTTGCTTTCATTGTGGCAAAACGGGTCATTATAGATACATTTGCCCTTTAAGAAAACATGCCAATGAAAAGAATGAAAGGTATGTGAAACAAATCTGGATTAGAAAAGATGAGCTTTACATGTCTAAAAGAATGGGACCCAAGTGGATCTGGGTTCCCAAAACTAACCCGTGATTTGTTTTGCAGGCTGAAGTGAGAGAGAACAACCTTACGAACAACCCCACTAACACCCTTGGAAACAGGCAGTTGTGGTTTGTTGATAGTGGGTGTTCACGGCACATGACTGGTGAAAGATCAAACTTTCTCTTACTTACAACTCTGAATGGTGGGAGTGTATCATTTGGAAACGGCAAGTCTGGGACAATTGTCGGTATAGGTAATATTGGTAAAACTCTCTCCCAGTCAATTGATAATGTGCACTTAGTTGATGGGTTAAAGCACAATTTGCTAAGTGTGTCCCAACTGTGTGACAAGAACAACCTAGTACTGTTTTCAAAAACACGTTGCTTGGTTGTGAATGACGACACAGGAGATGTTGTGTTGAGGGGGAAGCGATGTCAAAATGTTTATAAAGTTTGTATTTCCACTCTTCCCCAAAATAATCTGACTTGTTTAAATGCATTAAATGATGATATAATGCTATGGCACAAGAGACTAGGTCATGCAAGCTTATCCTTGTTAAACAAACTTGTTTCAAAAGACCTAGTTATTGGACTACCTTCCATCAAATTTAATGATGACAAGGTATGTGAAGCTTGTGCAAAAGGCAAACAAGTCAGATCTTCTTTTAAATCGAAAAAATGTGTAAGCACTACTCGACCTCTAGAATTATTACACATTGATTTGTGTGGTCCCATGAGGGTAACCAGTAGAGGTGGGAAAAAGTATGTGCTTGTTGTAGTGGATGATTACTCTCGATTTACTTGGACCTTGTTTTTGGCATCCAAAGATGAAACCTTTGAGAATTTTATTGCCTTTCTCAAAAAGGTTGAAAAGAGAGTAGGACACTCCTTAATTAGCTTGAGATCTGATCATGGAACTGAGTTTGAAAATGCAAGTTTTATTAACTATTGTAATGAACATGGTGTTGATCATAACTTCTCAAGCCCCAAGAACACCCCAACAAAATGGGGTGGTTGAGCGCAAAAATCGAACCCTGGAAGACATGACCAGAACAATGCTTATAGCTAGTGGTCTTCCTAGGTATTTCTGGGCAGAAGCATTGAACACCTCATGTTACATTATAAATAGATGCATGATCAGACCCATTTGAGCAAAACTCCTTATGAACTTTTCAAGGGCAGAAAACCCAATATTACGCACCTAAGGACATTTGGTTGTAGGTGTTTTGTGCATAATAATGGGAAGGATGCCTTAGGAAAATTTGACCCTAGGAGTGATGAGGCAATATTCCTTGGCTATTCTTCTCACAGCAAGGCATACAAAGTCTTTAACAAAAGAACCTTGTGTGTTGAGGAAAGTGTGCATGTGCTTTTTAATGAATCTAACGTGTTGAGTGAGAATGATGCACAGGAAGATGAACTTGAATTAGGTCTTGTTCGAAAAGAAGTGTTGCTCCAAGATAAACGAGGTAAGAACACCATGGAGAAAACAACTCCTGAAGGTGTTCCTCAGAACAGCAGGCAAGGTGAACACCAAACAGGGGAAAACACCGCTGAACCCTGTTCGGAACCGTGTTCTTCAGGAATAGACTTACAAACATGTGCAGAAACAGGCTCGGGAGATGATCGTAAGCATTATGTTACGACTAGAGTAGAGCATGGGTCTGTGGATCCTCTTACTCCACGACCATGGAAGCACCATAGTTCGCACCCTCTTGATCAAATCTTGTCAGATATTAATACTGGAGTGCAAACTAGATCTAAACTAAAGAATTTTTGTGCTTTCTATGCTTTTCTTTCTAACATTGAGCCAAAAAGTGTGAATGAAGCTCTTGCAGATTCAGATTGGATCACGGCTATGCAAGAAGAGCTTCATCAATTTGAGAGAAACAAAGTATGGCACCTTGTACCTAAACCTGCAGAGAGAAAATCATTGGAACCAAGTGGGTGTTCCGAAACAAACTGGATGAGTCAGGAACAGTCACTAGGAACAAGGCACGGCTGGTTGTACAAGGATACAATCAAGAAGAAGGGATCGACTATGAAGAAACCTTTGCACCAGTTGCTAGAATTGAGGCTATTCGAATCTTAATAGCCTTTGCAGCTCATATGGAAATCAAGCTATATCAAATGGATGTTAAAAGTGCATTCCTAAACGGATACCTTAAAGAAGAGGTGTATGTCAAACAACCCCCTGGTTTTGAAAATGGTGATTTTCCAAATCATGTTTTTAAACTTGACAAGGCACTTTATGGTTTAAAACAAGCTCCAAGAGCTTGGTATGAACGGTTGTCAAGTTTTTTACTTGAAAATGATTTTAGAAGAGGCAAGGTAGACAATACCTTGTTTCTAAAATCTAAGGGGGAACATTTTTTGATTGTCTAAATATATTTTGATGACATTATATTTGGTGCAACTCATCATGATTTATGCAATGAATTTTCAAATATGATGAGGAGTGAGTTTGAGATGAGCATGATGGGTGAGCTTAATTTTTTCTTAGGCTTACAAATCAAGCAAACTCCAAACGGCACCATGATCCATCAGCAAAAGTATATCAAGGAGTTACTTAAGCGTTTTGGGATGGAGTCAGCCAAACCCATAGACACTCCTATTTCTCCTTCAACCAAGTTGGTTATGGATGATGGGAGTCCCTCAGTTGAGGAAAAACTCTATAGGGGTATGATTGGGTCACTCTTATACCTAACCGCTAGTAGACCTGATATTGTTTTTAGTGTTGGTTTATGTGCCCGTTTTCAGTCTAACCCTAAGGAAACTCATCTTAAGGCTGTTAAACGGATACTAAGGTATTTGAAACATACACCCAATTTAGCTTTATGGTATCCTAAAGGTTGCAATTTTGATCTTGTTGGATATGCTGACGCTGACTATGCTGGATTCCTAGTTGATAGAAAGAGTACCTCAGGTATGGCTCACTTTCTTGGACCTTGTTTGGTATCTTGGGCTACCAAGAAGCAACATTCAGTTGCCATGTCCACAGCAGAAGCTGAATATGTTGCAGCAGCTTCATGTTGTGCTCAAATGTTGTGGATAAGGCAACAGCTTAAGGACTTTTGTGTTGACATTGGATGCATTCCTATTTTTTGTGATAACACAAGTGCAATTAACATTGCCAAAAATCCATGTCAACATAAAAGAACAAAGCATATTGACATTCGACATCATTTCTTGAGAGATAATGTTGAAAAGGGTTTAATCTCTATGAATTTTTGCTCAACGGAAAATCAAATTGCTGATATATTCACTAAGGCACTCGCTAGAGATCATTTTGAAAGAAATAGACTGGAACTAGGGTTGGTGAGAACACCCTGAGATACCTGTTTCCAGAACATGAACTGGGTTTGGTAAGATCAACCTTTACACCCTGTTCTCTCCCCCTGTTTGCAAATTTTATTAATAACGGATGTGATTGCATACACCCGAATTGCATGCATTTTTTTGTCTCTTATCTACTTAGTACAGCATAAGGGGATGTACTGGAGCCGTCTTAATGCCATTCAGTCGAATTAGATCAGACGGCAAAGAACAGGCATAATACAGAGAACAGGTACGCCCCTTGGTTGCTCGGTGTGTTTTCTTTCCTTCCCAAGGCACAAGATGTTAATGCTCCTACCCGTTGCAAATCAAGAAATCTTCTCAAAGATTCGGCTGCTCTCTCTCTCTCTCTCTCTCTTTATATGCCCTGCTCTCAGTACTATCGTTCATCTCGCCCTCAAGCAAAAACCGAACATCCTGCAAACACCTTAAACCCTAATCTCTCTCTTCTAGCAACAATGGCTTCCAACAACTCTTCTCAATCAAAAGCCCTCGTTCTTGCAGCCTCAATCCCTGCTCCCCCTCGCCCAATTCTTTACAAGCCTTTCAAGTTCCTGAATCGCTTGTCCCTAAAATCAGTGGGAATGGGGATGGATGATATTCCCTTTGAATGTGGAAGGGAATTGGTGTTCCTCGTAGGGCAATTGCTTGTCCCATTTTAGTTGAGTCAGAGGGAACAAAGTCGGGGTCTCAAGAACAATTCTTGGAAACCCCTGAAGGGTTTAATTTTGAGCCCTGTTTTTCTGGGTTGTTCTCTGACACCGCGACAGAAACAGGGGCTGCCTCTGTCGAAGGTGTGTTTGTGGAGGATCTGCATGTCGACTTCCAAGGGAAGTCGAATGAGTCGTCAGAGGAGAGTCTAGAGAAGAATTCTCTCCCTGAGGCTGAAATCTCCACTCCAGACTTTCAAACTGGAGAGAAAAGGAAGAGGGTGAAAATCGTGGCTAGGCGTAGCAGAACGCCAAGAACAAGGCCACAACCAAGGTCTCAACCCTCTCAAACTCCCTCTTCTCCTCAATCCTCTAAGCCCTCTCGAAAATCTGCAAGGCTAGCGTTTCAATCCTCTCATCGTCCCTCCAAACCCTCTGCTCCTATCATCGAGGAGATTTCTTCTTCCTCTGAAGGGTTCTCGAGTTCTGACTCTGAGGACACCACCTTCAAACAGGGGACACCGGTGTTTTCCGAGTCCTCTGAAGAACAATCTCCTCCAAAACCAACCAATAAACCTACTGTGAAGCCCTCTCCTGCCAAAACACCCCTCAAGCGAAAGCCCAAAACAGCCCCCCTACCAGAAACTACCACCTCTGTTCCTGTCCTTAAATGCCCAAAGCAGTTCACTCCCTCTCCTATGTCTGACAAACATGCGCAGTTGCTGAAGCGCAATGTCGTCAGGAGGAAGGTAGTGAATGTAAGCTTTTTCGAGGAACAGGGTCTGGGGGTGTTCTTGAACAAGCTTCGAGCCCAAGGCTAGCTTGAGTTGTTTGCAAACAACCAGTAAGGGTGTTCTGTGCCTGAGTTGGCTGAGTTCTATGCCAACTGCTCTGTCACAAATGGGGTGGTGACAAGTGCTGTCAATGAGTGCCATTTCTCCTTTGATGCAGCCACCTTTGGTGACATTCTGGGCATCCATTCTCGTGGATTTGCTGTGTATGTGAGGGAAGACAAAACTGCCCTGGAAACAGCCAGGCTCTTAGAGGTGTCCAAACGCCTTAGTCAAAAACAGGGCCTGAGAACACCCCTCTCGGTTAAGAAGGGTGAAATGACCTCCCTGCACCAACTACTGTTTATGTTCACCATCAAGAACATAATACCGCGAGGTCAAGGGCGAAACTCAGCAGATGCCTTCGATCAATGTCTGGTGGACCTACTGGATCGGGAGGAACCAGTAAACCTCCCTGCAATCATGATTCGCCACATAGAGCGAATTGCGAACACCACCCGGGTACATGATCTTGGCTATGGGTTTCTGTTGACAAGGGTGCTTGAGCACTTTGGGATAGTGCTCACACGAAGAGTGGCGGCCCAAATCATTGATGAGATTGGGATTGACACTCTGCTAGGGTGTGGCTATGAGGTTGGCGAAGGGTCAGTCTCCAAACAGGGTCGTCGACCACCTCGACCACCTGTTTCTGGGCAACCTTCCGTCAAGGTTGAGGCTGTTCTTGAGGACAATGCTCGCCTCAAGGATGAGCTCTCAGCTGTCAAGGCTGCTCTTGCTGAGGAACGAGCTCTCTCGGCCAAACGCCATGAAGATTTGCTTGCACTTCTCTCCACTCTTGCCCCTAGCATCCCTCCTCTGCAAACGAAACCACCCCCTGCTCCCTGATTCTCTAGGCTGTTCTCTTGTTTCCTCTCATCTCAGTTTTTTGGCATTGTAATGTTTTTAATGCAATATCCCTTTATTAATGCTACTTGCTTATGCTCTATATTGCTTTTCTTGCATTACTCCTGTTGCTTTTTAATGATGCCAAAAGGGGGAATAAGACCATATGGACAGATATGACCTAGCACCTAGAGGATCCCAGATATGACACCTAGAGGATCCCAGATATGACCTAGCACCTAGAGGATCCCTATCAGCATTAAACGTTGTTAAGCGCGTTTAAATTTTGTCAATATGGTCACTTGGTTTGTCATCATCAAAAGGGGGAATTTGTTGATTATATTTAGTTTTGATGATAACAAATCCAAGTGTAAAAATTTGTCCAAGTAATGTTGCTCCGAATACGATCTCCAAACAGGCCTAACTGGTGTTTATGATCTTTATTGTATTAACTGGTTTGCTACATGTGAGAACAAGTCTTCTAGATAGGTTTTACTTGGTGATTCCATATTAAGTCAAGAACACCATCTCGACAGTTAATTGTAAAGCGTGTTCCTGAACTCTAGCAATGCAAAGAACAACCCCAGCAAACAAGGTGGCCTTGGTGTTCACAGCAACTCTACAAATCTCGGACAAGATGACTGGTTCAAAACAAGAAGTCTTGGTATATAGGTTTTATTTAATTAGACTCTTGTTAATATGCCAATATTGAAAACATCATTTTAAACACCTCTTGAATCGGTATTTGCGCTAAAGTACTTCAGAACACCAGTTGCGAACAACCCTGCAAACAGGGTGCCTAGGGTGTTTCTGAACTGCAGTGGCCATACCCGATTATTTTTGAAAATTCATTTTGGTTGGCCAAGATCTCCAGAATACTTTCTTTGAATTTCAAAATTGCTATTTTTCTGGAGAGGATAGTTCTTGAAAATATTATGGAGATTTGCGAAAATAGGTTTGGGAGATTTGCAAAATCAAAAGATTCCTATGACTATATTTTCGGATTTGGTAAAAGCTGAAAATCTCTTTAAACCTCTTCACGGCTATGGGAAGATAAGGGTTATCTTTTAAGATAACAAAATACCTTATATTTTGGGATAAATTCATCATTAGCCGTTGGAGAATATATTTTGTTTGCAAATCATTTTCCATACTTAGCTGATTCTTTGGTTTTTGACCGTTGGACCTTGTGTTTAAAAACTGCAGCTTTTCTCTCCCATAAAAAAGCCAAGAAGCAGATAGAAAAAACTCAGACTGAAAAAGAGAAGCAACACAGCTTTCTGAAAAATCTGGAAAAATCAGGAAACTCGGTTTTCACATTAAAATTCTTAAGCTTCATTCTGAAAAGCAAAACCGTGACAAGCTGTGTTTGATTTGAGTTTTCAAACCATTGGCATAATAGGATCTTCATTGTACCTTACATCTGCTTAGTGAGAAGCACCCCTGTAAGGTGTTTGTAACCCTGATCTTGGATCAGAAAAGTGAGTGAGTGTGTCCTAGTCGTGTGGACTTGGACGTGTCTAATCTTGCAAAGGTTGGACGTGGTGTAACCTGTCTTTGGGAAGAAGGTTACGTGGTTGCAAGTTGTAACAAGGTGTGTTACATTTGTAACGTGTGAAGCCCGTTAGTGAAAGTGGTTAAATCCTACACGAGGTAGGTCGTGGTTTTTCACACCTCAGTTGGGCTAGAGGTGTTTTCCACGTAAAAATTGTGTGTGCTTTATTTTCCGCATTTATCTTGGTGATTTTCGCATCTGTAATATTTGAGAACACCCCGTGCAAACAAGCTATCAGGGTGTTTGTCATTTGAGAACAACCTCTGTGAGGGTGTTTGTTATTTACAACGCGAAAATCAGACACCACAATTCACCCCCCTCTTGTGGTTGTATACTCACGAACTCAACAGGGATACATTTCCTTTTATTTGAAAAGGCAATTTTATGAGTTGCAATTTTATGAGTTGAACTTAGGTACCTTCAATAGTATATTTGGTTTCCCACCTAGCATGGATTTACCAAACCATTAAGTCCCCCGAGAATTCAACCTAAATGCCCTTTGGGGTGAGCTTTTGCAGAGTGTTAGGTACAATACTAGTTCTTCCAAGTGCACCCACATTAGAAACTCTTGTGTTCGGGTAGCTCACCATATCCTTGCTTGTTGTTTCTTTGCCCGGGATAATAGTTTGAATGTCCTAAGGTTGTCTGAGCTATACTTCATGTCTTGTATGCTTCATGGTGTTCCACTTGACCCTGGGGCATTCTTAACCCTACACTTGTATAGTGCTACTGTCAGCATTAAGGGCAGGATAGTCATTGGTGGTATCATCGCCACCATTGTTAGATTTTTAGGTATTGTGCCCAACCCTGAGGATCGAGCATCTGGGTCTGAGTGGCTTGATTAAGCCGCTTTTGAGCTAATAAACTTTTACAAAGTAGAGGCTGGATGTTTGTACTGGATTTACCCTAGAGATTGGCTTCTGCCACTTCCCAATGTTGATCGGACCACCTTATTCACCAGGCTAGTCTTTACTGGGTACCTGGCGATGCCCAGATCGTTCAGCCTGCACCTCCTTCACCCCCATTTAGTTCTCAGGCCGAACCTAGTTCCTCTCTCTGCCCACACCCCACTGACTATACCGACCTCCAAGCCAACCTTAGGTCCATCCGGGAGGAGTAAGTATCCCTTCGAGCCTATGTTGCATCTGAGAATGCCGCTCTTCATGACTTTGTCCAAGAGCGGTACGATGAGCTCTGTGGGATGCTTGCTACCCAGACCTAATACTTTCAGGATTATAAAGCTTGTTTAGAGACCTGACGAGATTGGCATATCTCTTATGGTTAACCACCTCACCCTCCTTCCCCACCTCCCTTCTGATTATTTCTTGCTGCTCCCCTTCCTTTTTCTACTCTGTGCACACATTGAGGATAATGTTTTGTTCAAGTTTGGGGGAGTTAGTCAGTATTTGATGGTATCTGATGCCTGAGTTAGATTGGTGTGCGCTTGTGCATGTCTTGTGTATACTATTCATGCTTGTATTTAGAGTTGCATTGTAGGTTTTAATTTTATGTATTTAGAGCACGTTACAAGTACATTTAGGTTTCTTTTCACTTTAGCTTGCATTTTAGGTTTCTATAGTTTCTTTTCATAGTTTCTACATTTTCTTGGTATTGTTATTAGGAGCATGCATTCATTTAACAAAAAAACAACAAAAAAAAAATTGCAAAAAAATGAAACCAAAAAAAGAAAAATCCTCCGATGATGATCTTGGTAGACTAGGTAGACTTTTTTGGTTTAGATTGATCCTTTGATTTGCCCAATTGTGCATAAAAGTGTTTGAGAATGAGCTTGTGAAAATGAGCTTCGTGGTTTGACCATATGTTGAGTGCAAATTGATTACTCCATGATTCTTTATATGAATATTGGTAGATGACCCGTGAGGCTTTGAGCTTTTAACGACTAATTTATCAAATTAGTCTCTTGTCAATTCATGAGCGACTCAGACATCTGATGCATGGGTTAGATTGGTGTGTGCTTGTGCATGTCTTATATATACTATTCATGCTTGTATTTAGAGTTGCATTTTAGGTTTTAATTTTATGTATTTAGAGCATGTTATGAGTACATTTAGGTTTCTTCTCACTTTAGCTTGCATTTTAGGTTTTTATAGTTTCTTTTCATAGTTTTTATATTTTCCTGGTATTGTTATTAGGAGCATGCATTCATTGAACAAAAAAACAACCAAAAAAAATCGCAAAAAAATGAAACCTAAAAAAAGAAAAATCCTCCGATAATGATCTTTGTAGACTAGGTAGACTTCTTTAGTTTAGACTGATCCTTTGATTTGCCCAATTGTGCATAAAAGTGTTTGAGAATGGGTTTGCGAAAATGAGCTTCGTTGTGTGACCATAGCTTGAGTGTGAATTGATTACCCCATTATTCTTTACATGAATATTGGCATATGTCTACTAATGAGCTGGTTATGACCTTGGTAGATGACCCATGAGGATTTGAGCTTTTAAAGACTAATTTATCAAATTAGTCTCCCGTCAATTCATAAGCAACTCTTCCTCGACATCATTTCTCTAGAACTTGCTTTGACGTTCATTCAAGATCACATTTCGCATCTGCATTTAGGCAACATGGTTGATGCATTCTTTGACTTGTTAACCTAAAAGACTAAATAGCCACCCTTGTTATCCAATTTATATCCCTTGCTAGCCCCTTTGAGTCTATATCAGTTTTTATTGATTTAAACCTCCGTACATAGCCTTTTGCCAAACATTGATCTAACCCTTAAGCCAAGGCTAGAGGAATGTTTCAATTACGAATTAGTAAGGTGTATTAAGATTCTTTTTAGTTGTTCGGTGAAGGTTTTGTGTTCTTGTGTCATATATAAGAAATACCTTGTCTTATTGTACAAAGATTAGAAAAGAGTTAAAATTCAAAGTTTGATATGGATTTCCTTGACCAACTCTTTTGAAAAGAAAGAAAACAAAGCACGCAAAAACAAAAAAAAAGAGCAAAAAAGGGGGGGATTAAAAAGAGTGTTGTCCTTGTTTGGTTTGTAAAAATTATTTATGACTTTCTACTCTTTTTCTCTTCATTTGGGGATATATTTTGTAGATGAATTGTATTGGTCTAGGGAGAATGTTGTATGAGCGCATTGGAGACGTTTAGCTCTTAGTCTATGACTTCTAGCTCCACATTTCCAAAACATTTGTTCCCCTCTTACCTTTACCCATGGCCCCGTTACAACCTCAGAAAGTCCTCATGATGGTCTAATGTGTATTGCATACTAGTGATGGAGAATTAGAGAATCTTATCAAGCTTATGGAAGATGTGAGTCTATGAATGAGAATTGAGGGAACCTTCTTATATTTTCAAACACATGTGTGATGAGTTCCACATAACTATAGTAAGGTTTTACCGGCATTGCTGGCTTCATTTGTTCCATATGCAAAAGTGATTATATTTGATGATTTGGGAGGTTGGTTCAAGCTCGACATTGTGGTATGTTCATCGATTTCAAAAACTTCACTTCCTAATCTGTTTGCTAAATGATTTTTGTACTTTTAGGCTAACTCTGGATCGGCTTTACCATTGGGATGCTACCAATGTCTATCCTGAGGAGGTTGTGAATAGTTTTCGGTCTTCGTGTTGTTTAGGAACAAGCAATGATTCAAGCATGAGGAAGTTTGATAAGTGCTTAATGCGTATATTATTTCAGGGTCATTTTGCTGCATTTTTAGGGAGAATTATGTGTTTTATGTCGTAATTTATACTCCTATTTTCGTTTTATGCTTGGGTATGGTTCTTTAATGATATTTGCAGGATTTTATACCATTTAACTTGACATTCGACCCTTATTTGAGTTGTATGTTGACCCCCCACGGATGCCCTTGAGTTGCCATACCCGTAGTACAAGAGAAGAGCAGAAGAATTTTGGTTCTAGCTAAGACCACAGTCCAACTGTGGTGAATACCACGGACCGTGGTAAGCCTATAAATGCTAGCCTCTTTGTCTTCCTTCATTATGCAGCTGAGGATGCTCTGTTTGCTACTTAAAAGGCATGTTCCAAGGCAGAAGAGAGAAGAGTTTTTGAGCAACCATAGCCATTTTCACTACTTCTCTCACAACTTTCTTTTCGTTTAGTTTAGTTTTAGTTTAGTTTTTGAGGTTTGAAGGGAGAAGTTTTGTTCATGGAGGCTTGAACATTGTTGCACAATTCAAGGGTTTCTATAGTTGTAAAGTTTTCCTTCCTTCCTATGAATTTGTCCTTGAACTCTTTTGTTTTTGTTGGGTTAGAAATATGAGTGAGTAATTTTATCTAATCTAGGGATTTGTTAGGCATAGTATTGTAATTGGATCCCTTATCTTTGAAATATTGTGCTTATTTCATGTTTGGAATGATTCACATCTATCTTGAAATTGGAATGTTGTGAGTGAAATTTGGCCAATTTTGCTTTCTTATGTTAGGTAGTTGAGGAAAGTACTGAAAGATGAAACTCACTGCTCGATTGTCTTGATAGAACTTGATTTAGCGAAACTCGAGAATGAATTTCTTATTATAAGGAGACTTAGCATTCACAGATCTTCAACCTAGACTAAACCAAAGACACTTGAGAGAGTCTTAGTTAAATTTGTTCAAGCAATTTAGTTCGTTTCGAAAGAAAGGATTAAATTCAACTCGATTGCAATTCCTTCAATTGTTCAGTCTATGAAAAGTGCATGCTTAATTTTATGATCCAACTGTTTACTTGGTGAATCAAATTCCTAGATGGTTTACCCCAATTGAATTTCCAAATAGTTAATTAGTTTATGTAATCTGACTCATTAAAAGGATTGATCGTCTAGAAATTTCAATAGGTTATTGATGTAGGCCAAAGTCCAAATCAAGACCCTCAATCTAAGCATGGAAAGACCTTGCTCACTGATCACCCCACTAATCGGTTCTATGAGGCAAAGCAATGCAGTTTGGGTGCTTATCTAGGGAGGTCCTTGCTTTGCTGGATTAAGATCACCTGCTAGCAGTCATAAGTCATGTTCAGGCTAGTCAAGCAGCCTTAGTTAAAAACAGTTTAATAAGGATCACCTACAATTCAGTACATTTTGGTTGCTCCAATAGCTATTGGAGATTCATTCTTAGTCAAGGAACATCACTTGTTTTTGGGACAGTAATCTAGCTCACTTGTTAGCACATGATCAGCTACTAAACGATAAAGGTTGCTTAACTTTCACTTAAAATAGTTAGCAGCAGCAGCAAATCAGCTGCTTCAGCAGTAGCAGTTTTAAAGGGATTGTTTTACCTCCAACTTAGCATATCATTTTTGCATGTTTAAGGGGTTGAAAATATGTCTAAATGTTTATCAGGTGAGGCCCTAAAGTTACAAAATCAGTTCACCTAGCATCACCTTTTAACCAGCTCAAACATCCTAGAGAAACCCTTTAATCCACTGGATTTCAGGGTACTGTCCTTTGCTAATTACCGACCTAATCTCCTGATCAGTAGCTGTATTTTGCTCCCTAAGACCATCATTAGTAGTACTTGATGCTGTAAGGGCTTGATGCCTCAGTAATGGAGATTAGGAATGTAATTAGGTGTCATAAATCAACTCTAGTTGCTGTTTTAGGCTGTTTGATTCAAACTGTTTGTTGTTTTAGTTTTAAATTGGTTTCTATTATGACAGTAGATCTCATGATTGAGGTTAAGTATAAAAGCCTTATTTTCACTTCTGAACAGCAGATTATGATATAGGAAAATCCCTTAGTTACTGGTTTAAGCAAACTCTCTCTAAATTTCTCTAAACTTTATCGAATACTGGTGGTGTTTAGGAGTATGTCCTTTATCTAATCTTCTGGTGCTCAAGCTGTGGGAAGGTTAGTGGTGGATCTCCAGTCCTGGCTAGTGGAGCTATTCTCCTTTATCCTAGGTTATATCTTTCATCTTGAATTGCTAGATTTTGGTTTATCCCAAGGCTGCAAGTTCAGCATACATTATCTGGTATCAGAGCCCAACTTTGATCCTTAGTGAGTTCTCTTGTTTCTGCTGTCCTTCTTGCTTTATTCTGAGTTCATTTCCCTTGCCTATGTTCTTGAACTTGTTGCTTAGCTATAAAAGAACCTTGAAAGCCCAAACACAATCCAACTACAAAGCACCTAGCTCTTCAAAAATAGCCATAGCATCCCTTAGTCTTACCTTGAACATAATAGCTGAGAGGGATAATACTTCTCCCCCTCCTCAATAGCCTGTTAGAGTCCTTAGAGGCCTTTCTCAAGAACGGGCTCATAAGCTCAAAAGGGACAGTGTTATCCTAGAAATGCAAGAGAACATTAGAGTACTTACTGCCCAGATACAGTAACTTATGAACCAGCCTAGAGCCTAGGATAGAGAACCACCACAGTACCATCTTGATGATTCTAATACTTCCCTTGATTCCCACTATGGTACTAGCTCTTCTAATGGGGATATTAGGCCCAGGAGAAGGAAAGTGGACAAAGATGATCTCAAGGATCTCATAATAGAGGCACCTGAGTTTGATGATAGTCTTAAACCTAAGGATTACCTTGAACGGGTGCAAGCTATGAAGAGAATTACAGAGATCAAGGGATACTCTGGGGAAAAGGCTTTCAAGTTTGCTGTTTGAAACTAAAATAGTATGCATCACTCTGGTATGAGAAACGAAAAAGAACCAGAGCCTTGGAAGGAAAATCCAAGATAAAAACTTGAGTTAAGCTGAACAAACACATGGATAAGAGGTTTCTGCCAGCCACCTACAAGCAGGAACTTTATCTTAGAGTCACTTCTCTTCAGCAAGGAAGGATGAAGGTTGAGGAATATATAAGGGAGTTCGAGCGACTCCAGATCAGATATACCTTAAGAGAGGAACCTGAGGAGACCATTGCCAGATTTCTCAAGGGTTTAAACCCTGTAATTCTAGAAAGGCTTGAACTTCAGCCTTTCTGGACCTTTGAAGATGCCTGTAAGCTAGCTATTAAAGTTGAAAAATAGCTTAAGTCTAGGAGAGCTTGCTCATCTACCCCAGCAAAACCTTCTACTTCAGTCAAACCTTTCAGCTCATTCAGACTAGATCCTCCATCTAGAGAGGAGAAAGACAAAGGAAAGGGAAAGGAGGTTACCAAGGAAGCTCCTAAAACCTAGAAGAAGTGCTTTAAATGCTATGGCTATGGGCGTTTTCAAGCAAACTGCCCCAACATAAGGGTCCTAACCATCAAGGAAATTGAAAACCTAGACCAGATAGAAGTAGACGAAGATGAGGAAGAATATGGTGATGAAGGGGAGACCTCCTAACTACCACCTGAAGAAGGTGAAATGCTCATGATCAAACGAGTGCTTCATACCACTGAAGCCCCTCAAGAAGCCAATCAAAGGGAGCTAATTTTTCACTCTAGATGTAAAGTAGTGAACAAGACCTGTAATCTGATTATTGATAGAGGTAGTTATACAAATGTAGCCTCCACTAAGATGGTCAGTAAGCTTAATTTGGCCACCATTGAACATCCCAGGCCATACACCTTGCAGTGGCTTAAAAAAGGCAATGAGGTAACTATCTTTAAACAAACTTTGGTTGCCTTTTCCATTGGGGAATACAAGGATAAGGTTATGTGTGATGTGCTACCTATGGATACTTGTCACCTACTCCTTGGTAGACCTTGGGAGTATGATAGGAATGTTATTCATCATGGTCAATCTAAAACCTATTCCTTTAAACTAAAAGGCAAAAAGATGACCTTGACCCCTTTAGCTTCTAACCAAACACACAAACCTGAAACTGGAAGGGAAAAATTCAAGGAGAGTGCCTTGCTTGCCAATGAGGGAAGAGTGGAGAGGGCTATTTCCAAGTGAAAACCTGTATTTACTATTCTTATGGTGGAATCTGCTCCTAGTTCAAATCGCACAACCCTTCATCCCTCAGTCCAGCCCTTACTATAAGAATTTGAGGATGTTTTTTCTTTAGACCAACCCCTTGGCCTTCCTCCCAAAAGGGGAACTGAGCACCAGATTGACTTGATTCCTGAAGCCTCTGAGTAGGCATTGGGGCTATTCTGACTCAGCTCAGAAAGCCTTTGGCCTATTTTAGTAGAAAACTCAGTGGCCCCGAGCTCAACTACTCAACATATGACAAGGAGTTTGATGCAATTATGAGGGCATTGAGTCATTGGAGTCATTATCTCAAGCCTAAGGCCTTTGTACTCCATTATGATCATCAGGCCTTAAAATTTCTCAATGGTCAGCCCAAGCTCAATTCTAGACATGCTAAATGGGTTAAGTTTCTATAAGCTTTCACCTTCTCTACCAAGCACAAGAAGGGCACTAAA
Organism: Carnegiea gigantea; assembly: GCA_029747015.1. Classification (NCBI taxonomy): domain Eukaryota; kingdom Viridiplantae; phylum Streptophyta; class Magnoliopsida; order Caryophyllales; family Cactaceae; genus Carnegiea; species Carnegiea gigantea. Next base: position 157,741 of record JAKOGI010001026.1, on the reverse strand, counting down.
AATGTGGTGGATGATGCTCTTTCCAGGGGGTATGCTTTTATCTCTATTTTAGGAGCAAAGCTCTTAAGATTGCAAGCCATGCAAGCCTACTATCCTGAAGATCCAGTATTCCAAGATGGGTAAAGGACACTCCGACTCAAGGACCTTATATGATGTAAAAAGGATTTCTTTTCCAGGAAAACAAACTGTGTATTCCAACCTGTCCTCTAAGGGAACTATTGGTTAGGGAAGCCCATGGGGGTTCCCTTGCTGGCTACTTTGGTTTAAATAAGACACTAGATATCCTCAGGGAGCATTTCTTTTGGCCTAAAATAGGGGAGGATGTTCATAGGGTTGTATTAAGATGCTTTATCTGCCACAAGGCCAAAAGCCAGTTCCATCAGGGCCATTACACCCCACTTCCAATCCCTTTAAGGCCATGGGAGCATGTCAGCATCGAGTTTTTGGTAGCCTTGCTAAGGACATAGAGGGGTAGAGACTCAGTTATAGTGGTTGTTGATAGGTTCACCAAGATGGCACACTTTGTGGCCTATCACAAGACAGATGATGCCTCTTATGTTACAGATTTATACTTTAAGGAAATCATCAGACTACATGGGGTACCAAGGACCATTGTGAGTGATACAGGCACGAAGTTCCTATCTCAAATCTAGTGTAGTCTCTGGCATCTATTGGAGACTAAACTGCTATACAACACCACTTGTTATCCCTAGACTGATGGCCAAATAGAGGTTACAAGTAGGACCTTATCCACTCTGCTCAGGAGCTTGGTTCAGAAGAACTTGAAAGAGTGGGATCTCAAGCTCCCACATGCTGAGTTTGCATACAATAGAACACCTGTTAGGGCTACTAGGTGTTCTCCATTTGAGGCATTATATGAAAACAATTCCCTCACTCCCATTGATCTCTTTCTACTACCTACTGATTGCAAAGTCAGTTTTGAGGCTGAGCAAAGAGCTAAGGAGATGAAGAAACTGCATGAGCAGATTAGAGCTCATATTATGAAGGTCAATGAAGCTTACAAAATTAAGGCCAATAAGTACAGAAAAAGGGTTGACTACTAGCTTAGGACCTTTTTGGCTCCACCTTAAGAAAAAAAGGTTCCCTTTAAGGAGGATAATCAAACTGATGGCCAGAGGAGATTGCCCTTTCAAGGTCTTAGCCAAGGTAAGAGCCAATGCATACAAGTTGAAACTGCCAGGAGATATGGCTATCTCTGCCACCTTTAATGTGAAGATCTTAGCCCTTATGTGGAGGATGATACTAACTTTAGAGATTTGAGGGAAAATCCTTTCAAAGGAGGGGATGATGATGCAGGCCAAAGTTCATATCAAGACCTTCAATCTGAGCATGGAAAGACCTTACGCATTGATCACCCCACTGATCAGTTTTGTGAGAGAAAGTAATACAATTTGGGTGCTTATCTAGGGAGGTCATTTCTTTGCTGGATACCTTATGATAACTTGCTAGCAGTCACAAGTCATCTTGAGGCAAGTCAAGCAGCCTTAGTTCAGAACAGTTTAACAATGATCACCTATAGTTCAGTACATTTTGGTTACTCCAACAGCTATTAGTGATTCATTCTTAATCAAGGAACATCACTTCTTTTTGGGACAATAACCTGGCTCATCTGTTAGCACATGACCAGCTACTAAATGATAAAGTTTGCTTGACTTTCACTGAAAACAATCAGTAGCAACAGCAAATCAATAGCCCCAGCAGTAGCCGTGTTAAAGGGATTGTTTTACCTTTAACTTAGCAGCTCATTTTTGTATGTTTAAGGGCTTGAAAATATGTCTAAATATTTATCAAGTGAGGCCCTAAAGTTATAGAATTAGATCACCTAGCATAAGCTTTTAACCAGCTCAAACATCTTAGAAATACCCTTTGATCCAATGGATTTGGGGTGTTGTCCTTTGCTGATTGCCGGCCTAATAACCTGATCAGCGGCTATATTTTGCTCCCCAAAACTATCATTAGCAGTACTTGGATGCTGTAAGGGCTTGACACCTCAGTAGTGGAGATTAACAATGTAATTGGGTGTCACAGATGAGCTCTAGTTGCTGCTTTAGGCCGTTTGATTCAAATTGTTTGGTGTTTGAGTTTTAAATTGATTTCTAGTATGACCAGTGATCTCATGATTGAAGCTAAGTATATAAGCCTTGTTTTCACTTGTAAATAGCATATTATGATATATGAAAAACCCTCAGTTGCTAGTTTAAGCAAACTCTCTCTAAATCTCTCTAACCTTTATCCAATACTGGTGGTCTTTAGGAGTAGGTCCTTTATTTGATCTTCTAGTGCTCATGCTTTAGGAAGGTTAGTGGTGGATCTCCAGTCTTGATTGCTGGAGCTATTCTCCTTTATACCAGGTCATATCTTTCATTTTGAGCTGCTAGATTTGGTTCATCCCAAGCTTGCAAGTTCAGCATACATTAGTTATTGACTCGATAAATTATTTTGGTCCCTAAGGATGATCTTTTAATCTATACTACAATACTCTTGCACTTACGGATGTGTTAATCCTACACTCCTCCCTTACTCTTTATCATTTATTGCATTTTGAGGGGTTCATTACGTATTATTGTTTGTATGAGGGGAGCATCTCAATTATTCTAGGTGGTCACATGTTGATTATTTATCTCTCCCCTTCCTTCCTTATTATAGTGTATTGTGGTTTTGATGGCCATTTGAGGAGCAATTTGGTTGTGCTGGCCATATGATCGAAATGATAGGTGAATATTGTGATTGATGCAATCTACGCGTGGTCGATTTGACTATTGGAGTAATGGGTTCTTAGGAGTATGGGCAATGTCCATAGTTGCATTTAGTGTTGTTATGCATACACATTGTATATATAACTCCATATTTACCATGTCAATATTTTCTTCTTTCTTTTCTTCTTCATCTTTACACCAGCGCAACGTAGTCTTCTTTCTTCTCTTTGTCGATATTCCTTCTTTTCTGCTCTTTTTCATTTCTTTCCTTACCAAGGTGCCTTAGTTCCCATAATGAGGACATTGTGTATGCTCAGTGTGGGGATGGGAAGTTCTTCCATTGTTTTTTAAAAAAGAAAGAAAGCGAGAAATGTTTTTGAAAACTCAAAAAGATTTTTCATTTTTCTTGTAAATAGATAGTTTTGGGGGCAAATGCGCTATTTTTGTTGGCAATGACCTCTGATTGCTTAGAACTCAAATAACATATAATTAGGATTGATGGGATAGAGAGAGAGTCCAAGTTTTTTCTAATTCATGTCTAGTTGGACCTAATAGATAAGAGTAGTCATGGTAAGTGAACGTGTGAGGTTTTTGAGCCTTAAGTGATCGCTTCTTCACTTATGGTCATACATCTTGTTCATTTCATGAGGAGCTCATCCAAATTTGTCATTCTGTAGAATTTGCGCTAACTCTCTTTGAAATCGCGCATCGTATTGCATTATTGATGAAAGGAAAGAGGCGTTCTTTGTGCATAATTAGAGCCCCATTAGCCAAAAAGCCTCCCATAGTATATAACCTGTATCCCTTGCTACCCTTTTGAGCCTTAACCGTTGATGTTTTTGTGTGACCCGCATGATTAGCCTTTGGCCTCAAACACTACCTCCACCTAAGTCAAGGCAATGAGTATCACTATGATGAGGGGGTTTTGGGAATAATGTGAGGGAATGTGTATTTGGTGTGGCTTATAAAAAGAAAGAGAAAAATGTGGGAATTGACTTGATACTTTACAAAAAGTTTTAAACTTCCTTGCCAAGCACTCCTTTATTTGAAAAAAAAAAGGAAAAAAAAAGAAAAAAGGGAAGAAAAAGAGAATAGAACACAATAAAACAAAGAAATGAGAAACTTTGTTTTGGGGGGAAAAAAAAAAGGAAGAGAGAAAAAGGCAATAAAAGTCTTGGCATTAAAGGTTTAAGTGAAAATTAGAGTATTCAAGTCATCAATGCAAATTACTAGTTGGAGTGCGATTGTGGGGAAGGAGGGGAGGGCCGATTCATGGAGGTGATAGTGGTAGCTCATTGGAGCGACTTGCTAGCTCCTCATTCCCAAATTGTGCCTCCTTGCTCAAACTTTAACCTACTAGCCCCATTACAACCTTTGAAAAACCCTCTTGATTGTTAAAATGCATGTGCAAATATGTGGTGGAGAATGAGAGCTAGATCAAACCTATGGTAGAATGCATTGTTGGTGTTAAGCATGAGTGCACCCATGTTATTACTCTGAACACTTGTGAGGAGAGTCTCACATGTCCTAAAATAAGTAACGATCGCTTTCTACTCATTGAAAAAGGTTGGAATGAAAACATGATAGTCATCTACAAGGACCGACCGCCTGATTATGCACCCTATACATGTGTTGTGTGAATCTTGGTGATTAGAGTGAGTTGTTGACTTAGGAAATGTATGATTATCCAAAGTGATGTTGCTTTGCAAAGATTTGTGAAAAACTAAAAAAGATTTTTGCTTCTTTTCTCTCTCTTTTCCTTTTTTTCTTCAAAGACTTGTAGGTTTGTCTTCCTTAAACCCTCACGAGACCGCACTTATCCATTTGGGGGACCAAGGGGTTTAAAGAGGTTGTTGCATATGCTAAATGCAACCGTACCATCTAAGAAAAGGTGATTTCTTTACGTTTTACTCGAGAACGAGCAAAATCTAAGTGTGGGGGTATTTGTTCGGTTTCTAACCGAGCAAAGTTTTGACACTCATTATTGGATTTTAGCTCACAAATGATCTTTAAATTAGTTAACTATTAGATTTTGTGTTTTGTAGGGCTAAATAAGAGGGGAGCCCGATTGGAAGCCAAGCCCAATCCATTTTGAAGGAAAAATCCAAGAAGCGTGTTAAAATCCAAGGGGCGTGCCACAAGCAGAAAATGGAAAAACACGGACGAAGATTTGGCATGGGTGCCCCGTGCCAAACCCTGAAATTTTGTTTTTTTTTTTTAATTACTCAATGATGTAAGTGTCAAAGGGCAACTTTTGACCTTTTTTAGGGTATCTTCATTTTTAGCAGCTACTTGTCTCTCTAGCTTTGGCCTTGTAGAACTTTCTCTCTCCTCCGTTAATGAATAGTTTAAAAGTTAAAACTTTAGATTGATTTCATGCCAAGTTTCTTGTTCTCTCTTTTTATTATTGCTTAATCTTACTTTCTCTCTCCTAACTTTCTTCAAAGTCTTCACTTTTGAGCAACGTCAACCTTCCCAAAACATATGCTTGATGTGTTGCCGGTCGTGGGGAGATTTGGTTTTTGACCTTAATAGATTTGAAACCTAAATCTACTGCTCAAAATTCAATCATCTCTTTAGTGTATTTCCCTCTTTGCTAGATTTATTCATCTACACTATTAGGATAGCTTGATTTAGTGCAAACTTGAAGTTTCATTAGTAAAGAGATCATTCAAGGTGTAATGCCACGCCCTTTACTTTTACATTAAGCTGGCTGTCTTGCCTTTTTCGTAATACAATCGTATTTTATTAACTATATGAGTTAAATTATTACTGATGCGCTTATGTGAACGATAATTTTATTAAAAAAATTATTATTGTTATTACTGATTTTAAATTTAATTCGTGCTAATTTATGCCATTAAATTGTACCGATAGTTTAATTTAGTCGTTTCTTCAGTATGATTAGGTTGTCAACCTTAGAATTCGTTCGTGGTTTATTAAATCGAACCTAGATATATCTGGGAACGAGTAATCGACGAAAGGTCGTACGATTGATTTGGGTTTAGAGTACGAGGTTGAGATTGAATGAGACTAGACCAATTAGTATCGGGATCGGTTTAATTAGGTGAGATAAAAACAACAAACTAAACAACAACAAAAAAGAAGGGCAAAAAGGGGCCGAAGACCCTTTTCTTTCTTTGGCAGAGACACGACGCAAGGGAGGGTTCTGCTACCCGTAGCTGTGACCCACCCCCGATGAACCACCAGAGAGAGAGAGAGAGAGAGAGAGAGAGAGAGAGAGAGAGAGAGAGAGAGAGAGAGAGAGCAGGCGAGCAGGAGGCGACTGGCTGGGCGATTACCAGTGTCACACCTGGTGGCCCTGGTTCGCGCCGCATCACAACAAGGAGAGGAGGGGAATCGAATGAATTGAGAGAAATGGGGGTCAGGCCAGGCGTCGATGATGGCAGAGCTTGCGGCAATGTGGCTCGATAGTGGGCATGGCGGCGACGGTGGCACTGCTGGTCGTCCATTCGTGCCGGCGAAGAGGGAGAAAGAGTGATCGAGTGAGATCAAATGGCTCAGAGGGTTAGGGTTTGAACCCCAAGCACACCAGTACCTCGACCACCACGGAGGTGGTCCTGATCTTCGCGGCCAAGGGCTAGAGCAAGGGAGAAGAGGCCGTAGCAACAGCGTCACGAGGAGCAAGGGTCGTGGCGTAGCTTCGAATCAGTCCATGTAACCCTTAAAGCGGGTCCTCTAGCTTGGATAGAGGTGGGTGTTTCTCGCCTCCTAAGTATTAGTAATTTCGAAAATATTTTAGCCCTTAAGTTACAATGCATGTTAGTTTGGAATTAGTTAGATTAATCGGGAACAAGATGACTAATTATGCATGTTTTATTTCAACTAAATTCAGCTTAGATTATGCATGTTTAGCAAATTGGGCATTATGTGAGTAAACAACGCTTTAAATCGATGCCTATTAATTTAGTTATTTTGTGCTCGGAATTGGCTTCAAAAGAACCTAAGAATGCTTCGAATTGATACCCTTTAAGTTAGTTAACTCATGCTTGAAAGTGGCTTCGAAACAACCCAAGAATGGCTCGAATCGAAGCATGTTAAGTTAGTTGATTCATGTCTAAGAATGGCCTTTAAAATGACCTAAGAATACCTTAAATCGATGCATGCTAATATGGTTAATTCATGCTTGAAATGACCTTAAAACGACCCAATGACCTTGGTTAAATTAAAATAGATTCAAAGGTCTTAATGTGACTAGAATAGGCTTTTGAAAATGACATGAATGGAGCATGCTTATTTCCTAATTGTGACTTATGAATGCAAGTTAGTCTCATGCCTTACTGTTCATTTCAGACTGCTGAGTACCTTATTTAAGTTGATGAAATATATATTTATATGTGTCGTAATGTGCCATTGGAAGAGTACTGATTGTTCGGTAAGTTTAAATGTCACCATTACATATTTCCTTATGAATTTTATGATAACATGCCATGGTTACGAAATTGAAGCCAAGTTAGTATTTGGATGGCTTGAGGTTGAACTAATGAGAGTTTTGAGGTTCCTTGCTGCCGATGTTGTGAGAGAGGGAGCCTGGGTTGGGATTGACCGCAATCGTATGGATTATAAGGCCATGTATGGCTTATTGAACAATTCCTGCCAAGTTAAATTATGAAGTGTTTGAATGTGTTACATGTGAACCCCTCCCTTTCATATCATTAAGCTTGATTATGCATGTTGAAGAAAAAGGTTTTTCGTGGTTTGAAATAATAGTAGCTATAACTATTAGTGAATGATGGCCTATTTTTAACTATAGGAATACAGTTTCGGGAGTGAACCTACTAGAACGGGGGAATCCCTAAGAAATCTTCGAAAGGAGTGCGTTGTATAAAAATGTTTTCATTGTAAGAGACAGCAAACTTATTACTCGCTGATCAACACTGCCGCAAGTGTACGGGTGTTCGTAATATAGATAAAGATGTCATTCCTCAAGGACTAAAGTAATCTATCGAGTAGTCTTGCCAGAATATGCTAAGCAAAACTCAATTTCAAGTGGATTCGATTAACTACTGCAAATAAATTTGTTTAAATCAATAAGAGAAAAACGTCTAGGAATTTTCGCAGTTATGGAAGAGAATTGGATCAGAATGAATAAACATGTGCTATTCTCTAATTGGTTAGTTCCGAGGAATTGTAATCTTATCAAGAAACATGATCTATTCTTTCGAAATCAATCAAATTTGCCTAAACCAAGCAAACTTCGTTCTTTCAAACTAATTTGACTTAATCCAAGTTTAATATTTTCGATTACTTACTAGCCCTCCTGATGTATAAATATCTCTTTCGAGACGAAGTTATACTAAGTCTATTCAAGTAGTCCAACAACCAAGTGTCATATTTCGAATGTTCAGTCGATTGTTTCAAATATGCAAGTAAATTTTTGGCCAAAAATCAACTCACAACATTTCAAACACTTGATAGAATGAAATCAAACCAATCATGAAAATAAGCATAATTCTATAAATTAAAACATGATCCAATAACAATTCCAAAAACTACTAAATTCCTTAGCTTAGAAAACTACTCAAATATGATTAAAGAAAAACTAACCAAAAAGATCGGCGAAATCTTGAGCGAAAAAGACTCGACTGAGATTGCCTTCACCAAAGGCTTCAGAACTGCCTCAGAATCAAACTCTCTCACACTCTCAACTCACTCAAAACTAAACTAGGAACAAAATTAGGGAGAAAACTAATCTAAACTAAACTACTTGCTTTGCTTTGGAAATAAGTTGAGTATGCTTTGGAATGCTACAAAACATCTCTATCGATCTCAACCACACAGCCGAGGGAAAATGAAGAGACAATAGTTACAGGCACACCACGGTCTGTGGGCTTCACCACGGGCTGACCATGGTCTGTGCTGGACCTGAAATTTTGCTCTTTCTTTGCTCTACAGTCGTGGCAACTCATGAATGACCGTGGGGGATGTCAAAATACAGCCATTGAAGGGCAAATGCTGGGTAAAAAGACTAAAAATCCTATAAAACACATAAAACAACTATACCTAAGCATAAATCGAGAATAGGAGAGTAAATAACATCGTTAAGCACAAAATTCTCCTAAAAACGAGGCAAAATAGCCCTAAAAAGATGTACATATAAAGCACTTATCAAACTCCCCATTAATAAACTGTTGCTTGTCCTCAAGCAATGCAAGGATTAAAGATATACATAGTCTCCTCAGGATAGACATAGATAACATTCAAATGGCAAGGATGATCCAAAGGTAACCCAAAAAGATGCAAAAATATCATTAACAAACAGAATAGGGAATGCAATTTCAAAAACATTTTACAGACCATAATGCAAAACTTGAACCATTTGTCCTCCAAATTGTCAAATATAATCGTTCTAGCATATGAAATGAGCAAAACTAGCAAGGCCAATAGAACCTTACCATAGTTATGTAGCACTCAGTACTCATGTGTTTGACAATGTATATATATAAAGGTTCTCTCAATTCTCATTCCTTTGACACAAATCTACCATAAGCTTGACAAGATTCTCAAATTCGCCACCACTAAAATGCAAATATATTAAACAATTATGAGGACTTTCACAGGGATGTAGCGGGGCCTAGGGTAAAGGTAAGAGAGGAACAAATGTTTTTGGGAATTGAGGAGCTAAAAGCGATAGACTAAGAGCTTAAACAATTTCGATGCATCATACTACATCCTCCTCAAACCATATCAACAAAATAAATCCCAAAATGAAAAGAGATAGAGTCGAAAATTACAAATGTCTTTCATTCCTACTAAGGCTAATCACTTTCTTTGAAATTTTTCTTTTTTTCTCTCCTTTATTGTTCTTTTATCTCTTTTTTTTTGCTTCTTTTTTTTGTTGATTTTTTTCAAAGAGGAATAGCCAAGGGAATTTCATAATGAACTTTAAAATCGAACTCTTCTCTAAACTTTACATAATAAAATAAAGGATTTATCAAATGTTTGCATCCCTACACCAAACAGCCAAAATTCACTACAAAGAATAACAATCCACCTTGCTAACGCCCTATCAAACTTGATATAAAAGAATGTAATGCTCCTCTATCCTTGGCTTAAGGGTAAAACAAGTATTTGGCCATAGGCTAAAAGTAGGAGGTTTAAATTGAAAAAAAACAGTTACAGGCTCAAAGGGGCTAACAAAGGATACAATACATAACAGGGGTGGCTATTTGGTCATGGGTTTCAAATAAATCAAAGAAAGAAAAAAAAATGCCTCAATCATATTGACTAAATGCGTATGCGAAATGTGGTCTTGAATGAGAATCAAGACTAGTTCTGGAGAAATGATGTCAAAGAAGAGTCACACATGAAAGAAAATATGAGGCTAATAATGATGAACAGTCTCTAAAGGCTTAAAGTCTCACAAGACATCTACCATAGTCAAAACTAGCTCAGTAGCACACATGCCAGAATTTCATGTAAAGACTCATGGGGAAAATCAATTCATTCAACATATGGTCAAAACATGGAATTCAGTTTGAAAATTCATTCACAAACTTTTATGCACAATTTAGGCAAATCAAAGGATCAAACTAACCAAAGAAAGCTACCAAATCTATAAAAATCATCATTGGGGGATTTTTTAATTGTTTTTTTATTATTTTTCAAAATGCATACATGCTCCATAATGCAAACTAAAATGCAAAAGAAACTAACAAAAGAAAGAAAGCAAAATGTAATTTAGAAGAAAACTAAATGCACTACTTAAAACAAAACTAAAACAAAAACTATCAAAACTACCATTAAAAATATATACCAAACAAAACAAACAAACACACACTAAAAAAAAAAAGGCATCAGACGCCAGATGTAATAACTAACTCCTCCATGCTTGAATCACACATTGCCCTCAATGTGGGCACATCATAAAGGGGAAGGCGAGAAGCAGAAATCAAAATAAAAGAGGAGGAGGTGGAGAACGGGTCAAACAACCTTATCATCACTAGGCACCCAGTAATGCTTACCTCGGTGAAGCAAAGTAGTATGATCTACATTGGGAAATGGCAAGAGCTGATCCCTAGGTTAAATCCAACACAAATAGCCAGCCTCAACTTTGCAAAACTTCATAATCTCAAAAGCAGCTTGGTCAAGCCGCTCAGACCCAGAAACTATGTTCTCGTGATTGGGCTCAACATCGAAGAATCTAGCGATAGTAGTAATTATTCCACCTATGACTATCCTACCTTTAGTGCTAACAGTAGCACTATGTAATTGCCTAGCTAAGAATTAACTAAGATCAAGTTGGACACCATCTGGCATACAGGACAGAAGTACAACTCAGAAAGTCTCAGGACATTTAGACTATCGTCCCGAGCAAACAAAGAACAAGCAAGGATACGCTGAGCTACTCTAATACAGGGGTTCGTAATATGCATGCATTTTGATGAACTGGTACTATACCTAACACTCCCTGAAAGTTCACTCCAAACTGCATTCAGGTTGAATTCCTAGAGGACTTGGCGGTACGATAAGTCCATGCTTAGGGGAAAACCAAAAATACTGTTGAAGGTACCTAAGTTCAGTTCATACAACCATCGCTGCAAATAAAATGATATATATCTAGCTTGACATTAAGGGCCTCTAGCTACCTCGACATGGAGTGTACTTAAAAAGTCTAAAGTCAGGTCCCTATATGCATGCTCTTTAAGTTCTAAAAAGTGGCTCATATCACCTCTGGCAAACAACCAACAAATATAATCTAATATTCCTAATCGGGCCAATAAATCCTCATCATAGCATCTAGTTGCTACTACTATAAGTTCATTCAAATAGTTACACCTAACAATATGATCAGGATGATTCAAACCAAGAGAGTGAAGAATGTTACCTCTAGCATGCGCAATGGTTGACGTTCTGGATATTATTTGAGGTTGGGGTGGTGCTTGACTTAATGAACCAATCTCCTTGGTGCTCCTCTACCTTTTGTTGGGTGCCATGGCTACAAAACTTAGCCAAAAACAAAACTAAAATCAAGACTAAGAACTAAAACCTAGAAAATTGAAGAAAATAACTAAAAATGTGAAGAATTAGAAAGAGAAAAGGGTGGGTATGGTGGATGAATGGGGGTGAGATGAATTTTGAAGAAGAAAAAAAGAAGAGATGAAATGTGTTGATGAAATGGGGAGATTAAGTGAAAAGAAGGAATCTGGTGTGAAAATGAAGAAAAATAGAGAACAATTGAGGGAGATTGAAGGTGTTGGTTATGAAGGTTTTAGAGAGAGAGAAGGCAGGAAGAAAGAGAAAGTGTCGAAGGTTGAAGAAGAAATGAGGGGAAGGGGAACAGACACCATAGTAAAAAACCTAGATCGCGGCCCATAGCAGCTTACCACAGATCGTGGGGCTCACCACGGATGGTTCGTGGTGTCTGCTGCTACTTAGTTTTTTTCTACTTTTTCTTTTTTTTTAAGGGTTGGCACCCACGGTCGTATTGCTGGTTTTCCTAACCATGGTGCCAACATTTTTATTCATATATGTATTTTTTTTTCTCTCTTTTCTTTTTTCTGTATAACAACAAAAATAACATTTCAAAAATCAAAACTATAAAAAGGAAAGATAAAGGAAGCTTAGGTTGCCTCCCAAGAACTGCTCTTTTAAGATCAAGAGCTTGACCTTTGTTCTAGGCCTGGTCCAAATCACCTTTATCAAGAACCACAAAATCGAACTTCTGCAGTTGAAGGTACCATCTTAACAATTCTAGCTGCAGGTACCTTGTTTTCATAACATGGTGCCACAATGTACCATCCGTATACAAAACAAATCGCTCTCTTGGCCCATCAGACGGGCTACCATCTACTTGCTCAACCCCTACATCAATATTGACATCGAAACCTTCCAATTGGGGCATAGAGTGAACAACTCGTGCAAACTTGCAATACTCACTTAGCGAAGAATCATTAGAGACAAGGACCTCAATCTCGGGTTTGTTAGGTGGTATAGAAGCAGAAAACTCCACCCTAACATACCCTTAGTTAGGGTCCTCATATGAAACCCATTCAGAATCATGAGAATCTTCATCATACAAGACATCCTCTATATCATACTCAGGGGAAAGGGGTAATGCATCTAATATAGAAGAATGAGGGGAAACTGCATCCTCTTTACTATGACCAAACACAACAAACCTCCCATCTACCTCAAAAGAAATATGGCCCTCTCTCACATCAATATGGCAACCAGCTGTCGCCAAAATGGGCCTACCTAAGATAATTTGGGCATCATCAGTTTTAGGTATATCGACTACAGTGAAATCTTCTAACACCCAAATGTCACCTATATTGACAGGCACATCTTCCAACCTACCTATAGGCCATGTTACAGAACCATCAGCCAACTGTATTGAAAATGAGGAGCTATTAACGCTCCTCGGTGCAGCTTATGAAACAAAGAGTAAGGCATTATGCTAACAATTGCACCTAAATCACATAGCCCTCTTTCAATCTCTATCTTTCCTACAACGAATTAGAAAAACTACCTGGATCAGGATGCTTAGGGGAAAAAATGGTGGGGATCTGAATAGAGTTATTTTCTACAAATGTGGCAGCCTTGCCACCATAGTTTCTCTCCTTACTACTAGCCATAGTTATCTCTCTACCCTCTTCCTTTTGTCCTTCCTCAGAGTCAGTTAGGTCCTCTTCATCCTCTTTCATGGTGACACAGTTACAATGCTCACGAGGGTTAGGTTCAAGCTTACTGGGAAGTCTATCTGGGGGTGCAGATGAAAAAGCACCTTTCTAGGCAATCTGGGTCTCTAACGTCCTATTATGAATTGTAAGTACATCAACCTTGGAGGCTAATTGCTTTATATACTCATCTTATTTCTGTTGTACCATAAGCATGTTTTCCATCATTAACTTTAAATTTAACTTTTAGGGCATTTGAGAAGGGAATTGGGGTCTTTGAAAACCTGGGGGTGCTCTACCATTCATAGGGGGTATATTCATAGGTTTTGGATTCAACCTATAAGAGAGATTCATGTGGTTCTTCTAACCTAGATTATAGGTATTAGAGTAAGGATCATTGGTCGATCTCAGGTTAAAATTTTAAATATAATCAACTTCATCGGGACCCTAGGAAAAAGGCTCCTAACGGGACAGTGCAAAGATATATGCTCAATTGAACCACAAATCTCACAAGGGGACGGGGCACTAGAGTTTACAGTATTAACATTCAGTTGGTCCAATCTTTTAGTCATAGCATCTACTTTAGCAGAAAGTAAAGTAAAAGCATCAACTTCAAGCTTACCTCCAACCCGCCTAGGTTGGGCTCGTTCAGGTGACCATTGAAAGTTATTAAGCCCCATCTCTTCAATAATGTTATAAGCTTCATCCTCGGTCTTGCTCATTAGAGTTCGTCCTGCGGCCGCATCAATAGTGGACCTCATAGCTTGGGTCACACCATTATAAAAGGCCTGGATAATCATCCAGCATTGAAGACCATGATGGGGGCACAAACATAGTAAATCTTTAAAATGCTCATAGGCTTCATAAAGTGTCTCATCCTCTTTTTGCAGAAAGTTGGTGATTTGATTTCTCAGGCTCGCTGTCTTGCTTGGAGGGAAGAATTTAGCGAGGAAAGCTCTTATCAACTCCTCCCAAGTTTTTATGCAACCAAACGGAAAAGACTGCAACCAAGCCCTCACTCTATCCCTCAACGAGAAAGGAAATAAGTGCAGGCGAATCGCATCACTGGAGATTTCGTTTAACTTTAGTGTATCGCATACCTCTAAAAATATCGAGAGGTGTAGGTTCGGGTCTTCCAAAGGAGTTTCGCCGAACTGAGATTGTTGTACCTTAAAAATAAGTGCTGGCATGATTTTGGAGTTGTTGGCATCCACAGCAGGCCGAGCTATGCTTGAGGCTATCCCTTGGACTCCAGGAGTAACGAAATCACAAAGGGTCCTTCTTTCTTCACCCGTCATGCTTGAATTCCTTCTTGCCTCGTGCCTTTCTTCTTCGATCCTTTGCTTTTTTCTCCTTAAGCGAAAGGTCTTCTCAATTTCTGAATCAGGCTCGTACAAAATCAAACTTTATATAAACTAGGAAAAATTCATGCAAGCACTTTCACCAACATTACTAGCGCAATTCAACAGGAGAAAGAAAAAATAATAAGAAAACAAAACAAAGCAAAACAATAAAAATGCTTAGTCATGTTCTTAAGACAATACTCAATAGTTAGCAATTTAGTCCCCGGCAACGGCACCAAACACGTGATCAACACTGCTGCAAGCGCATGGGTGTTCGTAGTATAGATAAAGATATCATTCCTCATGGACTAAAGTAATCTATCGAGCCTAGTCTTGTCAGAATATGCTAAGCAAAACTCAATTTTAAGTGGATTCAATTAACCACTGCAAAAAAATTTGTTTAAATCAATAAGAGAAAAACGTCTAGGAATTTTCGCAGTTATAGAAGAGAATTAGATCAGAATGAATAAACGTGTGCTATTCTCTAATTGGTTAATTCCTAGGAATTGTAATCTTGTCAAGAAACTTGATATATTCTTTCGAAATCAATCAAATTTGCCTAAACCAAGCAAACTTCGTTCTTTCAAACTAATTTGACTTAATCCAAGTTTAATATTTTTGATTACTTACTAGCCCTCCTAATGTATAAATATCTCTTTCGAGACGAAGTTATACTAAGTCTATTCAAGTAGTCCAACAACCAAATGTCATATTTCGAATGTTCACTCGATTGTTTCAAATGTGCAAGTAAATTTTGGCCAAAAATCAACTCACAACATTTCAAACACTTGATAGAATGAAATCAAACCAATCATGAAAATAAGCACAATTTTATAAATTAAAACATGATCCAATAACAATTCCAAAAACTACTAAATTCCTCAACTTAGAAAACTACTCAAATATGATTAAAGATAAACTAACCAAAAAGATCGGCGAAATCTTGAGCGGAAGGGACTCGACTGAGATGGTCTTCACCAAGGGCTTTAGAACCGCCTCATAATCAAACTCTCTCATGCTCAAAACTCACTCAAAACTAAATTAAGAGCAAAATTAGGGAGAAAACTAATCTAAACTAAACCACTTGCTTTGCTTTAGAAATGAGTTGAGTGTGCTTTGAAATGCTGCAAAATGTCTCCATTTATAGAGGACTTCAATTGATCTCAGCCACATAGTCGAGGAAAAACAAAGAGGCAACAGTTACAGGCACACCACGATCCGTGGGCTCCACTATGGGCTGACCGTGGTCTGTGTTGGACCTGGAATTTTGCTCTTTCTTTGCTCTACAATCGTAGCAACTCATGAATGACCGTGGGGAGGTCGAAACACAGCCATTGAGGGGCAAATGCTGGGTAAAAAGACTAAACATCCTGTAAAACACATAAAACAACTATACCCAAGCATAAATCGAGAGTAGGAGAGCAAATAACACCATTAAGCACAAAATTCTCCTAAAATGAGGCAAAATAGCCCTAAAAAGATGTACATATAAAGCACTTATTAGCCGCCATGGCCATACGCTTTAAATTGGCTAAGATATTATGCTTAGGGATAATAAGATGTGAGTGAACTCGCTAGAACGGGAGAATCCCATGAGAGTGAACCTGCTTTACGGGGGAATCCCTAGCATAAGGAGTAGTCCTAGTAGTGGAAAATCCTAGAGACCCTAATAAGGGTTAAGGTCCAATTTAGTTGCCATCCCGGGAGTAAAAGCTTAGCATGAGCAATAGTCTCAATAGGGGTTGAGAATAGATCTCACCCAACCAGCACATTATGATGATCTTATGCCCAGAGTATTTTCCTAACAAGTAGGAAAAGCAGTCGGCGTTTCGCCATCTCAGATATTTCAGGAAAAAGAAAGATTTTGAAGGCCTATTAAGAGGCCAATTCGAATAAGATTTGAGAAGCTTATAAGGGTCATTAGAGGACCAATACGAAAGCGATTTCTTTTTAAAGAATATGAGCCTCAAGAAGCTAAGCAAAGTGTTTTCAGGAAAAAGAAAGGAAGCTTCCTGTGACTGAGATTCCAACTATAGTTTGAATGAAATGTCAAATAAAGTATGGCCATGTTCTTGTAATGCATCGAGCATGTAAGTTTTAAAAGCATACATTCTGTGAAAGAAAGTTCATTGCATAATCTTTGTTCTATGTTTTTAAGCATCTCTCATAAGTGAATAGATAGCTAAAACATCAATCGCACATTGTATGATCTTATGCTTGAACATAAAGACATTTTCCTGATATATGAGAAAACAGTTTGAATTATTACCAATGTGGGTATTTCAGGAATCTTTAAGGAAGAATATGAGCTTTGGAGAGACTAGTGTGATTTATAAACTATTCTTGAATATATCTTGAGTCACTATGCTTTCTAAATGCGTGTTTGAATGTGGTTCACACTACCCCAGAAGTTTGCTTACTCACATTCCTAAATGCTTGATTTGTAAGGAAGTTTGGTAATTTAAGGGCCTAGAACAAGCTTAAATAGCTAGCATGAGGTTTAAGGGTGAAGAATCTTCCTTGGGGTTAATGATTGCCTAATATGATAGTAATATAGAAATGCTGCGTGACTACTATCTATTATTATTGCCTGCAAATGATTTTGGCTTTAAGGAGTCAGAAAATACTCACTGAGCGTGTGGTTGCTCATTCCATTACTATTTTTCCTTTTTCCCAGGTTTTCATTGTGATAGGTAGAAGTCGATTCACTTATGCTGAGTTGGAGTCTACCTTGCTTAAAAGGGGTGTCATATATGTGTACATATAGAAGTGGATCTATGTGTTTAACAATGTAATATAATGTATCCTAGAATTATAATGTTTGTAAACTAAGCACTCTAGCTCATGTAATGTATATCACTTATAAGTCACTCTGTATGGCCATGTGAGCCACCCATCTGATTAGCCAGTTGTCTTTTAGCTGAAGTTAGTTATATTTTGTGATATAAACCCCAAATACTCCAGATGTGTGATCCGTTGAGTAGTATATTTGATTTCCTTCTTTATTATTGAAATCCATGGTTGATGTACTCCGGGCGAGT
>JAKOGI010001026.1:0-132500 GCA_029747015.1 Carnegiea gigantea | reverse complement strand
CCCCATAATTTCATAAAAGATGCTAATAGGCTATTTATAGAGCTTTTTCAGGAGATATGCTTGTTTTAAATTATTAAACTTCTTATAATAACTTTACTGGTACTAGTTATCACAATCTACTAATTCTATCATAAATATTATATTTTATGTTTTTATAGACCCACCATGCTTAGCAACATAATAAAGCATAATTAGAGAGTTTTGACCATTACCTGAACTTAGTCGGCATCGCGTCCTGATGTTCCTCTAACTTCCAGTTTATAGAGATTGATAATCTCAACCACCTTAGATCAGGCACAAAACAGATCCGTTTTATTTCCTACATTAGAGCATAGTCACTAATTAAGTTTGTTTATACTTTTAAGGATAGTGGAACTTTAATCATGAAACTATAATATTTGAGATATAAGGCTCGATTGAATAACATTCCGTACTAGAAAACTTCTTATATCGAAAGCTTGAAAGTTGAAATATTACAATGAAAAGATGTAAGAGGGACATAAATTACTAAGATCATCAGATATACTTGCTCATAGAGAAATGGAGATTTCCAACCTCTCTTTTGCTCAAGTATACTCAAATGGTCGTGTTCCTTCTCAGCACTTTGCCTCTCTTTTTATAGACGAGATTGATAACATAGGATGCCCTAATGGCTACAGTACACACTGATATTTTCATATGAGTACAACCACCCTTACATGGCTATAGTGGACTACATTATTTTATTGACTTGACATTTGACAAACTGACACAATAATAGTGCAACAACTTTTCAGAACACTTAATGTTGATAAGACTAGTCATCCATATTGAGATTCTACATGTCGTCATCTCTGTTAATGTTTTTCAGTCCATCATTATCTAGATAATCATCAAAATCTTCATCAAGTTGAAGATGTTATGGATTCCATCTTTCAAACAAGTTATAAAGATATTTATTTTCTTTTTTTAATAAGAATTTTCTGGTTCCAACATTAAAGAGATAATCAAAGACATCTTTTGAAGTAGCTCATTCTACCTTCATATATTTGCTAAAATCATTATGATAAACGGAAGTAGTGTTCCCATAATCCATTATATCTTTCCTTATTCAATTAATGTCCACATTTGATGATAAATATCGTAAAAACAAATGGCTCTTGTTAGAGCAGGATCACTAACTACTTCTTATCATTTTGGAAAACATTCTTGTCATTGATCATTAGGATCGTCTAAATTAACTAATTGGACCAGATAATAGGATGGTTTACCCTTTCCATTCTCACTCAATTACTGCGCAATGTACCTCAACATATAGACTTTTATTATATGGAATTTTTGTTAGACCATTAGGAGATGTAAGAATCCAATGGATCCTTTTAAATATACACTGTTACAACTTAGTTAGACTTAAGAAGAATAGGTACTTTGGATCTGGAATTTTCATCGGGTAAGCTATCATTCCACATTCTCAAGCTTTCATAATGGAGTCGTTTCGAGAGATTGAATTCGTTGGAATCTTACATTACCAACTCCAGATCTATCAGAAAAGAAGATCGTAATACTCCATGACTCCCAAATATCATAAGAATAATTATGATAGTAGTCAATGCAGGCTGCATATCATTCGTTGAACCATTTTTCTTGAAAATGGGAACATATTTTTTTTTGGATGTCATAAGAACACCGTACGTAATTCATTTGTAATTCTAAAAAGCTGATTCTTTATACTATTAGATAGGTAGAAGACATTAGACCAAAGCATGATCTACTTTTTGTATGGAATTTCAAAATATCCATAAGGATTCTATCAGAAGGCGAAACCCACTCTAGTAGTAATGGCATTTCATTTTTAATTTCCTCTTTTTCTGGCAGGAAATCTATTCTGATGATCACCATTGGCAAGCTCACGAGTTATATTGTCTGCTAGGGAATTCTTCAATCCCTGTATATGTTAAATAAAGAAAGAAAATTAGTCAAGTCGTAATTACCAATTCGCTCTTGTGCTTACATATTTGATAAATTCTTTTTCACAAAATAAGTATGCATTTGCAATCAGTTTGAATAAGTAAAGGTTTTGGCGCCTAAAACATAAATAACTTTTCAATTCTCCTTATGACTGCAAGGATTTATTTTTCTACCGTGGGATAGTTGCATTCTGCTTTATTAAAACTTTCACTAGATTATTTGCAAAATTTTTCTCCTTCTTTAATTTTAAGTACTACACTCCAGTGCTCATTGCTTTACATCTGTCTCAAAAATTAACATCTCCTTCATTAGGCAAATTAAGAACAGGAAGATTTTTACACATCTTTTTAAAGTTTTGAACAATCTTTGACTGGTAGGGGTCCATATGCAACTTATTTCTTTCCTAATTTTTACTACAATGGTTTTCTCAATTTGGCTAGATCTTTAATAAAATTTGAAGTATAGGCAAGACATCTGTAATGCCCCAACACCTCCCCAGGTCACGGACATTTACTAGGAATGGCTTTAAGGATCACTGACTGGCCCCACAAATCACCACAAGCCTTTCCGGCATGGTTCATCCTCGCTCACACGTTGCCCGGTAAACTTCCTAGGAGGTTACCTATCATAAGATTTCTCCACAGTAAGCACCCTTAACTATAGAATTCTTAAGACTCGGCTTCCCGCAAAGGAAGGTGCATCTTTGGTGATATATTCAATCCTTTAAGCCATACTTAGGCTGTTACATTCACCCCCAATTGAAGGGCACAATGTCCTTGTTGTGCCTCGATAAGCGATCGGCTTACAAGTCCCCTTGACCAGTGGTCCATCCTAGTATCTTTGTCCTGCTAGGTGAATGCTCAAGGTACTGGCATAGCTTACAGTGGTAGGTCAACTCTGATACCATCTATAATGCCTCGACACCTCCTCAGGTCGTGGACATTTACTGGAATGGCTTTACGCTGACTGGCCCCATATATCACCACAAGCCTTTCTAGTGTGCTTTGTCCTTGCTTACACATTGCCTGGGAAACCTCCCAGGAGGTCACCCATCATAAAATTTCTCCATAGCAAGCACGCTTAACTGTGGAGTTCTTAAGAGTGGGCTTCTCGAAAAGGAAGATGCACATTTGGTGATATAAGTAGTCACTTTAATCTTTTTAAGAATGCAATATTGTCCTTGCATAGGCGGCCGATCTTCATGAGATGGCAGCCAAGAAACCTAGGGTTGGCCTAGTTTATCATAACCATCACATTGGGGGAATGATAGATAGATACCTAGGGGATGTGCCTAATAGTTGCTTAAAGTTTGAGCATAACCAGGCACTTTTCCTCCTTTTAACCCTTCAAGGTGATCCAGAGTAACACTACCAAGTTGATGACTTACACCCTAAGATTCGAGAGTTTTGTGACTGAAGGAGATATTGTTGGTGTGATTAGCAATCCTTGGGAATAAGATTTATAGTACTAGTCAATCATCTACTTGAGATGGGCCCATATGACCAACCTCCTACACGTACATCTCAAAAGGAGATCCCACCATCCCTTGATGAGGAAGGCACTGGGGATTCCACACCAAAGGAACCCAATTGGGCTAAGGAAGAGAAGGAATTTAGGGAGGATGAGCATCCTAAGGAGGAACCCATAGACGATAAGGACCTTGAGGAGAAACCTAGGCAGAATGAGGACCCTAAGAGAGCAATGGAAGATGAAGACCCTTGGGAAGAGCCAATGGAAGATTAAGATCCAAGAAAAAGCAGACCTAGATGGGGAACTAGAGGAAAAATCAGTGGAAAAACCCAAACCTGAATCTGAACTTGAAACTAAGTCTGAACCAGAACCTAAAGCTACTCATTGGAAGTGAGGAAGATAAGGTAGGATGTGTCAGGGAGTATGCCTGTTAGATGCTCCTAGGAGGTAGATGTCGGATGATGCTTAAAGCCAATAATGTTAGATTTTAAAGATTGTACTTTACTTTGTTAGTAGAGTTAGAACTAAGAAAGTTATTGCATTGCTTGCAATGGGAGTAATGGTGTGAAAAACATTTATCATTTCTAGTTAATGCATTGAATTTATTGATTGAGTTTACATGGATGTGTTGCTTATATGATACTTCAAGAACTGTGTGTTTGACCTAAACATGAAAGCTGGTGATGTTAATAAAGTGTGTACAAGGCATGTGGCTATGAGTGATAAGAACTTAACCACATGAGTGTTAGGCCACCTAGCCAATACGAATGATACAAATTGATGCAACTACAAATTTTCCTATATGTCTGTTCAATGATGGATGTAAATCAGGGTAGTTTATCAAAGTATTATAAAATACATGTTGATAACTATTATGAATAGAACTAAACTCGATTAATTTTTTTAGACTAGGATGTCGGCAATCAATAGAGAATTTCAAATTGGACTCCAACCCATTCCAAAGCCCCACGTTAATATGGAAAACACTATAGCTAGCATCAGGGAAGGACAGGAAGCCCTTCAGCCTAGGAATGGGGGTGGGACACCCAACAATATGGATGAGACGAATCCACCAATTGGGATGGACCTCACAAACCTCCTATTTGGAAGAGATTGTTCAATTACTTGGGGTATTGATTTCTATAGTTTATGACCGAGACACCAGATTTCAATCTGGATTTTGGCAAAAGTTACACGTGGCATTTAGGATGCAATTACGCTTTAGTACAACCTTCCATCCAGCTATAGATGGACAAACTAAGCGAATCATACAAATACTAGAAGACACGTTATATGCTTGTGCTCTGGATTTCAAGAAAGCTTAGATGAGCAATTGGCACTGATAAAGTTCTCTTACAATAGCTCCTTACGAAGCATTGTATGGTACACGATGCAAACCCCACTGTGTTGGCAAGTGATTAATGATGCATTGACCATTGGACCTGACCTGATCCAACCTACTACTTAGAAGGTCAGGGTAATCCAAGAACGAATGAAGGTAACTCAATGCCGTCAAAAAAGCTACGCTGATAGAAGGCGTATGCCTTTAGAGTTTGAGGTAAGAGACCAAGTTTTCCTTAAGGTGTCCCTAACCAAGGGCATCATGATATTTGGCATGGTAGGAAACCTTAACCCTAGGTACATCGGGTTATGTCCCATCATTCAAAGAGTTAGGAAAGTAGCCGATCAATTAAAACTACCACCAAAATTAACAAGGGTGCACAAGGTTTTCCATATATCGTAGCTGTCCAAGTATATTCCCAACCCATCCCATGTCATCAAACCAAATCCCGTGCAACTTTAGGGAGACTTGACATATGAGTAGCAACTAATCCATATCTTGGATCGAAGATAAAAATAGCTCCATAAGAAAATAGTACCACTAGTGAAAGTCATTTGAGTCAATCACAAGGTATCGGAAGCTACCTAAGCCAAAACAAAAAAAACAATCTAAGTACCTTCACTTGTTCAACTAATCAGGTGCCTACAAAGTTTTGAGGATGAAACTTCCTTTAAGGTTGTGTAGAATGTAAAACCTCATATATTTCTAAAATTATGAATATTTATTTTCTTGAGGTGGACTGACGTAAAGGGCCTGAGCTCGTAAGATAGTTAGATTTTATGGGAAATTTAATGGTGTAATTTTAAGAGACAGCAATCCAAGCAAAAACAATATTTATTTTGATTCTTTGCACCCAAAAGCTTTAGAAAATTCAAATAAAAATCATTTTGTGCAGGTAAAGTTTTTTTCCAGCAAAATTTCCCCCAGTTGTATTATTTATATTAATAAATAAATTTTTTTTCTCTCTCCCTTTCGCTTTCCTTTTTCATCTTCCTCCTATAACTCTTCCTCCCTCCATGCTAGATAATCCATTACCCTAGATGGATTCCCCTATCTCCCTTAATCAGCTCACACCCCATCACCACCCATACACCTCACTCCCAATCTCTCTCACGCATGTTCTCTCTCTAGCTCACACACTCTCTCTCGCCCTCACGTCTTTCTCTCTTCCATGATCTCTCTTATCCCCCACAGCCATCTCCCACCAGCACCGCCAGCACCGACTACCACCGCCTATAGCCTTGCTGCCTACACCAGCCACTACCACCGTTACCTGTGCTGACCCGCCGCTCAGCCACCTCCTTTTTCCTTCCCTTGGTTGAGTATGGTTAGGGTTTTATGAAAACCCTAATTGAAGTTTTTATTTCTTTTTCACAAGATTTAATTAAGATTATGAATCTGAGTTTTATTATTTAATCTCATATGTTTTCTTTTATTTTCATATTTAAATTGCTTGCCTTGAGGAATTAAAATATTCCAAGCCTCCCCCTTTTCCTCAAATTCTTTCAAGTTAAGATTTTGATCTTTAACCCTCATAATTTCTTGCTTGGATTGAATTAGAGGGATTGAATTAGTAGTGAAATGAAGAGGACATTGTATGCTTGCATTGTAAAAGTTATGGTTAATGGGTGATAGTGTTTGGAATAAGCATTTAAGGAACTAATGCCTCTGTTAGAGTCAGAACGTAAGATGAATCTTAAAAACCACAAATCAGTATTGGCTCATTGAAAAATAATGAAATTTATATGGTTATAGATCTAGATGTCTTCTATATCTAAAATTTTGAATCATGTTAATCAGAGTTTAACTCAGAAACTTATGGTGGAAATACGAAGAATGCCTAAATTTGGATTGTATTGGGCCATTTTGGGAATTTGGCTAAGTTTGAACTTGTTAAGGCCAGAATCTAATAATTCCTTAAAAAATAAAAGTTAGAGTAGACAAAAAAGGCTTTCCATAATGGGCTTAACATCCAGAATCCGACATCTAGATCACGAGTTATGACCTCTAGAATTTGGACCTAAATTATTTCCTTAATCCGGATGGTTCATGTAAGGGTTTAATTAAAGAGATAAAAATCCAAAATTTTTAAAAAAATTTTTTTGCAGAGTATAACATGTTAATTGGGTATAGAAATAGTTTTCCAAGCGATTTATGGGTCATAGTTCATTTAGTTCAATTTTGGGCTGAGTATAAATATTATCAAAACTGCTTTTGAAAGTTGGATAGGCCCATGTTAGAAACTCAAGCTCAAGCTTAGGCACTGTATTTTCATCAGGTAAAAACCATGTCCTAACTCCCCTTAACATCCCTTTAAAATGTGCTTTATTTGGGCTATCTTTTATGTTGATTGAATCGATGTTTGAGGGACCTTCTTGAATAAACCAATGTGTTGTTGAGACTATATTGTTATTATTAAAGCTTAGTATGTAATCTTGAATTGTTTCAAACATGCTTTTAAATGATTTTGGACCTCTATTAGGTCAGGATGGACTGTTTAAAGGTTTAGACAAATGACCTACTCTCAAATGTTAATAATATAAGTGAATGAATTAGGCTAGTTGAGGAAGGTTTGCACTCGATAATAAGAAGGTCTTATAGTCTTCCCCGGGTAATTGCATGCATGGTTAGCAGCCACGCCGCATCTTGTTGATGGTCGTGAGTCAGGCTATTGGTAACCATCTAATTAACGGTAGGCCATGAACAGTATAAGCGGCTGCACCTAAACTAGTTGCATGCCATGAGACCTAGTGAAGTCGCTCGCCTTTATCTTTTAAATTGAACTAGGATGGACTTAAATGAACTTAGGGATCCAGGCCGGATTAGTTGGACACTATTTATGGGTTATTTGGGTTATCTTTGCCCCATTCCTAACATTGTTTGAAATGAATTCAAGTCATATTTTTGACTATTAGGGGCGATAATTACTGAGCTTTGTCTCATTCCTTTAAATGTTTTGTTTTTCAAGTGATGATCATGAGCATCGGGATGGGACTTTAGTGAAGAAGGGATGTTGTTGACTTGTACTGCTTAGGAATTATGTTGAATAGTTTCCCTTGATTTGAACACTTGACTTTAATTATGCTTTGACTTTGAACCTCTTGGGTTTGACTTTATTATGAAATTCTCAATAGTGGATTTTGTGATACTTTTCTTCGTGTTTCCTAGCAAGAAACAAGGCGGTCATGCCCCATTTGGTTGTCCGCTACCAGTTAAGGTTAAATATTAGTAATGAAATGAAATGACAAATTTTGGGGCGTTATAACATCCAGGAAACCTTTCTAATTGCTTCATATCTTCAATCTTTTCAGCCAAATTTTTTTTTTCTAGAATATGCTTTTGTAGGATGATTTATACAACTTTTATTTCTAGGCCTAAAAACTCAATTTTTTGATCAGCACAATTGCACTTGTTCTCACCAAGAATAATACCATGATCAATGCACCTTTAGGTGACAGCTAGGACATCGTCTTTGTAGTGTTCTATGGTCTTTGGAAAAGATAAGGATATAATCGATGTAAAGTAGGCAATAGTGATTAAGATCTTTGAAGATATTACCCATTCTTCTTTAAAATATTTGAGGTGCATTTTTATGACCAAATGGCTTCCCACTCATCCATTTTTATCTGCCAGTATCCAATTTTGGAATAAAGTTTCGAGAACCAAGAGGCTCCTTAAAATTTATTGAAAACAACTGTTTGTTAGAAATTAATAACTATCAAAGATAGTATTATCATTAAGCCTTTTACAATTAATTACCACTCTAACTTTTCTCCTTCCTCTTCAGCATTATTT
This sequence comes from Carnegiea gigantea, assembly GCA_029747015.1. Lineage (NCBI taxonomy): Eukaryota > Viridiplantae > Streptophyta > Magnoliopsida > Caryophyllales > Cactaceae > Carnegiea > Carnegiea gigantea. The sequence goes on along the minus strand of JAKOGI010001026.1, from coordinate 123,946 downwards.
CATACCATAAAAGCAAGACTGGTGTGAGGACTCTTACTATTTCTAATTAACACTTTATCCAAAAGTTCTTTAATTTGTTTATCAAATTATTGGATATTCTAGTGTATATACACCATTTGTTTGACTTAGATAATAGTGTTGGAATTTAACAAAGTGATCTTCGCAAATGTATTATCTTTATCCCAAAATTTTAGAGGATCATTAGAGTAAGTTTTTTGCATAATTGCTCTTGTTGTTCAGCAATATGCTCCTTAATAGATAATTCAAGTAATGCATTGTTGGTGATATCTCACAATATGCAGGAATTACCTTCCACCATGCTGGTTACATGTAAACTCAATCTTCTGATTAATGTAAGTCTTACTTAATTTTTCAATGAGAAAGAATTGACCATTTAGTATGAATATTATTTGGTTTATGGTCTGTGTGCAAGGAGAATATAGCCTCTAAAAATTATTTATAATAACCATATCATGGGAGGGTTGATTAATAGCCATAGAGCTGGTATAATGTAATGGACTCCTCCAAAACAGACAAAACAATTGCTATCTATGTGGCTTATTATTCTTAACATGTTTCTACATAAATTTCAGAAATAGAGATCTTTTTTCAAAACAGATAGAACAATCGCAATCTATGTAGGCACACAGTTTATGTCTATTATATCTCTCTAAGCATACATTCATTAGGGTATAGATATTATTAGGAATTGTATTTTGTGACTTCACAACATATCTCCATAGTCATATTTTTTTTACTAATTCATCCTCACACATGGGTTCACTAACAATTGTTGTTTTACCCAATGACTTTTATATCTAGACTCATACTTCGATCTACACTGTGTCTTACGGGTTTAAAACTTATTCTACTCATTTTACTTGTCATAGTAATTGTGTCATCTTCTTTAAGTTCTCCTTTAGCTATCGAAGATCCTTCTCTCCATTTTTATCTTGCACTCATGCTTCTTAATAATTGGGGTTTAATAGTAATTTTACCATTCTTATCAATTTTTATTACATTTTTCTTATTAATTTTTATAGGATTGGCAAAGTTAGATACCTAAGATCTCTCCATTTTTATGTCCTGCAGATTAGATTTTATTCTTTCAATTGTTTGTATTGGTGTAGGACTTCCAAATTTTTCTACCTCTATCATTGTTACCTTAGTATTTGGATCTATATTATTATCTAATTTGTAGATTATTTTCCAAAATATCCTCAATAAGTATCCTCCTCTTTTCAAGTTCAACCCAACTGTGTTTATCTTAAGGGATAGGAAGTTTTTGATAAATTTATCTTTTCGGCTTGCATAATATCCAAGTCGACAATTGAATCCTACGAATCTATTACATAAATTGATCTTAATCCCTGTGATAATTTGGTTATTAAATTTGGTATGCCTAATATTATATAGGAATAAAGATCAATATCTTTGCCATAATACTGTAAAGGAGAAATTTACATTTGGACACTTCCAATATAGATATACCTATACTTTCTATCTTTGTTATGCTTAAGGATGTTTTCCTAATTAATGATATTAACTTCTCCCACATCATACTCATAGTCATTTATCTCTAAATCTCCTTCCATCATTTTGCATAAATACTTACTCTTCAATTGAAAGATGAATTTTTTATAAGTCATGTCTTTCTGAATTATAGGAATGACCTAAACTCCTTTAACTTCTTCATTCTCCTTATCTACAATAAATTCTTCTCCTTGAAGGTCATGAAGACTAGTTAAACCACTTTCTATCATGTGGCAGTTTCATCATAATCACTTTCTTTATTTTCAACTTCCAACATAATCTCAACAATTCCTTTGTTGTTTTTCAAGGTTAGATCTAGTGCTTCTTCTTCACTATACTCAAAATAATCTAGACTACCCAAAATTTCAATAAGCTTATTATTCTTCCTATTTTTGTATTCGTTTGCATAATGACCTACTTCTCTGTATGTCCAACACTTATAGTTTTTTTTCCGGGTAGGACAGTAATCAAACTTTCTAGAAAATCTTCGCTTTCTAGGGCTTGGTTTGTTGTAATATTTTTTTATATTTTTCTCCCCTTTACTTAATAAAGCTCTTTTTTTAATAAAAATTTCTTTTTCTTCTTTTCTCAGGCTTCTTTCCCACTAGTGAGGATTATCCTAATAGGTTAAAAATTGTTTCTTCATTTTCTTTTGTTTTGGAGATCAAGATATTGATCATTGACCTATTTTCTTAGATAAAAGATTCTTGTACCAAGCATATCAACGACATTTAGTTTCTCAAGCCATGTGATATATTTTTCATTAATTATAGAATTGATCGGATATGGTAATTTCTCTTAATGCATACCAAGATTAGTTCCATTTTGCCCAATTTTGTAATAATATTGACTAAAATTCATCAATATAATTCTCTAAATATCTCATATCCCTTAGCTCTATGTTATTAATTTTTCTTTGTCATTCTCAAACCTTTTCTTTGAAATTAAATTTAGCTATGACAAATTCAGTTTCGATTTCCTTACATAATTTTTTGAATATTGTAGCTGGTGTTTCCATCATTTTAATACATTTTTGCCTTCCTCGTCTAGTAAGTCATACCAATCAACAACAGTGCCTAAAAAAAACTATGATCGATATAATTTAAGAAATTTCCTGCAGTCCATATGGTATTTAAATTCAAGATACTATTCATACCCCTTTTTCAATATTCAAATATTTCTTCGTTATTGTGAGCTCCATCTTTGTTTAGGATGTATCACATTTAGCTATTCGGGATACGGTTAATCTCTTCGAAGGATATGGTTTTCCTTGGGATGAACCCAAATAAAAAATTAGTTGTACGTCCTACTGAATAAACCTAGGTCTCCTAAAGTGGATATTTTTTTCTAGGCGATTCACCAAACTCTTCAGGTTTCAGGATTATATTATTAACTAGATTGGACTCAATTTCGTCCATATTGAGTTCCTCCTATCTCAATGATTTCATTGTCAAATACCATTTTACCCTATTTTTTATCAAGTTTCCTTCTAATTTCTTCGAATGGTACAGCATTAAGATCCTCTAATTTAATTAAGTTTATCTGCTGATATATTTCTTCTTCTAACTAGACATTATTTGTTTCTTCATTATTATCAGATAATATATCTTGTTTATGAACTATTACACCCATGATTTTGTCGAATTCTTCTAGGTTTTGTTCTTTATCAAATATATTCCGTAATTTTTCAAGATTATACTGCTTATACTCCATCCTCTTCATTTTTCTCTGACTTTTCAAATGATTTTTTAGTTGATTTTTCTTCTACTTTTTCTTGGACTTTTATCTCATGCAAAGGAAATGTATTTATGTTTTTAGATTTTGGAAAGGATATTTATGTTGAAATGGAGTACCAATATTTAAATCAAATTTTTCACTATGTCTAATCTCACGACGGATTACAGATAATTACTTCTTAATCTCCTTAACTTTAATCTTAATTTTTGTTAATCGACTTTTAATTTTAAAACTATATCAGTGATATAGTTTAATTGAGGTGCTACTGAAGTACTTCGTTTTGGTGAGTGCACAATATGTGAATAATTAAGGCAGGACAAGTAGATAATGATTCAAGCATTAAATACAATCAATTAGCTTAAATAACTATTAATTAGCTTAATTATCTTAATCATTTTTGGTCACGTGGCTCTGATACCAATTGAAGAAGGGTCTCAAGTAGTAGTTACGAGCGAAATTACACATGTACAAAATTAAAATTTAAGAATTAGGGTTCAAAATGTGAATTTCTAAAGTTTAGCAGGTCAAGAAAATACTAAAGGTACCTAAAAATTCAGTTACTAAACTTTGAGGTACTAAAATATTCGCTCTAAAAGCTCATGCCTAGAATTATTGATGTCATATACATCAGGGTACTTAAGGAGTAACTTCCCACATATGTTACTGAAAATAGGAATATGTTGATGTGTGTACACTCCTACACTTAAAATACACCAATCCATGGATCATTAACATAGTGGTATGGTTCGAACATTACTCCACGTTAAGCGCAAGTGTAATCCCTAGACATCAACTGAGGGTAATGAAAATAAATTGTTCCCACTCACTCTTCACCATTGTTGTGTTAATAATGATGGGCACAACTATCACTCATAATTAACCCAATGGCATCTCAATTCACCTACCAAAGTACAAACGTCTTTCATTTAAAATTAATTATTTCCCCAACTATCGCTGCACATCCACTTATTTATTTACATATACATACAAAAAAATACATACGCCCATATATATATACACACACAAATATATATATACATATATATATATATATATATATATATATATATATATTATATATATATATATATATATATATATATATATATATATACACACACACACATACACACACACACATACATACATACATATATATATATATATATATATATATATATATATATATATATATATATTTACATATATACATTTATGCATATACATATATATGTAATAATGTCTTCATCAATACATTTTTGTAAGGACCGCCATAGCAACTGCACACACATTTATCTCAAAAATAAAACCTCAGTAACCTATGACAGAGATAGGAGAATGTACCGTTAACCCCAAAAATCGAGCCTACTGGCTTGGGATAGACTCATAACCGACGTGGGTTATACTTGCGTTGTGTGGTTAAAACTCCATTAACCATAAGCAACTGAGATTACAAAGTAGCATGTAAGGTATTGAACCTGTTTCCACAGTATCAGTTTTATGTACGCATCCAAGTGCACACCATGTATTGTAACCTAAGTAAATGCTAACAAACATGGGACATGTCAACCATAACCAACCAACAATACAAAATATGGTCATCATGGCACCATTGCCAAGATACATATATTTTCATGCAATATATGAATCCCCCACCTATATAATCCATCAAAATTACACCACATATGAGGTACATAATAGATCACTGATGACCATCATACAATCGCCTCATTTGCTTATAATATCCCAAGATCCTGCATAATTTAGGGATTATCGAAAACAGTGACTTCAACCTCTACAGTTTACACAGAAGCAATGGTCAGCCATAGCTGGTCATTTTCATCACAACCTACATACCAGTTCATACACATACAGTAGTACACTCGACATCACAAGCATTGCATGCCATAAAAGGTGGGGAGCATTGATATACAATTATACTAACACTGTTGACATTGTAATAAACAGCATCAAAATTATAGTTTACCTCCCTTAACATGTTGTCATCCTATATGTCAGCTTATGTTCCCCACTTATACCATATTATGGCTAGTAGTTGCCCCCCAAACAAGCCCTCCACCCGCATTGGATAGCTTTCGTGATTCGTAATAATATCAGCATGAGGGTTCCTACAACTGTTCCTATAATGGTCAACTTCACCACAATTAGAACATCTCGTTACTTTAACCCCTTGCTGCTGAGCTTCAATCCTTCTAACATGAGGTCTGCCTTGTCAATGTGGGTTAATGGGAGGTAAAATGCATTAGTTGAAGCCATTCTCCAGCTCCTCACCCACATAATTGGACTCGTTGTATCGTCCATATGTGTGGAATCATAGGTCTCCATTAGGTGGACAGCGTTAAGGTAAACTCTTACTTGTGTTACAGACTTATAATATTTATTGACGTAGTCATACACCCATAGTTTATGATTTTCAATGACAACCATAGCATACGCACAAGACAGTCTATGCATCTGCCATCACCTGCATCTACATGTCCTCCCCGTGAGGTTCATAACTAGCCATCGATTGTTTTCAACTATACGCCGTATTCACCAAGTGTTGTGTTGGAAAGAGTCATCTTCATCAGTGCTCCCACCTGGCCTAATGTTTTCCTCAACTTCTTCTCAATCTTCTAACCCACCCAATTCTTCTCTCTCTTCCTCTTATCAAACTTCAAAACAAGCTTCTAAAGTTAGCCAATAACTAGCCATGGGATTGGCATACTTCACAAAGAGCACATTCAGTTGTTCCAACTCTCTATGGCGTTATTGTTCAACCTACCCAACCGCTTCTTCTTTAACTTTGACTGCACCCAACATTCTAGTTCATTTCCCTCCACTCATTCAGCTGACTCACGCCTGAATTTCTTCATCTCTTCCATTGCAAGCTCATATGTAGTTACAGATGGGGCATGAGCAACTCGATTGAACATCTTCTTTAATAGATCTTTCGTTGCTTGTCTTTTTAAACCATATTTTCCCATATGAGCGAGAAAGTTCTCCCTCAGGTGCCTCAAACAATATGTATGACTTTCAATGCTAAACACCTTAGTCACAGCGTACTGTAATGATTGGTGCCTATTCGATATTATAATCAGTTGAATTCCACCAAACACTTATGCAACACTGTCAAGAACCACTCCCAATCATCATTGTTCTCTGAAGACACAACTACATATGCTCCATCAAATAGGTGGTTATCTGCAGAGAGGGCCACTAGCCCATTCAATGTTCCCTCGTGTGGTCTACTCAAATAGGCACCATCAATAAATAACATCTTCTAATACCCCAGGATGAAGCCATTCAAAGATGCACTGTATGCAACAAACACGCTTGAACCTGCACCCTTGTAACTCACTGAAGCCTCTCGATTCAAGGTTTGCCCTCACAATTGCAGCACAAAGCCAAGGAAGAAGCTTATAATGATCATCTGGCCTTCCCATGGCTAACGCCCTCATATACTTTCGAGCCCTCCAACACTTCATGTATGAGACACTAATTCCCATCTTAAGTTGCAAATATTTCGATATCTCACAAAGGGAGTAATCAGCAGACAAGTGTACCTTTTCTTTAACTAGACTTACTAGCAGGTTTGCTTGCATTTGCTCTCTCTCTCTCTCTCTCTCTCTCTCTCTCTCTCTCTCTCTCTCTCTCTCTCTCTCTCTTCCCTATCTGGCATTGTTCCCCAACGTTATGGTCATGACCTCTAACAAACTCCTTCACGTAAATTCATTTGGTTTTTAGGCGACCCCTTACACATATAAAAAAAAACCACAACCCTCTGCCGCGCACATCACTACAATCCGCTGATTGCAATTTCGAACAAACGTATAGTCAAACCTATTAGCAATTGCGTACTTTTATATGCCATGCCTAAATGCCATAGTTGAAGCAAACACCTACCGTTACCTCTAATCTCCTTCTTCCGTATTGCCATTCTCCTCCGGTTCTAGATTGAGGCCACAGCTCTCCATTAACACCTTTATCGTCCTCAAACCCTAAACTTGAATTAGGCAAGTCTGAATCTAGAATGTCACATTAGACACTACATCTCGATTTCGATGCATGTCCTCCATCAGCACGACATTCGTTGCCCTCCTACCTCAGACCACTCTGCAACGCTACTTGAGCAACATCCCTGCATGCATTACCAACAATGTAACTAGTGATCATTCTAATTATGATTACACAACTTCACACACATCATAATTGAACATATAAAGCCAAAGTTTTAAAACATATTTTCTCACCTTTGTACATTTCCAATGGCCACAACTATTCCTAGATTGACCCTAACATTCTCACCCTCCATGTTAACAGCACCATAAACTACCCTTCGTCCACTCCCACACTAGATGGCATTTTAGGGATTGACCCACCAGCCACACCTACACTGCTCGGCAACCGTCTAACTAATGGATAATCATCCCAGCAACATATATATGCGCGTATTCTCATTGCCCTTTGTCAACTTCCCCACATCAACATCCCTCCAAGTCGTATTAGTTTTGTCCTCTCATACTTCAGCCTATACCACATCACATGCCCCCTTTAAAGCCTCCCCCATTGCCTCCTCCACCAACGTCAACACTTGAAGCGCAGGCATGTTCTCCTTAACCCACACTCAATACTTCCTCTTGTCATGGTACAATTACATTTTGTACAACCCTTCCTCCAAGTACCCTCCCCAGCATACATACATGACAAGATCCCTAGCAGGATAACCACCTCCACTCGCATTTGTCCCTCGATTGTCATCGTCCCTGAAGCATCTAGACCCTCCATTATCATCCACAACCAACAATGGTTCACATCAATATATCCACACAATCACCTACACAATACCAAGACTTGGTAAACAACTAATACCCACAAAATGCATAGCAAACCACATTCAAGTCCATGTTCTTCTGTCAAAACAGTTACGAAAACAATAGGGGTACATACATCACATGCAAATAGGACTAACACGAATAGCCCGCAAATCCACAGTAACTAACTCGGGATTATCATTAAGGCCTTCCTGGTTAGTAGAATGCCCAAACTTGAAGTTCCTCTACCATAAATCAACATATGACATTGGAACATTATCAACCCTTCATCCTGCATGCAAGGGCTAAGAAACAATCCTATAAGTAATCAAAATACATTTACATCCATCGTATGTACATAATGCTTACTTTTTGCACCTCTTTTACAGCTCAACATAATCCACACAATTGGGTTTCACTTTTCCTTCAATCTTCTACACACACTTCTCCTAACTGCCCTGCCCAATTTGGTATCAATTATAACATTCTCCTTGCTGTAGACGTCATACATCACACCCCATTCCAGTGATTACGCCCACCATAGCTGCAGTTCCTCTACTCCATTGACTTCAATTCTCACTTATAATTCCATATATCATACTCATCCACACAATTACTTTTCTGCAAATCTATACCCATTTTATAATGAAATCTCCTATCGTCACTCCACTCACCCTATTTCTTCCATAGATATGGGCCAATTTCAATGGAAATCCCTCTCATCAACAAATATACCATAAACTCTAAACAAACCCAGCCTCAATCCCACTTTCAACTGCCTAACTGTCAATTACCAAACACAAAACAAACCTAACATTGAAAAAAGGTTATAGATATTTACCTTAATCCATGACTGACATTTGACTGGAATCATGGTTGTTATAGAATCATCTATCTCGCCAGAGCTTCTTTGTTGTACACGAGCTTCCAGAGCCAATTACCTACATCATCAGCAGCTCACATTCACACCATGCCAAATTTAAGTTCGGCCCTTGTTCCCTTCCAACTATGGCCAAATTCTAATGCACAATTGATGACTTTCCATCACTAACCCAAGCTTCCCTGTTGCCCACTTCAGGATCTCACCACACTATCGGCGATAGCTTCCTTTTCCTTGTTCGAAAGAGAGAGTTTGAGTAGAGAGAGAAAGTGCTTAGCTTTTGGAAGCGTCCCACACACAACTCCACTCCTCCACATTTCCCTCAACATGTTTTGGGTAACTAACAAAATGGCAAAGGAATAAATCAGCTGGGATGTATTGCCACTTCAAAATATCCAAGAGACAAAAACAACACCTCTGAGAAATGACCCAGCCTCTTTGCCATTAGTTGAGTGCATGCAATTCACTACCTTGGCACAGGAAAATATTAAAAATACAAAATTCTTAGCGTGTCAATTATCTCACAAAAACTTATTGTGAAATGGTCTTATATAAAAATTTGCAATCTTTAATATATGTGTTTTATCAATTAATGCTAATAAAATAAGATGGAGCAAGTAAAAAGTACGAATGACATGGCCTCCTTGGCATTAATTAAGCGCATGCAATTCACTCCGAATGACACAGGAAAATATTAAAAATACAAAATTCTTGTCGTGTTAATTGTCTCAGAAAAACTTATTGTGAGATGGTCTTATGTAAAAATGTGCGATCTTTATATACATGTCTTATCAATTAATGTTAAGAAAATGAGATGGACCGAGCAAAAAGTAAAAATTCCAAAACTTATAAATTTTTCCTATGTAGTTCCCATTTTTTTATTAACTCCTCACCTCCCATAACACCCTCACCCAAAAAAAAGCTTATATTGTGTTTTTTGATATGTAGATAACTTTCAATTCCATACCCCACATGAAACTCTTATCCAACGGTTGTTCTTTATTATTAATGTTATTCAAAGTAATTTTTTTCCTGATGTTATTGCCTTTTGTCTTGCAAACGACTTTAACTTCTAAAATATTTTCTCTAAACGTTTTTTGTGTGTCGATTAAAATCAGTCTCTCTACATGCAATAATATATGTAGAAATAAGACTAATCTCTCCAGATCCACAAAAACAAAACTCACATTGAAAGTTATTGTTTATTATCATTGAATAGTTTTCAATTTTCCACATTGATTTTTGTACCTCTTTTTGCTTAAAAAAGTAGATACATTCCACATTCGACCTTTTTATCGTGCAAAATACATATACCATTAAAACACTCAACAAACCCAAAAGGCCTTAGTTTTTCTCCTAACTTGGTGTATAAAAAAGCTTTTATTTGTTCGCTACTAGGAAATCATATTTGGGGCATTGATCTGAATACTCAAACCCAAATAACTAGTAGTACTCAAAATTGACATCATGTTAATTTGTGGCGATGGCTAGACCACAACATAGTTCTTTTCGTTAGGGACACAAAAGGTAATATAAATATAATTACAAATATTTAGACCGGCACAACCCGGTGAACCTGGAAAAATTTTTTATATATATTTGTTATTTTTTTTACTAACTAAAATCTAATGGAAAAAAGTTACAAGTACAAAATAATGAGGAAGAAGAGAAATAAGAAATTTATTTATAGTCCCACATTGATGGAGTAGAAGGTGGTTACAAGGCTCTCATTGCATAAATATGGTTCTGTTAGATGGTGAGAATTGCGAAGTCTCACATCATCAATTTGAGCAAATTCTCAAACTTGATGGCCTTATAAAAAAGCATAGAAGGCAAGCCAAGGACAATGCAAAATCATGGGCTTGTAATTAAAGTTAGGCTTTGTAAAAGAGCTCAAGGCCTTTGTGTATTTTTACTCCCTAGTAAAGAATTCACACACCCCAAAAAAAAAAAAAATTCAACCCCTTAAAATGACATTGTTTCCAGGGGAAAAAAAATAATTTAGACATAATAATTTGGTAACACAATTAATTAGAGGATCATAATTTTTTTAAAAAAAAACTATACAAGAGTTAAATAATTTGGACATAATAATTTGGTAACACATGCTTGAATATGGAAATTACAAGAGTTTGATGATAAATAAAAAATATACATTGGTCAACATTAAATGCAATAAAAATTATAATAAATGAGCAGCTACAAAATAATGTGGGAGAAAAGATCATTAACTTATATATTTGGTGAAAAAAATACTTTTTGATTTTAACAATATAAATTACTAAAATCTAATAGACAAAAGTTACAAGTACAAAATAATGAGGAAGAAGAGAAATAAGAAATTTATTTATGGTCCCACATTGATGGAGTAGAAGGTGGTTACAAGACCTTCATTGCAAAAATATGGGTTCTGTTAGATGGTGAGAATTGGAAAGTCCCACATCACCATTTTGAGCAAATTTTCAAACTTAGTAGCCTTATAAAAAAGCATGGAAGGCAAGCCAAGGGTACTCTGAAAGGGTCGAGCTGTGCCCTGTGCGAAATCTTCGCGGCCCAAAAAAAAAACTTGGTTTTTATAAAAAGTTAGGAAAAACCAATCCAACCGTGGTTGAGCCGGTCTTACCGAATCAATCGATCCAACGGGGTTTTATCGATTTTTCCCGATTCAATGGCCCAAACGGGTTAAGATAATTTCCGGACTGTTGCTCTGACCGATTTTCAGTCCAACCAATTGAACCATTCGGTCCAATTTGGTTTTCTTAACCTTGATCCTAGGAGCTCAGTCTTAACCACTAGAGTTAAGACTTTATTGGTGGACATAACATAATTAATTCCTCATGTTATTGTTCTCTATCTTATGCTCCCTAATTTTCGTAATATAAAATCCTATCTAGATAATAGTATTATAATATCTCTATCTGGTTATTTTATTTCTTTGTTTTTTTAAATTAACGATCATCTTACTTTGTTACGCTTTCTTAGAAGCTCCAAATGTCTGGAATTCTTCCATCTTAGGCCCCGTTCCTTTCGTAGTTTAATGGACCCAACTCACTCCTTTTCACTCCCACCCACTCCTTCCCCTCCCCTTTTCCACATCTTCCCACACTTTAAAAAAATACCACTCATTTCTACTCTTACCCACTTTCATCCACTCCTTCCTACTCATACATATAATTATTATTTTTCATATTTTGAAAACTTTTATAATTTATATAATTATGTGTACGAATAGTTTGATAATAATTATGAAAAGTTTTATTTATTTTTCGGATGTCATGGAAATATTTGTTAGTCATACCGGAAATTATAGATGACGTAATTTTGGTTATATATATCAAAGAAATAATAATTTTTCTACTTTGTTAAGCAAATGTTAGTTTTTTGTGATTGGCAGATATTTTGGATTTGATTCTATATATGGAATAGATGCTTAATTATTTTTTTTTTTGCGTTGGTTACGAAATATTTATTATCGGTCACTAAAGCGTGGATGTTACTGCTGTATATATAACAGATTTATTTTTCGTTCATCATTATTTAGGGTCTAATTTGCATGTGTTTTCCAGCATAACGAAGGAACGTGTAAATTTTTTTGCCGTTATTTGTACTTCATGACAAAAAGTGCAGATGTATTTTACATGTATTTTGGGCAAATATTTTTTTCCGTGTGCATTAGTAACAAAATATTTGAAACTCTTCGCACAAATTGCAGATGATTATTTTCCGTGTACTGAGGGTCCATACTTTTCGTTAGGAAATATGGGTTGGTAAACGGGTAAAATTAGTTGAGATTGATAGAAGTGGGTAAAGTATGTTGAAGTAAGTATTTTTTTATTAAAGTGGGTTAAAGTAGGTTGAAGTTGATTTTTTTTGTTGAAGTGAGTTGAAGTTGATTAAAATTTGTTAAAATTGGTTGAAGTAGGTCGAATTTTTTTGTATGATGGATAGAATTGGTTAAAATAGTGAGAAATAAATTTAAGTTGATTGAAGTTGACTAAAGAGGATTAAAATTGGTTGAAGTTTGTATTTTTTTTAATGAAATTTGTGAAGTAGGTTAATGTGGGTTGAAATTAATTGAGATTGATAAATTTGAATTTACCAACGAAAAGAACAAGGTCTGAACATGTGTATATTTTTTTCGTTGTTTGTATTTGATTAATATATGAAAAAAAATACATCAGTAATTTGTTTTACGAATAACGAAAATTACAATTTTTTTGTAACAACGGCCACGAAACAACATATCATACCTGAGTCAACACAGAAAAATATTTTTTTGGTCTAAAAAAATTTTTTATCATCCGTAATTACTATCACAAATAAAAAATTATTTTAAAAAAATAAAATACGTAACTTACATCAACTCTCCTACTACATTCAACTCCTTCCCACTCATTCCCACTCCTTCCCCTCCTTTCCCACACTTAAAAAAAAATATTACTCTTATCCACTCTCATCCACTCCTTCCTCCCTTTTCTATTCCCACCTATCTCACACCTGTAATTTCCCAACGAAAAAAATAGGCCTTTAATCCCTCAGAACAAATACATTACTAAAGAGCTGGGACATTTCAGATCATATAGCCATGACACTAGACAAACCAGACACAATACACGAGGCATAGTACAGATACCAGGAGATAGTTGCAAGACCTCTATGTACTTTGCAACTTGCAAGATGTCGTTTAGCGCAAAGCATTACACCCTGTATAAAATTTGATGAGGACGTTGTCCAACTATCTATCCTCCTCAGGCATTGTGAATACGGGAGTATAAATCGCTGTGAAAACACGTAAGGTTTAATCTCAAATCCAATTATAGAATATTGCCAAGAGTTGACAACGAAATCCCACTTAAAGCATAAATGGAACTCTTGATCACAGAACATCATCACAAGGACACCGCAGACTATGGGCAGCTTATTGATTGGTTACGGGATGTAGCTGTATCATCCCCTTTCATCTCGTCAAGCATGATTGGCGTCCCTCTAATGGGTTTCCTGGAGACAATCAAATGCAAGAAAGTAAACAAGATGGTGAGTGCTTGATTCTTCCAGCACCCAAAGAGCCTTTAAAAATGGTTTTGGTCAATTCCACTTGTCAGATAATTCCTAAGATTAAACTTTCCCGATCATTGAGTCCGCATCCTTCATAGAACTCCAGAAATTTAACCAAAGGTTTCAACGTGGAAATTTTCCCAAACAGGACTTGAGGTTACCTTTGAGGAAAAGTCTCTTCTGACAATGCCTTTTCCAATCTCTCCTCAAATGGAGTAGCATGCCAACAGACTTTTTGATCCTGAAAGACCAAAGACATATCACATAAATTCAGTGTGTAAGCAACATGGAAGTAGTTTCAGTGATAAAAGAGACACCTCCTTGTATTTTGTTGTTGAATTTGGAATCCCATTACCATCCCACGACTTTGGTGAGACATGCAATGCTTCTTCCTGTTCGTTCCAGTGAGCTGCAACCAACCCAATAATGGGCCTGTCCCCAAGATCTTTTCCAATATTAGGCTTCCTTCTACTTGCAGCTCTATGGTTATGACAATCACCATCATCACTAGTCCGTGGAGGCTTCAGCCAAGAAGATAAAGTGGCATCTCCCATGTTTTCTTTTTTGACTGCATTTTCATTTGATCCCATCACAAAGCAAGGAGTAGCATTTCCTTCATCAGAAAGGTGCTCCTCCTTTTGAAGTGATTCACCCTCCAAAACCAGATTTTCTTCTTTCAACTCTTGCTGCTCAGAAAGATTCTCAATTGGGTTTAAGACTGTGTAAACATACTGGGACCTAATTCGAGCACTCTCTTTTGATAGGCTTTTCATATTTGTTGCAAATACAGTTCCAGGTGTCTGCATCTCATCAGTTATCTTCCTTGGTGTGGGATAAGGAGATGATTGTAGCACACTAGTCAGTCCTCGTAAATCTGATTTTCGAAAATTTGCAGCATAAGCTTCTGCCTTTTGGATTTCTTCCGGAGTCTCTGGAGAAGACTCTAGCAGGCTGTAAGCCTTTTGCAACTCCATTCTCTCTGGATTCTCAGCAAATGGTTCTGGTTGCTTGATTCCAGCAGGATACTCAGATGAAGACTTTTGTATGCTTGGGGCCTTCCCTAGATCTGATTTCTCTGAACCTTCAGCAACAGAAACTGCTTTCCGGATTTCAGGAGGAGTTTGTGGTAGAGTGCCGCATGCTTTGAGGAATTTGGCCTGGTTCGACACATGAACAGTAATCATCTTTAAGGAAACCTCCATGGATGAAGACCGAGAATGCAACACGGAAAGGCAAAGCTGAAAGAACCCTTTTTAACAGTAATGTCAATGGTAAATCAGAAGCATGAGAAATCTACTCAAGTCACCTAGTTGCATTGGGACCAATAACTTTTAAAACGACATGTATAGATATAACCAGGATAAATCTTTCCATTAAGGACCAATATCTTCACTAAGTTATGCTATAAGTCTTACCTATAATCAAACGAAGACCTAAACAGGATAAACCTTTTAGCTGCATGCCACAAGCAGCCAGAAAAAAATGAACGTGGATAATCATTCATTGTGCCATCTTATATCAATGATATGTTTTGCAAGCGAAGACATCCCTGAAAGGTAAACTACAACTTGTCCTTTCTGTAGTCATTTGATCATATACTCAACCTGAACAATGCATGGTTATGAAGACAATGCTCCACTAAGCACAATCTCAGGAAGTAAAGTCTAAACCTGTTAGAAAATCAGACAATTGGAGTGTGCATTGCATGGACACATGTCTGACAGACCATCCTCTCACAATTATAATCAACAGCCACATAATTAAACAGTTCAAGCCAAGCAACAGCTTTTGCTCCCAAAGGAGCAATACAGCCGTTTAGCATTTCAAAATTAAGTATACACCAGTCATGTGCACAAAACTGACTTCCCCAATCATTAAATCCTAGCTATCACAGATAAGAGAACACTACAACATTAACAATGATGAAGGTTCTAAAATTTTGTAAGAGCTGGAAATGTCATTTAACCACTGCAGAAACACTTGCCAACGCAACCAAAATATTTCTATTTCTAATGGCTTTGTTAAGTTCATCTTGTCATTCTTGTGGGACAATTTCCAGCAAAACTAAGCTATTGAGAGTCTAATGTACCCCAAGTGCCATAAGCCTATAGAAACTGTAAGGTGCCAAATTTTTTATTAGATGAAATGCACAAAGCTCACCTCATAGCTTTGCACTCACCTGCCTCATTTCCAATTTACATCTTCAGAAAAATTTTCTCATAATCAACTGCATAGTTCTATTACTTAAATATGACATCAGAATTCCCATTTGCTAGAAACATAGACATCGGTCAAAGGCTATATTTCCAAATAACAAAGGAAAATAAGCAATAAGAGTCTACCTCTTCCACAAGCTCTTCATCAACTTCAGACCAGCCCACCCTCCGAACAAGGTTCTCCTGCTCTTTCGCCACACGTTCTTCTCCCTCTGTACAATCGCAGAGATCATCAAACAGATGCAACCAAGAAATTTCAAACTACTCCGCAGCAATGAACAGTTGGAAAAGAATATACCTTCAGCTGTAAAAAGAGAAGAGAGACGAATCTTTTGTGGCTTCTCTTCCTACCCAATGACCAAAAAGTACTATTAGTCGCATTTCTAACTGTAAATCAAAACTTCTGCGAATGATATCGAACACCCCAAAAAACAAGGGCAAATTTCAAAATGACTGAAAGAAATTGCCATTTCTTAGTGACTCTTAATTTCATCAACAACAAAAGAGATCAACCGCCGGAAACTATCATGGAATTTACGCTTCTGTGCCTCAGCTTCCGCTGAAATACCTCCTTTCTGATAAATATACAAAAATCGAAGCGAATTCTACAAACAACTGCTAGGAAAAAGAAGGAAAATGAAAGAAAATTAGAACAACAAAGATCGAAAAGAAACGCACTGTGGCGGCCGAAGGAGAGGAATCGGAAACGAAATGGGCACCGCGGCGGCGAGAATGGTCATGAGGAATTCGGAAGCAGTCGAAGAAGCAGCCCATAGCTGTGATAGATCGCCAAAGAAATGCGAAGACGTCGCAGTGAGTCACAGGCATGTCATCTGACGAACTAGGGTTTCTTCAGGGGCTTTTGTAGGGGAGATGATGGTGATGGATTTGAGGTTTGATCGCAAGGACTTATACACACACAGAGAGAGAGAGAGAGAGAGAGAGAGAATTTTAGGTGAATTTGGTGAGGGGATTTAGGCATTTAACTCCCAGTCTTGCTTGCTGATTGATTTCGGACAGAGAGAGGGACGTTCTCTCTCTCTGATTTTGAAATTTAAACTTAGAGGGAAACCCATCGCCCTCTTCCCCCCCCCCCCCCCAAAAAAAAAATCCCTCCCCATTAATTTCTTTTTTTTATTTTGAAAAGAGAAAAAAATGAACTTCTTAAAACGCAATTTTATATTTTTAAATGTTAGGCATAGTGAAGGAAAAAAATAATTTTTTTGATCCATAGGAGTCACAAAGGGCAATACAATATAATTACAATATAATGAGAGAGGCGGAAATCGAACCTGGGACTTCATATATCCAATACCTCAGTCTTCACTGCTAAACTAAGACTTCATTGATAAAAATAATTTTTTTTACATAGAAAGAAGCCAACACCCTAGAAAAATAATTTATTGCTTTTTTTTAAAAAAGAATACCACAGTATCAACTCTATAGAGGAAAGTTAGTTTTCTTTTAAAATTAAGTGAAGAAGTAAGATTTTTTTTTCCCCATGCAGTTACTCCCTGTTCTTTTCGTAAGTCCTTTTAGATTTACCAACCTCAAGCCACTTTAACCTATTTTAACCTACTTTAATCAACTTCAACCCACCTGAAAAAAATACCAAGCTCAACTCACTTCAACCTATTTCAACCTACCTCAACCTACTTCAACCCACTTCAACCAACTTCAATCCACTCCTTCATAATTTTAATAATTTGTAAAGTGTCACGTGAGATTTAATTATTTTTACAAAGTACTATGATTTGAAAATGATGGTAATTTATAAGTAAATTGGGATGGGTAAATGGGTGAAGTAGGTTAAGGTAGGTTGAAGTAGGCTGAAGTGGGTTGAAGTACATTAAAGTGGGTTGAATTTTTTTACGTGATAAATTAAATTTGGTTAAAATAATGAAAGTAGATTGAAGTGGGTTCAGGTTGGTATTTTAGAATTGACCCACGAAAAGAACATGACCTAAAAAAATTAGAAAAAAAAGTATTCTGTCTACAACTATAAAATTTGATAATTTCTTATCATGTTCAAGATCCATACCTTTGGGAATCATTTAATTTCTAATTGCAATTTATAAACGTAAGACACAGATGAAGACATTGAGATATGGAAATGATTACAAGAATGCATTGCACAAATTAAGCGACGTAAAATATTTAAGCACGTATCAGTGCCACCTCTTATATTTTAAAATTAACAACAAATTTATATTGCTGATATATTTTGTTGCAATTACGATCATACTATTTTCTTATGTTACATCTGAATTTTTGGAATACAGGCCTGTTATTTTCGTGGGTAAATTGGGATAGGTAAAAGGTGAGGTAGATTAAAGTAGGTTGAATTTTTTTAACGTCATAAATTGAACTTTAGTTGATAGTAAAAGTGGGTTGAAGTAGTTTAAAGTGAGTTTAAATATATTGAAGTTGGTTAAAGTGGGTTGAGGTTAGTATTTTCAAATTGACCCATAAAAAAAAGGCCCGTGTATAAAAAGTTATCATCAATAAATTTTATAACCCAAATCGTCAAAAATAATTGACAAGTTGTACCGGCCTCCAACTTCCAAAAAAATAGTTACAAAATTGTGAAATTACCATTCTGCGAAAAAATATACTAAAAATTACAATAACTTCATAAATTATCACACATAATTATATTCTCATTATTTTAACCCACTTCAACCCACCCCCAAAAAAATATACCAACTTCAACTAACTTTAACCAATTTTAACCTACTTCAACCCACTTCAACCCCTTCAACTTAGTTCAACCCATTTCAAAAAAAAAATATCAACTTCAACCAACCTCAACTAACCTCAACCCACTTCACCCTTTTACCCACTCTAATTTACCCATGAAAAGAATAGGCCCTTAATGTAGTAATTCTCATTCTCTTTCCTCTTACTACCATAATATGGTTGTTAGCTGCAATTGTAGGAGTAGATCTTAGTTGAGCCCAGGGGTGTCCATGGCCAAAAGAAAGTTCTAAATACCTACTTTGAAAGGTTTAAAGGTTGTATGGGTGGACACCCTTAAAAAGACTCAATTAATAAACTACCAACATTGTTAATTTTCTTTTATAATAAAAAATACATTTCTAACAAAGGTAGTAGCACTACATGCACAGCAAGGCAACTACAGGTGTTCAAAATTATCCAAACTGAAAACCCGCTACTTGACCCGAAATTTTCAGTATCCAAACCGAAATACTTGAGAATTTTGGTTTGTGTACTTGAACCAATGTTTTTTCGGGTTATTGGTTTGGGTATGGATTAGATGTTTTGGGAGTTTGTGCACCCGAAAATTCGAATTTTTTTTTTTGGGGAAAAGATCATGTGTGGCTATGCTTGCAACTAATTTTCCCTTTCCCTAAACGCTCTGTAAGTTAAATATCCCCAAGGCCCAAGAAGACACATACTTTCCCTAAACACTTTGTAAGGCCCTATTCTATTTCACGTTTTTGAGAATTTAGCTAAAGGTTTACTTCTCTTTACAGCTTCTTACATCTCTTTATAGCTTCTTACATCCTTGACATAATCCTTATATCTTCTTACATCTCCTTACATCTCCTTACTTCTTCTTGCATATCCCATGTAGATTTTTTATGACATTCATTTATTTTAATTACATAAATATGTATATTTTTTTAGTTATGCTACCAATATATAAAATTTGTAAATATCTTATGAACACAACATTTACATAACATAAAAACATAATATAACGACGTAAATTATATTTAAGTTTCGACATGAATGATATACGTTATTATAGATGGAATAAGTGACCATACTTTTAAAATTATAATACAAAGTTTTTGTTCATGTTTAAGTCTAAATCATATATGAAAACTGTCAAACAGTAATTAGGCAAAAGTAGTGCTGGGTATTAAAAATTCTACGGCCTCCTAATTGCCTGTTTAAGTTCTCATCTTTTGTTTTTTTTTTTTTTTGTGATTTTGCAAGGTAATATTTAATTTTTGGTTGTTTAATATAACAATACAATTTTCGTATTTTAAGCATTGCTAAATAATGTTTTAAGGGTTTACTTATAAAATTTATTGGTACCAATATTGACCATAAATTTACATTTAAAATTGTATACTTAAAATAGGATTTTATTTTAAGAGTTATATTCAATTTTGTCAAAAAAAATTATTTTTTTTGTTATACTTTGCTTATTGGATCAAACTAATATAAATATAAAAAATCACCTCAAGTATACGAAATTTTCTTGACAAAATTTATGGGGTTTAATCTATTTCATTGTTATGTAACTAAGTTCGTTAGTGGTTTATTTTCAATAAGTTTATTATTTTAATATTGTTGTCTCTCATCCAAAACGTTCTTTGTAAAACAAACATATTTCGTTTCAATTATATTAAGAAATATTTTATTTACTGATGGTATCAAATTTTAGTCATAAATATGACTAATATACCATAATTGCCACAAAATATACGATACAACTCTTCAATAATTCAATAACTCCTTATATCTATCCTTAAAACTCCTTACAACTCCTTTTATCTTCTTACAACTCCTTACATCTTCTTACAACTCCTTATATTTTCTTACAACTCCTTATAGCTCCTTACAACTTCTTACAGCTCCTTACATTTTCATACAGTTTACAACTGTATCTTATCGCAAAATAGAACAGTCCCTAAGTCTAGGAGGAGACTAGTAATTCACTAATTTGTAACTTAAAAAATTCTGCCAGGAGCCGATCTACTTTTTAAGTGTCATCTATTTGAGTTGTAAGGATGTGGATACTAGATAGTGGGCACGAATATGATACTTGGGAGTTTTTCACTTACTGGAGGTGTGAAGTTATTGAAATGTGAATGGTGTGTGATATTGTGTCATTTGTGTGATAACATCAAGTGTTAAGTGGTGTAATACGATGGTGTTTAATAGCTTAAAGTATGGATATAACAAAATTATAAGGCAAAATGGAACAAAAAGTTTTTAAAAATTGGGTTATTAGGTGCAGGCACTAAAAATTTAATAATATATACTAGATTAAAATAAATTTGAATTGATTATTTTGGGTCAACCCATTAATTTAGTTTAATTTATTTTAACAAATCAGACCCAATGGACTAACAAATCAAAGGTCTAATCAACAGCCTAAGAAGGCGAATGAGTCACAAATCCTAGTAAGGGAAGGGTGATTCTTTCCTTATAAATAGAGCACTACTCTATCCTACTAAGGGGGTGGGAAGATTCATTCACTCCAATGACATTCAAAAGAATTCAGAAGAGCTCAAAAATTCTCTCTGGAAGAAGACAACAAGCACTCCAAACACATACCGTCCACTTTCAGAGATCACACTATTTTCTCGGCAGAGATTAAACCTATTATGCCCTCTCTCGAGACCAGATTCATTTAAGATCATTCAAAAAGATTGAACCAGAGGATTTATTTATTCAATGAGACATCAAACACAATCAAAGCACGTGCCGTCTACCATTGAAGATCAAAGAAAACTCATCTTGATTGAGATCAAGCCTTTTAGGCCCTCTCTCAAGATCAAATTCATTAAAGTTCATTCAAAAGAAGTCAAATCAATCGACTTGATCGAGATTCAAGTCAATCGATTCTCTTTCAAGTACAAATTGGAGATCGAATCAGATGACTTATTTAATTATTCATCTTGTAACAATTAGACAGAGATTGTACCCGTATATACAAAATCAATAAAAAAAATTCGAGTTATTACTAAATTTCTTGTCTAATTTATTTTTCAGCTCAAAATTTGTGTTTACAAATTTTGGTACGCCCGGTAGGACCTCGCTGTCTTTCATCTCTTTCTCCAAGCAAACAAGTTCTACATTCCTCTGAAGAAGACATAGCGCCCGAAAATGCCATCCTTCAATCTTCGAAGAAGGAAGCAATCGGATCTACATATGAAATATCCGCAAAGGCTAGTATTGCATCTGGCAATCAAAGCGCTGGAGTGATGACTAGGAGCATGACCAAAGTTGTTGCCTCCATCACCCCAAAACAACAAGTTGCGGCTCCAACTTTGCAGTCATGCAAAATTCAAAAACTTTGCTCCAACTTGCTTATTGATGGAGTCAATCAAATTGGTTTTCTGCCTAATTTGAAGCTGGAACCTTTTACTGTCTTCAATATGAGAAAGACTCCACTCTATAAACTAGATGAATGCCAACCCTACACTAATTCTGTCTTCCAATCCTTTGGTAAAGAGGAGTATGACCATGGTAGTAGTGATCCTTCCCCAGTAACTCTAAGGGATTCACTTTACTCAAACATTGAAGCCAAATCCGCTGACATTGTTATCATACCAGTCATGGTGACAGAGGCTATTAACTTGGAGGAAGAATTGGCAAACATGAAGGCAACTCTGGAAAGACTCTCCAAGGAGAGTGAAGAAAACGATGCTCAAATTAGGCATCAAAATGAGCAGATTGCTGATTTGAAAAAGAAGTTGGAAAAGCGGTCATCTGAAGCCTAAATAAAAGCTCAGGCGGTGAAGATTCTGGCAAAAAGTCCAATTGTAACAAACAATCTGACAATGAGTGCAATGCAAAGAAGGATCGCTCTTTAGGCTCGATGTCTGTTAAGCAGATTTAAAACTTAATAGCAAATGCAGTCAAGGCTCAGTTAGGAGGAGGGTCTCACAAGACTCACTTACATGCAAAGCCTTATACAAAGAGGATTGATGCACTTTACATGCCTCACGGCTATTAGCCCCCTAAGTTCTAGCAATTTGATGGCAAGGGTAACCTCAAGCAGCACATCGCCCACTTCATCGAAACTTGCAGTAATGCTGGCACTGAAGGAGATCGATTGGTGAAACAATTCGTGCGATCCCTTAAAGGAATTGTGTAACACCCCCAAATTGCTAATCACTTGATTTATAGATAACCGTAACAGAAGACTTAATGATGGAAGGCGCTACCGCCGTCCTGATAAGGATAAGGCTCACTAAAACCATTTAATCCTACCACTCATGTTCACAATTACAATATCTATTAAACTGAAACACTCTAAGACCAAAGTCCATAATAGTTCAACTTCAATACAATCGACTTAATTATACCATGTGCTAACTCGCACTCCACACTACACAAGTATATTGAATATAGACCCAACTTGACCCTGAGGTCGATTCCAACATTCATACTATGTTGAATCCATTGTGAGCATCTAATAACTTCCAAAAGGGCTTGCTGAATGGGGAAACATGTGATACTTCATCACCTAAAATGGAAAACATGAAAACGATTTGAAAATGTGAGCTAAAACTTAGTACATGCATTCCTGTATTATAAAATGAGTATAAAAACACTGTTAATGGGTACCCGCCTTTGCAATTCATTTAGTTCACAATAACAATGAAAATGAAAGTAATATAAAGCTGAATTGCTCATTATTATCTGGATGTGAATCCCTTGCAATGATATGATCGATACATAGGTGTACACCTGCCAATCCGATCAAGACTTGGCCTGAAGTCGCACCGGTAAATGATGGGCTGACGCCCTATAGATGATAACTGACGGGGTCACAAGTTAATGGCAAATCACTGTATAAACTGATTCATTAATAAACTCATTAAGAGTTGTAACTTGATGAACATGTTCGGCTTTCTGAAGATACAGACAACGGACGTACCATGAGTTGTTAAACATATCATCTGACTTGATAAATATGTTTTGGGTTGATAACACTTATGCATGACGGGAGATGATAACTAGGCCTCGACTCTATTTCATAAATATCATTGTAGGTATGTGTAGTCAGCAAATGATCCTTACTCATATAATTGAGTAAGTAAAAGTATGTGTAATAGAAATTGAGTAATTAAATGATATACATAACTTAGGTAGTCCAATATAACTGCAAAACTGAATTAATACAATTAATTAAATCCGATATAAAGTGATTGAAAGTAAAATAGACCACAGTGAGATAAATAAGATTACAAAGGAAAAAGCCTTGATGGTGACAAATGAGGGAGTGGTTGTGGCCTTTTCTGAGA
Organism: Carnegiea gigantea; assembly: GCA_029747015.1. Taxonomy (NCBI): domain Eukaryota; kingdom Viridiplantae; phylum Streptophyta; class Magnoliopsida; order Caryophyllales; family Cactaceae; genus Carnegiea; species Carnegiea gigantea. The sequence goes on along the minus strand of JAKOGI010001026.1, from coordinate 99,696 downwards.
TAGACTGCTGATACGGGTTTAAGGCTCGCTGATGTATAGCTTGGTTCAAGATAACAGTGAGTACACTAGATTAGCTTAATAAATACATTTGACACATTCTGAATTGAGTAAGTAATAAAGGTTTGAGGCCAAGAGAGATATATCTTAGTTCAAAATAGTATAAACTATAATAACTTGGTCTGATAAATCTGGTTTCTGAGTCAAAAATTCTCCCTATTTTTCATATTTCATTCACAAGTCCATTAAATACAGTTTTTCACCCCAAATACATTGCTGATTCCAATGAAAGCTATTAAACTCTCCAAACTTGGTACTTTCTTTGTAATATCCATAAGTGCTTCAAAACTCATAATTAAGCTCCCCAAATGCATGTTTCTCTTCTCTCATAAATCGAGCTGAAAATCCCAATGAAATTTATGAATACTCATTTCCCCCTTAAATGACCTTACTTGGCCCAAAATACACAAAATAAGTACAAGATCAATCTCACTCAATCTTTATTATTGCTCTTTACACAATTACTTAGAATGTTTCCAAAAATCACCAAGCTCCAAATGCTCAACCAAAATTCATGAAATCTTATAGGAAATTTGAAAATAATATGGAAAATCTATAGTAAAATTTTTAGAATTTTCCTCCAAGCACACATTGCACAGAAATTGCTATAACTGCCCAATTTGTTCTAAAGCAGGTGAGTTCACTTCAAAAATTCATAACCTTCACCCTTGACCTCAAATGGAGACCTAAAACACCAATATAAAAATATTAGGAAGTCTCAAAAAACTCTCATTTACAACATAAAACATGATTCCCACAATAGGCTTCCTAAAATGGGGCTGGAACACAAGTGTATCAATTTTGATCTAACCTGCGCAGTGCTCGTAAAATACCCATAACTTTGTCCATAGAACATGGATTGAGGTGATTCAAAAGCATTTGAAAGCTAACACATGGAACTATCTATGCACCAAAAAGTATAATTTTCCAGTGGGCCGATCATTACCAGTTTAATATAAAAGTCACCCCTATTTTCTGCCATTCTAGCCCCCACTGTTTTTACTTTCTCCTCTTTTTTTTTTTTTTCACACAAATCCTCACTTGAAATCATTCCAAATCACCAAAAATATCATCATAATCATCAATAAGACTAAAGATTACAAGATCATATACAAAACAATACAAATCCATCACTTCCTTGCATGATCATGAACAACCTCAACCCTTGCATGCTTTTAAGCTTAACCAACAATTAAAACATCAAAATAATTCTTATTTATATCAAGATAACATGATTCATAATCAAATCTAACATAAAACCAAAAATCAAAACCAAAATCAACAAGATAGTGATTTACTCACTTTGAGCTTGAATATATGAAGAAGGTGGTGGTGTTTGGTGGTGGTGGGAGTTAGGGTGGCAGCTGGTGGTGCACAGGGTAGTGGCTGGGAGTGGGGGCACCACTAGCAGCAGCACTGGCTGGGCAAAAACTGAGGGGCCAGCCATGGGGTGGAGGAAGAGGAAGAACAGGTGAAGTTGGATTTTGTTCTTTTTACTTGGTTGGAAAATGATCTCAAGCTAATTATATTCACTTGGCTGAAAATTAATCCTTCCCAAAATATCTTTTTGCTAATTAAAATTAGGCACAAATGATAGTAATTAACTTAATTTAATTGCACTAAAATTTTCGAGCCATAATTTGGGCCCAATAGAATTGGGCCAAAATAAATGAATTTGGGCCCAAGTTTTTGCATAGCTAAAACATAAAATTTTTGTGGTGTTATAGAAAATAATTTAACTCTCGGTCATAATTATCGATGCCTACTATTGATTCACCTAGAATTTAATCAATCAACAAAACTTAAATTTTCAATCAATAAAACTTGAATTGCAAAGTGGGACCCAAATAAAATATCCCTCGACGTGGATACTTAAATATGATAAATAAAAGTGAAAAATTTAGATGACATAAGTAATTTGATAAATATATAAATTGAGTGTAATTGAATTAATAACCATGATTTGATTAAACCAATAACCATGAGTGATTAAATGAATGAACATGATTAATTAAATGAATAAATATAATTAATTAAATAAATAAATATCATTTAAGTAAATAAATATGAATTAGGGTTGGGTTATTATAGCCTTCCCCCTTAATGAGTTTTGTCCTCGAAACTTATGATTTTGATCATGTATGCAATGCCACCTCAAGTATGGATAGTTAGTTTTCGCTGCTTCCCTCGAAAAAGGTATGATTAGCCCAAAGTGTATAGCCGCTTAATCCTGTGGTCGAGTATCTGGATCCTCAGTGACTTCACTAGCTCAATTACTTTGGTCCAAAATTGATATTTTCTTCAAAAGAAAAGCTTGTTACTGCAAAAGAAGTACTCTACTGGTTCTCCATCTTGACCACTAATAAGTATGAAAACCATTGCATTTCCTAATAATTACTCTAATACTGACTCATAAAGCCCAATGTAATAAGGACTCAATTATCTCTGATATCCAGTCTCTTGCCACCCTTGACTAGAGAAGCCCTTTGGAATGCTTTATATCTCATCTAAACTTTGATTGTCTTCTTCTTCGGTCAAAATGACCATATGACTCTTGTGTAGTCCTTATGTCACTTTAGCATATACTTGAATTGTCTCATTACTCTTGATGCTTCATCTAACTTACTCTAATACCACTAGACATTGGTTGAGATTATGCCCTTATCAAAATGTCCTCATCTGCTGTTCTTAATGCATCACATGATCTTTCCTCATCAGACTAGTCTAAGATATGCTCTAAGTCTGAATTAGATGATAGAATAAACATGATCAGAGATAAGAATGATGGAATTGGTCATCAAGTGAGTCATTAGGAACAAAAGAAGTAAACAATGAGACTAGAGAATTATAAAGGAGGAATTAATATGGTGTGGTCAAAATAAAGATAACCATAAGTATATCATGAATTGTGAAATATAATGCCACAAGAATTATGGTTTATAAATATGGATCATAAATGGTCAAATAAATAATCAGCTAAGGAGAAAGATGGCCCGATTATACTCGGGCTTAACTGATAAATTAAAAACAAGATGACAAGCCACTGAGCTTCAACTAGGTGACTTTACAGCCACAAGCAACGAGATAAGTGCAATAGATAGATAGAAAAAGCAATATGCAATAAATAGATAGATAGATTGGATAAGCAAAGTGTAATAGATAGACAAATAGATTAGACAAGCAAAGTGCCGATGGATAGATAAATAGATTGAGTAAGCTATAATAGGAACATGCCTTACTCATATGAAGCAAATTCAAGTACAACAATAAGATTAAATAGAGAATGTGGAAGTTTATTTATCAGAATGTAAGATATATGTGTTGGAGTTAAAGTTCAAAATAAGAAGAGTAAGGGGATTATAACAATAGCAATCACCCACACTAATGAGAGTTGAATTACATTATGAATTTAGAACAAGTTATACGAGCTTATCATTATGAATAAATGAGATGTAAGATAGATGTGTGAATCAGCTCTCAACGGAATGAACTACAACCCGATCATGAAATAAAGATGGTAAAGGTTGAGAGCACTAGAATATTGACAACCACATAAGGTTGAACAAAAAATATATTGCACATTTAACAATGGGTTTGCAAAGACATGGAAGATTACGCTAATAGGAAACATTAGGTTGGAAAGCAAGGGAGATTAAATAATATTGGATAGTATCAAGTTTTGAAGATGAGACAAACAAACAATTTCAAGAATTACTATAAAAGGGCATTCTTGTAAAACATAAACTGCGATTGCATGGTTTAGGTGTGATATTTGGACCTCAAATCATTCATGGAAAAAACTTCTGCTGTTGGCAGTTCATCCCATCAATCCTTTATTCAAGGTATAGGGCACTTATTTTTGATAGTGATCTTGTTCAACTCTCTGTACGCAGTACATAATCATAAGGTTCTGCCTTCCTTCTTTACACATATGAAACTAGGGTTTCCCACGGTGACACACTTAGTTAAATAACTCCCTTCTGTAACAACTCATCTTACTAAATCTTTAGTTCTTTGAACTCTGCTAGGGGTCATATGATAAGGGCTCTGAAAATGGATTGAGCACCTAGAATTAGGCTGATCTGAAAATCAATGTTTCTTAGGGGAAAACAGTTCTGAAAGTCCTCAGATGAAACAACTCTAAAATCACAAACTATAAGTGGTTGGCATATCATTAATATTCAATGCATTACTGACACGATAATTCACTTGTTTGTATAGTGTAATTAGGGCAGAAATAGGGTTTTTCTTCCCTCGGTCCATAAAAACACACATCTAGTCTTTCCTCATTTCTCAAACTAACCTCAAGAGCTTTACAAGTCATCTTCTATAAGTATACAATCAATTCATCCCCGTAATGATAACAAGGTCTGCCAGTCAAATTGGATTGAATGCCCAATGAATATGGGTCCAGCAATACTAATATAGACATATTTATAAAAGATAACACGTTCAACTGCTTACTGGTCTCAGCAAATTTAAAGGATAGGGGGCGTTCTAAAGTGTAAAGAGATATAACAACACTATGAACTCTTGCAAAGATATTTCTTTATTGGTTATAAAGGACCGGCATGTAAGCTGAATGAATGAAAGGACAAAGATTCATAATAAAAGAGGTAAGACATACAAATGACCTGCATATGCAAGACATACAGTTTATTCATGATGGTCATGATAGTAAAGTAAATGAACGATGTTATGAAGTTGAGAGGGAGTATTAAGTACTGAAGGTAAAGAAATCTAACAGATTACCATAGAGGCATTTGAAAAGTCATATGGTACCCGTATGTGAGTAAATTGATAAAGATGAGGGTCAACACCACCAGAAGGGAAATTTTATTCATCTGGTGTTTGAAAGGCCAATACGTCAAGATGAAGGAGTCTGTCTTATGACTGGACATAATGACATCCACCAATAACACATTCTGCAATAAATGGAAGTTTTGGGTAGGCATATAAACTTGAAAATTGCTGGTAGATGAAAATAGCACAAATCGTTGTTTATTATTAATAATATAGGCTTTACTAGTAAAGAAACGATTGCCAAAGTAACTTGAGTAATGACATGCAGTCACGACTATACAGTAGTATGCTAACATGACATTACGGTGCTATAGAAACACAAATAATATAGATTAATTTAATTGCTAAAAGGGCGCTCAATGACTGGGTCTGAAGCAACCAAAGGCTTTGCAAGCAATAATAAATAGTACCCAAATAGAAGCAAGGAGTTAAAGTAGGTGACAGTAAAAATATGAACATAGTAATGACTGAACTGTAAGTAGAATGGGTTAAATATGCTTAAGAAGAGCTACAAATCACACAGTAACGCATATTGGGGGTCATTATAGGCTTCATTATGGAACCAAAGAATTAAACGGTTATAATTGTCAGGGTTTGAATTGCCTACAAGAAAGGCTGCTCAGATGTGTTTAAAGGACCCCCCACAGACCACACATGATGTTTTTCATAAACACTCTATTACAACTCAAGAGAGTGTTAGCGGCAAAGAAATGATGCCTCTGAACAGTTCAAGGTAACTAGGGCAGAAATAAGTTAATGACAGGAAGTAATGGGAGCATTGCTGATGTAAGGTCTTAGTATCAAGATCAGAAAATTCCTATACACGGCAGATTAATTTTACTTATACCATACATTTAATGCTAAGTAGCACACTATAAGCTACTAATTGTTATCACCATACATAAGCACTCATCGTAATGTTCATCTCACACTGGCTCACCTCAAAGATATTGCCTCATAAGGCATTTCCTCATCTAGAGGTTTGCATCTAACTTGACACTATATTAATCCTTTAAGAAGTTGTAGATGGCATCTTGACATCGTGTTTCAACCATCACTGTACTCAAGATTAATACTAAAACACATCTCAACAAAACTCTTAAATCGTGGGGAAAAACGGACAGAGTTCTGCCTAAAAAGTGACTAAAATATGACTTAAAGCCTTACAATATATACCTAAAATGGAGAGAAATAATTCAATAACTCAACGGCCATACGCTGGAGTTTATAACTCAAGGGGTCACACGCCCGGAGTGCACGATTGCAAAAATTTAAACAAATGGGAGAAATGAAACATACAATACAACTCCTTGATAAATGAGAGCATGGCTCACTAGTAGGTGACCCAAATGGTTCCACACTCTACTTTGCTAATGCTCGAATCTCAGGATATTACCAAATGATTGAGTCACCTAAATAGAAATGGTTCCTCCATATATGCTAGTACATGTGAACTTATGGTCAATAGCTCATTTAACTGGTCCAACATAACTAATACACACCATGATAGCTCACTCATAAACACTTGATAGCTCACTGTGGCCATTAAAACCTTAACTCTGATACCAAATCTATAACACCCCAAATTGCTAATTACTTGATTCATAGATAACCGCAACATAAGACTTAATGATGGAAGGCGCTACTGCTGTCCTGATAAGGACAAGGCTCACTGAAACCATTTAATCCTACAACTCATGTTCATAATTACAATATCTATTAAACTAAAACACTCCAAGACAAAAGTCCATAATAGTTCAACTTCATTACAATCAACTTAATCATACCATGTGCTAACTCACACTCCACATTATACAAGTATATTGAATATAGACCCAACTTGACCCTGAGGTTGATCCCAACATTCACGCTATGCTGAATCCATCATGAGCATCTGATGACTTCCAAAAGGGCTTGCTAAATGGCGAAACAAGTGATACTTCATCACTTAAAATGAAAAACATGAAAATAATTCGAAAATGTAAGCTAAAACTCAGTACATGCATTCCCGTATTGTAAAATGAGCGTAGAACCACTGTTGTTGGGTACCCGCCTTTGCAATTCATTTAGTTCGCAATAACAACAAAAATGAAAGTAATGTAAAACTGAATTACTCATTATTATCTGGATGTGAATCTCTTGTAATGATATGATCTATATATAGGTGTACACCAGTCAATCCGATCAAGACTTGGCCTGAAGTCGCGTGGGTAAATGATGGGCTGACGCCCTATAGATGATAACTGATGGGGTCACAAGCTAAATGGCAAATCACTATATAAACTAATTCATTAATAAACTCATTAAGAGTTGTAACTTGGTGAACATGTTCTGCTTTCTGAAGATACAGGCAATGGACGGACCTTGAGTCCTAAAAATGTCATCTGATTTGATAAATATGTTCTGACTTGATAACACTTATGCATAACGAGAAACGATAACTAGGCCTCGACTCTGTTTCATAAATGTCATTGTAGGTATGTGTGGTCAGCAAATGATCCTTACTCACATAATTAAGTAAGTAAAAGTATGTGCAATAGAAATTGAGTAATTAAATGGCATACATAACTTGGGTAGTTCGATATAACTTCAAAATTGAATTAATAAAAGTAATTCAATTCGATAAAAAGTAAATGAAAGTAAAATAGACCACAGTGAGACAAACGAGATTACAAAGGAAAAGGCCTTGATGGTGACAAATGGGGGAGTGGTTATGGCCTTTTCTGAGATAGGTTGTTGATACGGGTTTAAGGCTCGCTGACGTATAGCTTAGTTCAAGATAACAGTGAGTACAATAGATTGGCTTGATAAATACATTTGATACATTCTGAATTGAGTAAGTAATAAAGGTTTGAGGCCAAGAGAGATATATCTTGGTTCAAAATAGCATAAACTGTAATAACTTGATCTGATAAATATGGTTTCTGAGTCAAAAATTCTCCCCACTTTTCATATTGCATTCACAAGTCCATTAAATACAGTTTTTCACCCCAAATAGATTATTGATCCCAATAAAAGCTATTAAACTCTATAAACTTTATACTTTCTTTGTAATATCCATAAGTGATTCAAAACTCATAATTAAGCTCCCCAAATGCATGTTTCTCTTCTTTTCTCTCATAAATCGAGCTAAAAATCCTAATAAAATCTATGAATATTCATTTCCCCCTTAAATGACCTTACTTGACCCAAAATGCGCAAAATGAGTGCATGATCAATCTCACTTAATCTTTACTATTGCTCTTTACGCAATTACTCAAAATGCTTCTAAAAATTACCAAACTCCAAATATTCAACCAAAATTCATGAAATCTTATAGAAAATTTAAAAACAATATGGAAAATCTTCAGTAAAATTTTCAGAATTTTCCTCCAAGCATATACTACATAGAAATTGCAATAACAGCCCAATTTGTTACTAAGAAGGTAAGTTCACTTCAAATATTCATAACTTTCATCCTTGACCTTAAATGGAGACCTAAAACTCCAATATGGTAAGATTAAGACGTCCCAAAAAATTTTATTTACAACATAAAACATGATTCCCATAATAGGCTTCCCAAAATGGGGTTAGAACACAAGTGTGTTAGTTTTGGTCTAACCTACACAGTTCTTGTAAAATACCCATAACTTTGTTCACAGAACTTGAATTGAGGTGATTCAAAAGCATTTGAAATCTAACACATGGAACTATCTATCCACAAAAAATCATAATTTTTTAGTGGGCCGATCATTACCAGTTTAATCTCAAAGTCACCCCTATTTTCTGCCATTTCTAGCCCTCACTATTTTTGCTTTCTCCTTTTTTTTTCACACAAATCCTCACTTGAAATCATTCTAAATCACCAAAAACATAATCATAATCATCAATAAGAATAAAGATTATAAGATCATATACAAAACAATACAAATCCATCACTTACTTGCATGATCATGAACAACCTCAGCCCCTGCATGGTTTTAAGTTCAACCAACATTTAAAACATCAAAATAATTCTTATTTATATCAAGATAACATGATCCATAATCAAATCCAACATAAAACCAAGAACCAAAACCAAAATCAATAAGATAGTGATAGAGTTACTCACTTTGAGCTTAAATATATGAAGAAGAAAGTGGTTTTTGGTGGTGGTGGGAGTTGGGGTGGCAGCTAGTGGTGCACGAGGTGGTGGCTAGGAGTGGGGAAAGCACTGGCGGCAGCACTAGCTAGGCAAAAACTGGGGGGCCAGCTATAGGGTGGAGGAAGAGGAAGAGGAGGTGAAGTTGGATTTTTGTTCTATTTACTTGGTTGGAAAATGATCTCAAGCTAATTATATTCACTTGGCTAAAAATTAATCCTTCCCAAATAACTTTTTGCTAATTAAAATTAGGCTCAAATGATAGTAATTAACTTAATTTAGTTGCACTAAAATTTTCAGGCCAAAATTTAAGCCCAATGGAATTGAGCCATAATTTGGGCCCAACAAATTGGGCCAAAATAAATGAATTCGGGCCCAAGTTTTGGCATAGCTAAAACTTAAAATTTTGTGGCATTATGGAAAATAATTTAACACTCAGCCATAATTATCGAGCCCTACTATCGATTCACCTGAAATTTAATCCATCAACAAAACTTGAATTTTCAATCAATGAAACTTGAATTGCATAGTGGGACCCAAATGAAATATCCCCCAACTAGGATGCTTAAATATGCTAAATGAAAGCGAAAAATTTAGATGACATAAGTAATTTGATAAATATATAAATTGAGTGTAATTGAATTAATAACCATGATTTGGTTAAACCAATAACCATGAGTGATTAAATGAATAAGCATGATTAATTAAATAAATAAACATGATTAAATAAGTAAATAAATATGATTTAAATAAATAAATAAGGGTTAGGGTTGGCTTATTGTAGCCTTCCCCATTAAAGAGTTTCACTCTCGAAACTTATGATTTTGATCATGTATGCAATGCCACCTCAAGTATGGATAGTTGGTTTTCGTTGCTTCCCTCCAAAAACGTATTATTAGCTCAAAGTGCAAAGCTGCTTATTCCTACAGTCGAGTATCTAGATTTTCAGTGACTTCACTGGCTCGATTACTTTCGTTCAAGATTGATATTCTCTTCAAAAGAAAAGCTTATTACTGCAAAGGAGGTACTCTACTCTAATGGTTCTCTATCTTCTCCACTAATAAATATAGAAACCATTGCATTTTCTAATAATTACTCTGATACTGACTCATAAAGTCCAATGTAACGAGGACTCAATTATCTCTGATATCCATTCTCTTGCCACGCTTGACTAGAGAAGCCCTTTGGAATACTTTATATCTCATCTAAACTTTGATTGTCTCCTTCTTTGGTCAAAATGACCACATGACTCTTGTGTAGTTCTTGTGTCACCTTAGCATGTACTTAAACTATGTCATTAGTCTCGATGCTTCATCTAGCTTACTCTAATACCGCTAGACATTATTTGAGATTATACCCTTATCAAAATGTCCTCATCTGATATTCTTAATGCATCACATGATCTTTTCTCATCAGACTAGTCTAAGATCTACTCTAAGTTCAAATTAAATGCTAGAATAAACATGGTCAGAGATAAAAATGATGGAATTGGTAGTCAAGTGAGTCATTAGGAGCAAAAGAAATAAACAATGAGACTAGAAAAGATTTATAAAGGAGGAATTAACATGGGGTAATAAAGATAACCATAAGTGTATCATGAATTGTAAAATATAATGCGACAAGAATTGTGGTTTATGAATATGGATCATAAAGGATCCAATCAATAATCAGCCAAGGAGAAAGATGGCCCGGTTATACTCGGGTTTAACTGATGAATTGGAAACAAGATGATAAGCATTTGAGCTCAAACTAGGTGACTTTATAGCCACAAGCAACAAGATAAGTGCAATAGATAGATAGGACAACCAATGTGCAATAAATAGATAGACAGATTGGATAAGCAAAGTGTAATAGATAGACAAATAGATTAGACAAGCAAAGTGCCGATGGATAGATAAATGAATTGAGCAAGCTACAATAGGAACATGCCTTTACTCATATGAAGCCAATTCGAGTACAACAATAAGATTAAATAGAGAATGGAAAAATTTATTTATCAGAATGTAAGATATATGTATGGGAGGTGAAGTTCAAAATAAGGAGAGTAAGGGGATTATGACAATTGCAATCACCCACACCAATGAGAGTTGAATTACATTATGATTCAGAACAAGTTATACGAGCTTATCATTATGAATAAATGAGATGTAAGGTAGATGTGTGAATCAACTCTCAACGGAATGAACTGCAACTCATGATCATGAAATAAAGGTGGTGAAGGTCGAGAGCACTAGAATGTTGACAACCATATAAGGTTGAACAAAAAATGTATTGCACATGTAACAATGGGTTTGCAAAGACATGAAAGATTACGCCAGTAGGAAATATCGGGTTCGAAAGCAAGGAGATTAAACAACATTAGATAGTATCAAGTTTTGAAGATCAGACAAGCAAACAATTTCAAGAATTACAATAAAAGAGGATTCTTGTAAAAGATAAACTGTGGTTGCATGGTTTGGGTGTGATATTTGGACCTCAAATCATTCTTGGAAAAGACTTCTGTTGTTGGCAGTTAATCCCATAAATTATTTATTCAAGGTATAGGGCACCTATTTTTGATAGTGATCTTGTTCAGCTCTTCGTATGCAGTACACAACTATAAGGTTCTGCCTTTCTTTTTCACACATTCAAATAACTCCCTTCTATAACAACTCATCTTACTAAATCTTTAGTTCTTTGAACTTTACTGGGGGTCATATGATAGGGGCTCTGAAAATAGATTGAGCACCTAGAATTAGGTTGATCTAAAAATCAATGTTTCTTAGGGAACAACAGTCCTAAAAGTCCTCAGGTGAAACATCTCTAAATTCATAAACTTTAATTATGGATAAGTATATACCGAGTGTGGTTGGCATATCACTAATATTCAATGCATTACTGACACGATAACTTACTGGTTTACATAGTTAATTAGGGCAGAAATAGGGTTTTCTTCCCTCGGTCCATAGAAATACATGTCTAGTCTTTCCTCGTTTCTCAAACTAACCACAAGATCTTTACAAGTCATCTTCTATAAGTACACAATCAGTTTATCCCCATAATGATAACGAGGTCTGCCAGTCAAACTGGATTGAATGCCCAATGAATATGGTTCCAGCAATACTAATATAGGCATATTTATAAAAGATAAAACATTTAACTGCTTACTAGTCTCAGCAAATTTAAAAGACAGGGGACGTTCTAAAGTGTAAAGAGATATGACAACACTATGAACTCTTGTAAAGATATTTCTTTGTTGGTTATAAAGGATCGGCATGTAAGCTGAATGAATGAAAGGACGAAGATTCATAATGAAAGAGATAAGGCATACAAATGACCTACACATACAAGACATGTAGTTTATTCATGATGGTCATGATAGTAAAGTAAATGAACGATGTTATGAAGTTGAGATGGAGTATTAAGTACTGAAGGTAAAGAAATCTAACAGATTGCCAAAGAGGCATTTGAAAAGTCATACGGTACTCGTATGTGAGTAAATTGATCAAGATGAGGGTCAACACCACCAGAAGGGAAATTTTATTCATATGGTGTTTAAAAGGCCAATACGTCAAGATGAAGGAGTCAGTCTTATGATTGAACATGATGGCATTCACCAATAACACATTCTGCAGTAAATGAAAGTCTTGGGTAGGTATATAAACTTCGAAACTGCTAGCAGATGAAAATAGCACAAAATCGTTGTTTATCATTAATAAGATAGGCTGTACTAGTAAAGAAATGATTGCCAAAATAACTTGAGTAACAACATTCAGTCATAACCATAGAGCAGTATGCCAACATGACGTTAAGGTGCTATAGAAACACGAATAATATGGATCCATTTAATTGCTGAAAGGGTGCTCAATGACTGGGTCTGAAGCAACCAAAGGCTTTGCAAGCAATAATAAATAGTGCCCAAATAGAAGTAAGGAGTTAAAGTAGGTGACAGTAAAAATATGAACATAGTGATTACTGAACTGTAAGTAGAATGGGTTAAATATGGTTAGGAAGAACTGCAAATCACACAGTAACGCATACTAGGGGTCATTATAGGCTCCATTATGGAAACAAAGAATTAAATGGTTATAATTATCAGGGTTTGAATTGCCTATAAGAAAGGTTGCTCATATGCGTTTAAAGGACTCCCCACAAACCACATATGATATTTTTCATAACCACTCCATTACAACTCAAGAGAGTGTTAGTGGCAAAGCAATGATACCTCTGAACAATTTAAGGTAACTAGGGCAAAAATAAGTCAATGACAAGAAGTAATTGGAGCATTGCTAATGTAAGGTCTTAGTGTCAAGGCCAGATAATTCCTATACATGGCCGCTTAATCTTACTTTAACCACACATATAATGCCAAGTAGCTCACCATAAGTTACTAATTGTTATCACCATACATAAGCACTCATTGTAATGTTCATCTTATACTGGTTCACCTCAAAGATATTGCCCCACAAGGTATTTCCTCATCTAGAGGTTTACATTTAACTTAACACTGTATTAATCCCTTAAGAAGTTCCAAATGGCATCCCCACATTGGGTTTCTACCATTACTGTACTTAAGATCAGGCATACTAACAAACCTTAATAAAACTGTCAAATCCTGGGGAAAAACAGATAGAGTTCTGCCTAAAAACTGACTAAAATCCGGCTTAAAGCCTTACAATAGATACCTGAAATGGAGAGAAATACTTCAATAGCTCAACAGCCACACGCTGGAGTTTATAACCCAATGGGTCACACACCCGAGTGCACGATTACAAAAATTTAAACAAATGAGAGAAATGAAACATATAATACAACTCCCAGATAAATACGAACATGCCTCACTAGCAGGTGACCCAAATGGTTCCACACTTCACTTTGTTAAGGCTCGAATCTCAGAATATTACCAAATGATTGAGTCACCCAAGTAGAAATGGTTCCTCCATATATGGTCGTACATATGAACTTATAGTGAATAGCTCATTTAACTGGTCTAACACAACTTATACACACCTTGATAGCTAACTCATAAACACTTGATAGCTCACTGTAGGTGTAACGCCTGCGTTCCCTATTTTACGTTAAGTTGGTCGTATTGCCTTTTTGCATTATAAAATTCATATTTTTATTAACTATACGAGTTAAATTATTATTGATGTACTTATGTGAGCGATAATTTTATCAAAAAGAATGTTTTTGTCGCCATTAATATTAGTATTAGTTTTGAAAATCTTTCGATGATTTTTAGTAATTGTTAATATGGATTATTAACGAGTACTAAATCGATTAGAGGCCAGAATACGAATAGGTTGTCAACCTTAGAAGTAGTTCGCTGTTTATTAAATCAAACCTTGATATATTTGGGAATGATTAATCGACGAGAGATTGTATTATCGATTTTAGGTTTAGAATTCGGGATATGAATTAGACAAGCGGTATCAAATATTAAACAGTTTGAGACCAAAAAAAAAGAGAAGAAAAGGGGACAAGGGGTATTTTTGTAATTTTACCGGACCCCTTTTTCTTAGTCCTGCTCTCCACGCGACCCACCTCCCGATAGCTTTCTCTCTTCTCTCTGCTTCTCCTTCTTCCTCATTCTCCCCCACCATGCTTCGGGGCTAAAGGCTTCAGAAATTCACCAAATTTTTGCCCCACCCAACTCGAAATCCTCTAGATTTCACCTCTCTAACCTCAGCTGAGCCCTATATTGCAAAATCTGGGCAGAAATTCGAAGGATTTCGCCATGTTTTTGGTTGATTTGGGAGGCGGTTGGTTGCGTCAAATGAGGGCCAAAGCTTAGCCATGCATGTCAGTCCTTAACCATCATTAAAGCACTATAAAATTCGAGCCCAAACATTAGCAACGGTAGCAGCAACGACGACAGTAGTGAAAGGGGCAGAAACCCAGGTCTGCGTTTGGGTCGAATTGGGTCTGTTTTTGCATCGGTTAGCCGTGGATTAGGTTTGTTCAGGCATCAGTGAGCAAGGATCAGGTAATCGAGTCTTTCCAGCACTCAAAAGTCAAGCCCAGCAGCCCTCGAACGAACCTCTAGCTTGGAATCGAGGTGGGTGTTTCTCGCCTCCTAAATTATTAGTAATTTCAAAAATGTTTTAGCCTCAAGTTGTGATGCATGTCAGTTTTAGGCTAACTGAAGTTGTGGGAGTGAATATACATGTTTAGTTCAATTGGAATCAAGCTTAGAACGCGCCTGTATAGGCTATCCGAGTGTTCTTTAGAATTGTACTGATTTTCATGCCCGTTTATGCATGTTTAGTTCGACTAAATCCAGGCTTAGGTTAAGCGTGTACAGGCTGTCCAAAAGTTGCTCAAGATTGAACTGATCTTAGGCCTAGAATGATGCTCAAATTAGGTTGGAATTAACTCCTTAATTATGCCGAAAGTATGCCCCATTTAATGGCAAGAATGTGTGATTATCATGCTTAAATGAATTGGACATTATAGGAGTAAAGAACGCCTTAATTCGATGCATGTTAATTTGGATATTTTATGCTTAAAAGTAGCTTCGATATAACCTAAGAATGTTTTGAATCGATGTCCGTTAAGTTAACTAATTCATGCTTGAGAATGACTTGGAAACGAACTAAGAATGCCTAAAACTGATGCATGATGAATTGGTTAGCTGTCGATTAAAAGTAACCTTGGAAACCACCTAAACATGTTCTGAATCGATACTTGTAAAGTTAGTTCATTCATGTTTAAAAGTGACCTTTCAAATAACCTAAGCATGCTTTGATTTATCGCTTAATAATTTAGTTCGATCATGTTTAAAAGTAGCCCTCGAAACAACTTAACGTTCTTTAAATTGATGTATGTTGAATTAGTTGACCCATGCTTGGAGATGTTCTCAAGACAACCTAAGAATGTCTTTAAACAACGTATGTTTAGCTGGTTAGTCACGCTTTGGAAATGACATGAACTTGGTATGCTTAATTCATATTCGCGAGTTATGAATGTAGGCTAGTTTCATGCCTTGTTAGTTTATTTCAGTTCGTTAAGTACTTATTTCAAGTTGGTGCAATATATATATATATATATATATATAGACACACACACACATATATATATGTATATATATAAATATATAAATATATATATGTATATATGCATATATAAAAATATATATATATATATATGTATATATATGCCGTATCGTGCTGCTAGATGGTTACTGCTCACTCGGTAAGTTTATACGTGGCTATTTCATTTGACTTTTGTGTTAATATGCTATGGTTATGGAATTGAAAACTGAGTTGGAGGTTCGATGGCTTGAGGATGAACTAATGAGAGTTTTGAGGTTCTTTGTGGTCGGTGTTGTGTGAGGAGGGAGTCTGGGTTGTGATTGACTGAAATCGTGTGGATTGCGAGGCCATGTATGGCTTATTCTGCTGAGTTGATTATGAAGTGTTTGAATGTGTTATGTGCAAACTCCCTTCCCTTTATGTCATTAAGTTTCATCTTACGAGCGAGGGTGAGTTTGAAAAAGGAAGTTTTTATGGTTGTAACTAATAGTAGCCATAACTATTAGCAAATGATGGCCAATTTTAACTATACAAATATAGCTTTCGGAGTGAACTCGCTAGAACGGGGGAATCCCTAAGGAGTTTAAATAAAAAGAGAGTGCGTTGTATGAAAAAGAATTTCGCTGTGAGAGGCAGCAAACTTATTAGCCGTTATAACCATACGCTTTAAATTGGCTAAGATATTGTGCTTAGAGACCATAAGATGGAGGTGAACCTGCTTGAACGGAGGAATCCCTAGCCTAGGGAGTAATCCCAATAGTGGGAAGCCCTAGAGATCCTGACGAGGGTTAAGATCCAAAAGTTAATTGTCATCCAAGCAGTAAGAGCTTAGCATGAGCGATAGTCTCACTAGGGATTGAGAATAGATCTCACCCAATCAGCACATTATGATGATCTTATGCCCGGGGTATTTTCCTAATAAGTAAGAAAAGCAGTCGACGTTTCACCTGTTTAAGTATTTCAGAAAGAAAGTTTTAAAGGTCATTATAGGACCAATATGAAAGAAATTCTGTTAAGAATATGAGCCTCAAAAAGGCTAAGAAAAGAGCTTTATGAGCCTCAAGAGGCTAAGAAAAGAGTTTTCATAAGCCTAAAGAGGCTAAGTAAAGCATTTTCAGAAAAAGAAAGAAGGATTTTTGTGCATATCATGTGATTAAGATTCTAAGTACAGTATGAATGAAGTTTCAAGTATGGCATGGCCATATCCTTGTAATGCATCGAGCATATGAGTTTGAATGTGCATGTTTAGCTAAAGAAAGCTCCTTGCATAATCTCTACTTCATGTGTTTAAGCATCTCGTATGAGTGGGCATAAATCACGAATTATATCACATAACCTATGAAAGAAAGTTCTGTGCTTAGCCTCTGTTGATTTAGAGAGTGCACAACCACAAGAGGGGGGTGAATTGTAGTGTCCAACTTTCGCAAGTTGCTGACAAACAGTCTTAGACCCTGTTCGCACAGGTTGTTCCTGAGATAAGCAGAAGCAAAAATCCAACAAAATTGAATGCGGAAATAATGGACACAGGATTTTTACGTGGAAAACACCTCTAGCCCAACTGAGGTGAAAAACTACGACCTACCTCGTGTAGGATTTAAACACTTCACTAAACGGGCTAATCACATTACAATAGTAACACACCTTGTTACAAATTGCAAGCCACGTAACCGTCTTCCCTAAGACAGGTTACCCCACGTCCAAAATCCCCTTGATTTGGACACACACTCAACTCACTTTTGTGAAAGAAGAGTATAAAGAAACACCCTATTACAATGCTTCTCAACTAAGCTAATATAGGGTACAATGAAATCCTAGTATGCCAACTTTGAAAGCTCAAATAACTCCCTCACTAGACACGGTTTTCTTTTCAAACTTTTAAGCTCATGAACACTAAATTTTTCTCTTTGAAAACCGATACTTCTATCGTTCTAAGAAGCGACTTTATATAGTGCTTGGAAAAACAATTCCTCAATTTTTTGGAAACTAAAATTCCTAAAGAATATAGAATTCTTTAGCCACAAGGGATGAGGAAACATGAGCTGGAAACACTTCCTAAACCGTGTGCATAAGGCGGTGATTCTCCGCAACTAGCCCATGTTTTTCTCAACAACCTTATCCACTTGCCAAAAATTGGATATTCTTTTTATTCAAAAAAGATTTTGCAAATCCCCTTAGATTTTAATAACCGTTTTTAGGAAAAGGGGTAAGATACTCCATAAAAAATCTTTCTTGCAAATCCTTGAAGAAGCTGCTCAAAATCCAAAGACAAAAATCGTGCAAAACAGTTTTTTTCGCAGCTTATTCTGGAAACACCCTGAGCGTCCTGTTTTCAGAATTGTTTCGAAGGGTGATCCGAAATATTTTCCAAAAAAAAAGCAAAACTGCTTCAAGTAAGTGGTAAGTTAAGACTTTCTGATTGGCATATTAACAAGAGTCTAAAAATATAAAACCAAATTAAATCAAGACATCTTGTTGTAACCACTAGTCATCTTGTAGAGAGACGAATCTGCTGCAACCACTTCACAGAACCTGTTCCTCACGGCTGCACTTATATCCTATGCTTCAAACACTTCACAGGACATGTTTCAAACACCTTACAGAGCCCGTTCCTCATGGTTGTTCTTACATCGCTGACTTGAGTACCTGTTCTTGATAAACCATTAGTCAAGCAGTTTTAATATATTGAAAAACAGCAGTAAGGCCCTGTTAGTAAAGCCTGTTTGGAACAACAACAACTACTACAACACTTGGATTTGTTATCATCAAAACCTTATACATTCTAACAAATTCCCCCTTTTTGATGATGACAAACCAAGTGACCATATTGACTTTCAAGGACAATTGAAGTGATTAGTGCGAATTATTTATAGGACCGACAATTCACATGAAGCAGTTAGTATAGAAAAAGTGTAAGAAATTTAACTCGTCCATGGCAATACTAAAACAATATTAGTCAACCTATCTTCCCCCTTTTGGCATCATTAAAAAGTAGGGACGAACAGTCAAACATAGAGTGTTTGCTATCACCACCACTTGGGTAATGGAGGAAAGTCAACAGGCGATACACTCATGTGTGTTGGTACGGTAATGAGATTGGCCATCCTAGTCA
The DNA here is from genome assembly GCA_029747015.1 of Carnegiea gigantea. Classification (NCBI taxonomy): domain Eukaryota; kingdom Viridiplantae; phylum Streptophyta; class Magnoliopsida; order Caryophyllales; family Cactaceae; genus Carnegiea; species Carnegiea gigantea. The sequence goes on along the minus strand of JAKOGI010001026.1, from coordinate 80,591 downwards.
CACGCAAGCAATTTACAACAGAAAGCAAGCAAGGTAAAGCCAATTAAAAAACAAGATAACCTGTCATTCACCAAACGAGTGCAACAGAAGGTACAAACTAGCAAGAGAGGATAACCAAGAGAAGTGAGAACAGGCTATGAGAACAACAGATGGGGGGTGATCAGAGAGCAGAAGGGGAAAATTTTGCTGAGAGGGAAGAGAGAAGGGCGAGGATATCTTCATGGCGTTTTGCATTGAGAGCCTTTTCCTCGTCTAGGGCAGCCTTTACCGCAGTAAGCTCAGCACTGAGTCGAGAGTTTTCTTCCAAAGCAGCCTCAAGCTTGATTGAGGAACTGCCAGGAACAGGAGGACGGGTTGTTCTGGTCCCCTGTTCTGAGGCAGACCCCTTAATCAAAGCATACCCACACCCTATAAGGGTGTTACTCCCAATCTCATCGATGAATTGAGCTCCCACCTTCTTCTGTAGAGTCACCCCAAAGTGCTCAAACACAGTAGTCAGGAAGAAGCCGTACCCCAGGTCATATTCCCTGGAGGTGTTTGCAATTTTTGCAATATGTCGAATCATGATGGCGGGAAGGTTGATTTGCTCTTCCCTGTCCATCAGATCCATCAAACACTGATCTATGGCATCAGCAAGATTGCGCCCCTGGCCCCGAGGAATGACATTCTTGATAATAAACCAAAATATCAATTGATGGAGCGATGTCATGTCCCCTTTCTTCACGAACTTGGGTGTTTGCAGGCTTGGTTGCTGGCTAAATTTCTAGGAGACCTCCAGCAGCCTGGCTGTCCCTAGAATAGTCTTGTCTTCTCTCACATATATATCAAAGCCCGTGGAGGGAATCCCCAGAATTTCCCCTAATATCTTCGCATCAAGGCAAAGCTGTTGCCCATTAACAATACTTGTCACCACTCCTGCGGTGACAGTGCAGTTGGCATAGAACTCTGCCAACTCATGTACAGAACACCCCAGCTGGGTGTTTGTAAACAGCTCATACCACCCCTGTGCACGCAGCTTGTGCAGAAACCCCCCCAGACCCTGTTCCTCAAAATATTTTACCTTGATAATTTTGCCCCTGACGACCCGTCTCTGAAGCAATTGGGTCAGTTTGGCTGAAATGGCAGACGGGGTAGACTTCTTGGCTCTCTTAGGTTAGGGCTCAGTAGGAGGGTCTTGCGTGGAGGCGTGTTTGAGGGAGGCTTTTCTCTTGGGAGTTTTGAGTGGTGATGGTTTGGAGGGTAAAGTGGAGGTTGATTTTGGTGCAGGCAGAGGCTTATCCGCTGAGGACTCTGATAACACGGGAGTGCCCTGTTTGAAGGAGGTGTTCTCAGTGTCGCTATCTGATGAAGGCTCAGAGGAGGAATCAATTTCCTCAACAACAGGGAATGACTGTTTGACAGGACGAGGCGGGGATTGGAAAGCAATTCGGGCTGATTTTCGAGTTGGCCTGTTTGTGGGTTTGGCTGAAGAGGGGATTTGTGGTTTTGGTTTGACAGGGGTTTCACTTTTTGAGGGTTCTTCAGTCTGGCCGCTTTTAGGCCTTGATGGTGGTCGTGTTCTTGGCATTCTAGTACGCCTAGCCACAATTTTGTACCTTTTGCGTTTCTCACCGGTTTGTGTTACCGGTGTGGCTTGTGCAGGCTTAACAGGAGACTCCTCCATTTGACCACTACTTCCCCCTTTGTCTTTTGACAAATCCTCCCCTAGGTCATCCCTAAAAACCTCAGGCCCTGTTTCGGCCCCTGTTCCCTGCTCTGGAAATAACCCAAACGAATTGATGTCATCTAGGCCATGGTCAAACAGAAAGAGGTCATCTAAAGCCCCAATTTCCCTTTCAGATGCCCCAACAGGTTCTTGGGTTTAACATGCGCCCAGTTCACCAAACAAAATCAAATCCCATCCAAATTTGTAGGGGATGTCTTCTAATATTAGATCCATTGTTCTAAGGTCTATGCTCTTCAAAAACCCAAACGGTTTATAGACAATAGGTCGAGGAGGTTTAGTAGTTTTACCTTCCATGAGGGCTGTCAGAAATTGTGCAGGCGCAAACAGGGCTATGGCTGTTTGCAAGGCTGTGCCCTGTGTCTGGTTGCCCTGAGTCAAGGTCGAGGAGCTCTTGGAGCTAATAGGAGATGCCATTTTTCAGAGGAAGGAGAGAGATTAGGGTTTCTTGAACAGAGTTTCAGAGCAAGAGAGTTTCGGTGGAGGTGAGAGATTGAGCAAGAGAGTTTTAAAGAGAGAGAGAGACATGCGAAATCTTTAAAAGATTTTGCCCGTTTTGCAACGGCCTTTTGCATTTATTTAGGCCGCGCACGCCTCGGGAAGAGATTAGCAATTTTCAATTTGTTGCACGTATTTGACAAACAAGAAGCGTACCTGTTCCTGGTGCTTGTTCTTGAGGTCACTTGCTCGTTAACATGGGACAATAGGGGCAATCTCATTAGACCTCAATGAGTGTCAGCAAGTTGCAAACCTCACATATGCTAAACATACCACAGAAGTTGATTGCAAACAAAAATTTAACATGTTGTGCCCGTAACTTTTAAATTTTGCAAACAGGGAGAGAGAACAGGTTGGTCAGGTTGTTCTAATTAAGCCTAGTTCGAGTCTATTCCTTTCAAATTGTTCTCTACTCAATGCTTTTGTGAATATATCAGCAATTTGATTTTCAGTGGCACAAAAATTCATTGAGATCACTCCTTTTTCAACATTGTCTCTTAGAAAATGATGACGAATGTCAATATGTTTTGTTCTTTTGTGTTGACATGGATTTTTGGCAATGTTAATTGCACTTGTATTGTCACAATAAATAGGAATGCATCCTATGTCAACACAAAAGTCCTTGAGTTGTTGTCTTATCCATAATAACTGAGCACAACAAGATGCAGCTGCCACATACTCAGCTTCTGCTGTGGACAAGGCAACAGAGAGTTGTTTCTTGGTTGCCCAAGATACCAAACAAGGTCCAAGAAAGTGAGCCATACCTGAGTGCTTTTTCTATCAACCAAGAAACCTGCATAATCAGCATCAGCATACCCAACAAGATCAAAGTTGCAACCTCTAGGATACCATAAGGCTAGATCAGGTGTATGTTTTAAGTATCTTAAAATCCTTTTTACAGCCTTAAGATGAGTTTCTTTAGGATTAGACTGAAAACGTGCACATAGACCTACACTGAAGACAATGTCAGGTCTACTAGCCGTTAGGTATAGGAGTGACCCTATCATGCCCCTATAGGATTTCTCCTCAACTGAGGGACTACCATCATCCATTACCAACTTGGTTGAGGGAGAGATGGGAGTACAATGGGCTTGGCCGACTCCGTCCCAAAACGCTTAAGTAACTCCTTGATATATTTTTGTTGATGGATCATGGTGCCGTTTGAAGTTTGCTTGATTTGTAAGCCTAGAAAGAAATTATGCTCACCCATCATGCTCATTTCAAACTCACTCCTCATCATTTTTGAAAATTCATTGCACAATTCATGATGAGTTGCACCAAATATGATGTCATCGGCATATACTTGGACAATCAACAAATGTTTCCCCTTAGATTTTAGAAACAAGGTATTGTCTACCTTGCCTCTTGTAAAACCATTTTCTAATAAAAAGCTTGACAACTGCTCATACCAAGCTCTAGGGGCTTGTTTTAAACCATAAAGTGCTTTGTCAAGTTTGAAAACATAGTTAGGAAATTCATTACTTTCAAAACCAGGGGGTTGTTTGACATACACTTCTTCTTTGAGGTATCCATTTAGAAATGCACTTTTGACATCCATTTGATACAATTTGATCTCCATATGGGCTGCAAATGCTATCAAGATTCGAATAGCCTCCATCCTTGCAACAGGTGCAAAGGTTTCTTCATAATCAATTCCCTCTTCTTGGTTGTAGCCTTGAACCACCAGCCGGGCCTTGTTCATAGTGACTGTTTCGCACTCATCCAGCTTGTTACGGAACACCCACTTGGTTCCAATGATTGTTCTATCCTCTGGCCGTGGCACAAGGTGCCATACCTTGTTCCTTTCGAATTGATGGAGTTCTTCTTGCATAGTTGTGACCCAATCTGAATCTGCAAGGGCTTCATTAATATTCTTAGGCTCAAGTTTTGAGAGAAAAGCATAGAAAGCATAGAAATTTTTGAGTCTAGATCTAGTTTGAACTCCTGCATTAATATCAGACAAAATTTGATCAAGAGGATGTGAACTTTGGTATTTCCATGATCGTGGTGAAAGTGGGTTCACAGACTCGCTCTCCATCCTAGCTGGAATACTCGGTGAAATAGGTTCAGAACCTGTTCTCGAGCCTGTTTGGGAGCTTGTTCCTGGATTTATCACTGAAGGATTCGGCTGGTGTTGTCCCGAACAGGGTTCCACCCTGTTTCCCCCTGTTTGGTTCACACCTTGCTTACCTTTCTGAAGAATAGCCTCAGGCCTTGCTCCCTCCGATTGATCTTTACCTTGTTCACCTTGAAGCAGCACGTCTTTTCTAACAAGACCTAGTTCGAAGTCTTCTTCCTGTGCATCATTCTCGCTTAGAGAGTTAGTTTCATCAAAAAGCACATGCACACTTTCCTCAACACACAAGGTTCTCTTATTAAACACTTTGTATGCCTTACTATGCGAGGAGTAACAAAGGAATATTGCTTCATCACTCCTTGGATCAAATTTCCCTAAGGCATCCTTTCCATTATTATGCACAAAACATTTACAACCAAAAACTCTCAAATGCATAATATTAGGTTTTCTCCCTTGAAAAGTTCATAAGTAGTTTTGTTAAGAATAGGTCTAATCATGCATCTATTTATAATGTAACATGATGTATTCAAAGCTTTAGCCCAAAAGTTTCTAGGAAGACCACTAGCAACAAGCATTGTTCTAGTCATGTTCTCTAGAGTGCGATTTTTGCGTTCTACCACCCCGTTCTGTTGGGGTATTCTTGGAGTTGAAAAATTATGATCAACACCATGCTCATTACAATAATCAATAAAGCTCGAATTTTCAAATTTTGTACCATGGTCAGACCTTAGGCATACCAAAGAGTGTCCTACCCTCTTTTCAGTCTTTTTAATGAAAGCAAGAAATTTTTTAAAAGTTTCATCTTTAGAAGCCAAAAACAGGGTCCAAGTGAAATGAGAGTAGTCATCCACTATCACAAGCACATACCTCTTACCTCCTCTGCTCATGATCCTCATTGGACCACATATATCCATATGTATCAATTCAAGAGGTCGAGTAGTGCTTACACACCTTTTAGATTTAAATGAATTTCTGACTTGTTTGCCTTTGGCACATGCATCACATACCTTGTCATTATTGAATTTGATGGAAGGTAAGCCTACCACCAAGTCTTTGGTTACAAGTTTGTTCAAAAGCGAGTGGCTTGCATGACCTAGCCTTTTGTGCCAAAGCATAACATCATCATTTAGGGCACTCAAACAAGTCAAATTATTTTGGAGAAGAGTAGAAATACACACTTTATAAACATTTTTGTGTCGCTTCCCCCTCAACACAACATCTCCTGTGTTCATATTTACAATCAAGCAACGTGTTGGAGAGAACACTACCAGGTTGTCTTTGTCACACAGTTGGGACACACTTAGCAAGTTGTGTTTTAATCCATCCACAAAATAAACATTGTCAATTGAATGGGAGAGTGACTTACCTATCTTACCTATACCGACAATTGTCCCGGATTTACCGTTTCCAAATGCCACACTCCCTCCTTCTGAAGCTGTAAGTGAGAGAAAATTGGATTTTTCACCAGTCATATGCCTCGAACACCCACTGTCAACATACCACAGCTGCCTGTTCCCTAGGGTGTTCCCTGCGCTGTTCGCTGGGTTGTTTGCTGGGTTATTCTCTCTCACTTCAGCCTACAAAACAGATCATAGGTTAGTTTTGGGAATCCAGATCCACTTGGGTCCCATTCCTTTAGAGGTACAAATCTCATCTTTCCTAACCCATATTTGTTTTACATACACTGAGTTCCTTTTAATGGCATACTTTCTTGAGGGACAAGTATAACGGTAATGACCCGTTTTACCACAGTGATAACATACAATATTCTCAGATAATCCTACATATTTTCTATTCACTGGGTAGGTCATCTTAGGCACAAAACCTAATCCTCTTCTATTTCGACTATGATGGGTGTTTAACCATTCAAGTGCTTGTGAGGACCTGTTCCAGAGCTTGTTTGTGGCAAGGTCTAATTCCATTTGTTTCATTTTCTCAAGCAAGTTTTTATTTTCTATAAGCAAGGACTCGACCTTACCTTTTAAGTCAAGGGATTCTTTTTCCAGCTCAGTCAATTTAGTGGAACAAGTCTCTTCTTTCATGAGTAGAGTTTCTTTAAGCACATTGATGTTTTCATGCAAGGCAAGAGTTTCTTTGTCAACTTCAAGTTTTTCCAATTTAAGGGTTTCATTTTCAAGTTCTAGATCTCGAACATCCCTTTTTAATTCAGCACATATATCCATTATAGTGTACACTAATTCCTCAAGAGTTGATTTATTTAGACCACGTACCTTGTTCTTGAGTTGAGTCACACTATTTGTTGATCCATCATCTGAATCAGTGTCACTTTTTGCTATGAGTGCTACATCAGCTTCCCCAGCTTCAGACCCTTCCTCATCCTCGCTTGAGTCTCCCCAGGCCGCGAGCATAGCTTTTGAGAACCTTTTCGCTGAGCTGCTTACACCCTGTTTCCTCCCCTGTTTTCTAGGGTGTTCGGGTTCTTGTTCTTCCTTGTGCAATGGGCAGTTTCTCACAATGTGGTCCAGTTTGCCACACTTGAAACACCCGGAGAACTGTTCCCGAGAGGTGTTTCTGGCCTTGCTGAAGTCCTTCCTTTTGCTATTTTCTTTGACTTTCTTGAAGAACTTCTTGAACTTTTGAGTGATCATGGCAATCTCCTCCTCATCAGAATCAGAATCATCTTCTAAGGCCTTTAGTGCAAGACCTCCATCTCTCTTTGTCTCATCTTTCTGTTGAGAATTTTTCCTAAGTTCATACGTTTGGAGGTTGCCAATCAGCTCATCTAGGGTGATCTTGTTCATGTCCTTAGCTTCTTGGATGGCCGTGACTTTCGCTTCCCAAGAATGAGGTAAAATTCTTAGGATTTTTCTCACCAATTCTTCGGTGGTGAAGGATTTTCCCAGGGATTTCAACTTATTCGTTATGTGAGTGAAGCGAGTGTACATGTCCATCACACTTTCACGATCACCCATCTCAAATAGCTCATATTTTCTCATAAGCAATTCAATCCGGGATTGCTTTACCTGATTGGTCCCTTCGTGAGCTATTTGCAAAGCATCCCAGATCTCCTTGGCCGATTCACATTCAGATATGCGAGTATATTCATCAGGACCTAGGCCGAAATATAGAATTTTCTTGGCTTTGGCATTCTTCTCCATCATTTTGTAATCTTCAGTATTGAATTCTTTAGGCTCCTTGGGGATTGACTTTCCATCTTCAGTTATTTTCTTTGGGATGAGTGGTCCATTCTTGATGAGCATCCACAACTCATAGTCCTCGGCTTGGATGTAGTTTTCCATTTTATTCTTCCACCAACCATAGTGTTGGCTATTGAAGTATGGTGGTCGAGTTATGGATTGACCTTCAAGCATGCCTTGTGGGGTACTCATCTTCAAGGATCTCTCAAGGTGTTAGCCTTTCAAAGGAGAACCTGCTCTGATACCACTTGTTGATTTAGAGAGTACACAACCACAAGAGGGGGGTGAATTGTGGTGTCCGATTTTCGCAAGTTGCTGACAAACAGTCTTAGACTCTGTTCGCACAGGTTGTTCCTGAGATAAGCAGAAGCGAAAATCCAACAAAATTGAATGCGGAAATAATGGACACAGGATTTTTACGTGGAAAACACCTCTAGCCCAACTGAGGTGAAAAACTACGACCTACCTCGTGTAGGATTTAAACACTTCACTAAACGGGCTAATCACGTTACAATAGTAACACACCTTGTTACAAATTGCAACCCACGTAACCGTCTTCCCTAAGACAGGTTACCCCACGTCCAAAATCCCCTTGATTTGGACACACACTCAACTCACTTTTGTGAAAGAAGAGTATAAAGAAAAACACCCTATTACAATGCTTCTCAACTAAGCTAATATAGGGTACAATGAAGTCCTAGTATGCCAACTTTTGAAAGCTCAAATAACTCACTTACTAGACACGGTTTTCTTTTCAAACTTTTAAGCTCATGAACACTAAATTTTTCTCTTTTAAAACCGATACTTCTATCGTTCTAAGAAGCGACTTTATATAGTGCTTGGAAAAACAATTCCTCAAATTTTTGGAAACTAAAATCCCTAAAGAATATAGAATTCTTTAGCCACAAGGGATGAGGAAACATGAGCTGGAAACACTTCCTAAACCGTGTGCATAAGGCGGTGATTCTCAGCAACTAGCCCATGTTTTTCTCAACAACCTTATCCACTTGCCAAAAATTGGATATTCTTTTATTCAAAAAAGATTTTGCAAATCCCCTTAGATTTTAATAACCGTTTTTAGGATAAGGGGTAAGATACTCCATAAAAAATCTTTCTTGCAAATCCTTAAAGAAGCTGCTCAAAATCCAAAAGATAAAAATCGTGCAAAACAGTTTTTTTCGCAGCTTATTATGGAAACACCCTGAGCGTCCTGTTTCCAGAATTGTTTCGAAGGGTGATTCGAAATATTTTCCAAAAAAAAAGCAAAACCGTTTCAAGTAAGTGGTAAGTTAAGACTTTCTGATTGGCATATTAACAAGAGTCTAAAAATATAAAACCAAATTAAATCAAGACATCTTGTTGTAACCACTAGTCATCTTGTAGAGAGACGAATCTGCTGCAAACACTTCACAGGACCTGTTTCTGACGGTTGCACTTATATCCTATACTTCAAACACTTCACAGGGCATGTTTCAAACACCTTACAGAGCCTGTTTCTCATGGTTGTTCTTACATCGCTGACTTGAGTACCTGTTCTTGATAAACCATTAGTCAAGCAGTTTTAATATATTAAAAAACAGCAGTAAGGCCCTGTTGGTAAAGCCTGTTTGGAACAACAACAACACTTGGATTTGTTATCATCAAAACCTTATACATTCTAACAGCCGCGTTGCTTGCTTATGTGTTTGACTGCTTGTTAGTAAAGGAATTTAGTCATTCAGGGACTTAGAAATAGGTTGGAGGGTTAGAATGAGGTTTATGCATAGTGATCCTTCTTTGGGGGAATATGATTGCCTAATATGATAGTAAAGTATGAATACATGGTATGTAACTATTAAAGATATTAATACTTGCAATGGTTTTGGCTTTAAGGAGTCGAGGAATACTCACTGAGCGTGTGATTACTCATTCCATCACTCTTTCCCCTTTTTCTCTAAGTTTGCATTATAACAAGTAGAAGCTAAGTCACTTATGCCAAGATGGAATTTATCCTTGCTTGCAAGATGTCATATGTGCCCATTTGAAGGGGGTCTTACATGTTTAACGAAGTCATGTAATATATTCCTAGAATTATAAACGTTTGTAAACAAGTATTATAGTTCATGCAATGCATACTGTTTATAAGTCGCTCTGTATGGCCATGTGAGCTAACCATCTTATTAGTCAGTTGTCTTTTTAGCTAAAGTTAGTTACTGTTGCATAATTATATTTAGTTTTGATGATAACAAATCCAAGTGTAACATATTTGTCTAAGTAATGTTGTTCCAAACAAGCTCTCCAAACAGGGCCTACACTGTTGTTTGTAATATTCGCATTAACTTGGATGCTAAATGTTGAAAACAAGTCTTAGGAACAGGTTCCAAGCTTCAGTGATACAAGATCAGCAAACAACAAATCTCGCCAAACAGTTGGCTAAGTCTTAAGGAACAAGTTCTTACATTCAGCTATACAAGATCACCCGAGGAATCAAGGTGACCAAGGTGTTTGGAGCAGCATATTTATTCTTGACAAGATGACTGATTCTTACAACAAGAAGTCTTGGTTTGGTTTAGTTTTTATCTTTTAGACTCTTGTTAATATGCCAATCTTGAAAGTCTCAATTTAACACTTCTTAAAACGGTTTTTGACATTTGCTTTGGAACACCAATTTCCAAACAACCCTGCAAACAGGGTGCCTAAGGTGTTCCTGAAACTGCAGCAGCCTCGACTGACTGTTTTACCAGTAAATTTCCTTTGGTTGGGTGCCAGCTCTAAAGGATCTTTTTATGAAATCCTAGGCTAACTAATTAAGTTCTAAAAAGGATTATTTTTGATTTGAAAAAGATTGCAAAACCGTTTTTGCTAAGGATCTCTTTTCAAAATTCTTATCCCTTATTTTTAGGCCGTGATTGATTTCAAATTTGGAACTGAAATCTCTATCCTTCTTTTTTTTTTTTTTTGGGCTAAATCTGCATAGCTATATTTAGTGGGTAATTAGTTTTTATCCCTTGAAAAATCAAATTCCCTTATTTTAGTAAAATCTTATCTTCTCTAGCTGTTGGGAATCTTATTTGAAGAAACTCCCTAAGCTGCTAATATTAGAAGATTTTGTTATCCTTTTTGAAAGTATTAGCCGTTGGGTTTGTGTGTTTAAATAATGAAATCTTCTCTCCCATTTAGATATCCGGTTTTTACACAAGAAGTAAGAGATTTCCAAAAGCTGCATTTCAAAGAGAAAAACCGTGACAGGCTTGTGCTTAACTGAGCTTTCAATATATTGGCATAATAGGACTTCATTGTACCTTACATCTGCTTAAGTCAGAAGCACCCCCAGTAAGGTGTTTTGTACCCCTGTTCTCAGATCAGAAAGTGAGTGAGTGTGTCCATAGTCGGGAGGACTTTGGACGTGTCCAATATAGTGTGATTGGACATGGTGTAACCTGTCTTAGGGAAGAAGGTTACGTGGGTTACAAGTTGTACCAAGGAGTGTTACTTTTGTAACGTGTTCAGCCCGTTAGTGAAGTGGTTAAATCCTGCACGAGGTAGGTCGTGGTTTTTCGCACCTCAGTTGGGCTAGAGGTGTTTTCCACGTAAAAATTGTGTGTGCTTTATTTCCGCATTTATTACTTTGAATTTCGCTACTGAACCAATTGGGAACAACCGCTGCAAACAAGGCTTAAGGTTGTTTGTGATTTACGAACAGTCTCTGCAATCAAGTGCTACGGCTGTTTGTCAGTTATTTGGCGAAAATCGGCCACCACAATTCACCCCCCTCTTGTGGTTGTGTACTCTTGGAATTCAACAAGTGGTATCAGAGCAGGTTCTCTTTCAAAAAGCTAACACCTTGAGAGATCCGTGAAGATGAGTGCCCCACAAGGGATACTTGAGGGTCAGTCCATTACTCGACCTCCTTACTTCAATGGCCAACACTATAGTTGGTGAAAAAACAGGATGGAGAACTACATACAAGCAGAGGATTACGAGTTATGGATGCTCATCAAGAACGGGCCCCTTGTTCCCACGAAAGTGCTTGAAGATGGAAAGAAGGTTCCCAAGGAACCCGTAGAGTTTGATGCTGAGGATTACAAGAAGATGGAAAAGAATGCCAAGGCCAAGAAACTATTATACTTTGGCCTAGGACCAGATGAATATACTCGCATTTCAGAATGTGAGTCAGCTCAGGAAATATGGAATGCCTTGCAAGTATCTCATGAAGGAACAAGTCAAGTTAAACAATCACACATTGAGCTACTCATGAGGCAATATGAGCTGTTTGACATGGGTGATCGTGAGAATGTGATGGACATGTATACTCGCTTTACTCACATAACAAACGAATTAAAATCTCTGGGAAAATCCTTAACCACTGAAGAGTTGGTAAGAAAAATCCTAAGGATTTTGCCTCGTTCATGGGAAGCCAAGGTGACAGCCATTCAGGAGGCCAAAGACATGAACAAGATCACCCTAGATGAGCTGATCGGAAATCTTCAAACGTATGAACTGAGAAAAAACTCTCAACAGAAGGAGGAGGCTAAGAAAGACCGAGGGCTTGCTTTAAAAGCCTTGGAAGATGATGATTCAGATCTTGAAGAAGAAGAGATGGCAATGATGACTCGGAAATTCAAGAAGTTCTTCAAGAAAGTAAAAGAGAACAATAAAAGGAAGGACTTCAGCAAAGGCAGAAACACCCCCCGAGAACAGTTCTCTGGGTGTTTCAAGTGTGGCAAATCTGATCATATTGTGAAGAACTGTCCACTACTTCGAGAAGAGCAAGAGCACGAACACCCTAGGAAACAAGGTAGGAAACAAGGCAGGAAACAAGGTGTAAACAGTTCGGGAAAACGATTCTCGAAAGCAATGCTTGCTGCTTGGGGTGATTCTTCCGAGGATGAAGAAACTGAAACGGAAGAAGGTGCTGTAGCTCTCATGGCGCAAAGTGATACAGATTCAGATGACAAGTCAACAAACAGCCTAACTGATCTCAAGAACAAGGTACGTGGTCTCAATAAAGCAACTCTAGAAGAACTTCTATACAATTTAATGGATACCTGTGCTGATTTGACAAAGGAAGTTCGTGATCTAGAGCTTGAAAATGAGACCCTTAAAAATGAAAAACTAGGCTTATATGAAAATATTAACATGCTCAAGGAAAACCTCTTTATAAAAGAGGGAGGTTATTCTCGAGTGGAGGAAAAACTCCTTGAGGTGGAAGGAATGGTTGAGTCTTTGCTCGAGGAGAAGAAGAGCTTGCATGCTAATATAGAAAAACTGGAAACCGAGCTTGTCACAACCAAGCGTTGGAACAAGTCCTCAAGAGCATTGGAGTGGCTAAACACTCATCACAGCCAAAACAAAAGAGGACTAGGATTTAAGCCCAAACAAACCGTTTACCCTACAAACAGAAAGTATGTTGGATTACCTGAAAACATTGTTTGCTTTAACTGTGGTAAAACGGGTCACTATCGATACACTTGTCCTTCAAGAAGGTATGCTATTAAACAAAATGAAGGTTATGTAAAACAAGTCTGGATTAGGAAAGATGAGCTTTACCTATCTAAAAGAATGGGACCCCAGTGGATCTGGGTTCCCAAAACTAACCCTTGATTTGTTTTGTAGGCTGAAGTGAGAGAGAACAACCCAGCAAACAACCCAGCAAACAGGCTAAGGTACAACCTGGCAAACAGCCCAGAGAACAACCTTGAAAACAGGCAGCTGTGGTATGTTGATAGTGGGTGTTCGAGGCATATGACTGGTGAAAAATCCAATTTTCTCTCACTTACAGCTTCGGATGGTGGGAGTGTGGCATTTGGAAACGGCAAGTCTGGGACAATTGTCGGTATAGGTAAGATTGGTGAGTCCCACTCCCACTCGATTGAAAATGTATACTTAGTTGATGGTTTGAAGCATAATTTACTTAGTGTGTCCCAACTGTGTGATAAAAACAACCTAGTAGTGTTCTCATCAACACGTTGCTTGGTTGTAAACTCAAACACAGGAGATGTCGTATTAAGGGGGAAGCGACACAAAAATGTTTACAAAGTATGTATCTCCACACTTCCCCAAAACAATCTGACTTGTTTGAGTGCCTTGAATGATGATATAATGCTCTGGCACAAGAGACTAGGTCATGCAAGTCTATCTCTTCTGAACAAACTTGTTTCTAAAGACCTAGTTGTTGGACTACCTTCCATCAAATTTAATGATGACAAGGTATGTGAAGCTTGTGCAAAAGGCAAACAAGTCAGATCTTCTTTTAAATCGAAAAAGTGTGCAAGCACTAGCCGACCTCTAGAATTATTATACATTGATCTGTGTGGTCCTATGAGGATAGCAAGTAGAGGTGGGAAGAGGTATGTGCTTGTTGTAGTGGATGATTACTCTCGATTTACTTGGACCTTGTTTTTGGCATCCAAGGATGAAACCTTTGAGAATTTTATTGCCTTTCTCAAAAAGGTTGAAAAGAGAGTAGGACACTCTTTAATTAGCTTGAGATCTGATCATGGTACTAAATTTGAAAACGCAAGTTTTATTAACTATTGTAATGAACATGGTGTTGATCATAACTTCTCAGCTCCAAGAACACCCCAACAAAATGGGGTGGTTGAGCGCAAAAATCGCACCCTAGAAGACATGACTAGAACAATGCTTATTGCTAGTGGTCTTCCTAGGAATTTCTGGACAGAAGCATTGAACACCTCATGTTACATTATAAATAGATGCATGATCAGACCTATTTTGAACAAAACTCCTTATGAACTTTTCAAAGGCAGAAAACCCAACATTACGCACCTAAGAACATTTGGTTGTAGGTGTTTTGTGCATAATAATGGGAAGGATGCCTTAGGAAAGTTTGATCCTAGGAGTGATGAGGCAATATTTCTTGGTTACTCTTCTCACAGTAAGGCTTACAAAGTGTTTAACAAAAGAACCTTAAGTGTTGAGGAAAGTGTGCATGTGCTTTTTGATGAATCTAACTCGTTGAGTGAGAATGATGCACAGGAGGAAGAATTTGAATTAGGTCTTGTTCGAAAAGAAGTGTTGCGCCAAGATAGACAAGGTAAGAACACCATGGAGAAAACAACTCCTGAAGGTGTTTCTCAGAACAACAGGTAAGGTGAGAACCAAACAGGGGGAAACACCGTTGAACCCTGTTCGGGACAACACCAGTCAGGTTCCTCAGGAACAGGCTCGGGCACTGATTGTGAGCCTGAGTCTCCAAGTGTTCCAGTTAGAGTAGAGCATGTGTCTGTGGATCCACTTACTCCACGGCCATGGAAGCACCAACGTTCGCACCCTCTTGAGCAAATTTTGTCTGATATTAATACTGGAGTGCAAACTAGATCAAGGCTTAAGAATTTTTGTGCATTCTATGCGTTTCTCTCTAACATTGAGCCAAAGAATGTGAATAAAGCTCTTGCAGATTCAGATTGGGTCACAGCAATGCAAGAAGAACTTCATCAATTTGAAAGGAACAAAGTATGGCACCTTGTACCTCGACCTGCAGATAGAACAATCATTGGAACCAAGTGGGTGTTCCGAAACAAACTTGATGAGTCAGGAACAGTCACCAGGAACAAGGCACGGCTGGTGGTTCAAGGGTACAATCAGGAAGAAGGGATTGATTACGAAGAAACCTTTGCACCAGTTGCTAGAATTGAGGCTATTCGTATCCTAATAGCCTTTGCAGCCCATATGGAGATCAAGCTATATCAAATGGACGTGAAAAGTGCATTTCTAAATGGATACCTTAAGGAAGAGGTGTATGTTAAACAACCCCCTGGTTTCGAAAACAATGAATTTCCTGATCATGTTTTTCAACTTGACAAAGCTCTTTATGGTCTAAAACAAGCTCCTAGAGCTTGGTATGAACGCTTGTCAAGCTTTTTACTTGAAAATGATTTTAGAAGAGGCAAGGTAGACAATACCTTGTTTCTAAAATCTAAGGGGGAACATTTGTTGGTTGTCCAAGTATATGTCGATGATATTATATTTGGTGCAACTCATCTTGATCTATGTAATGATTTTTCAAAAATGATGAGGAGTGAGTTTGAAATGAGCATGATGGGTGAGCTTAACTTTTTCTTAGGCTTACAAATCAAGCAAACTTCAAATGGCACCATGATCCATCAACAAAAGTATATCAAGGAACTACTTAAGCGTTTTGGAATAGAGTCGGCCAAGCCCATAGATACTCCCATTTCTCCTTCAACCAAGTTGGTAATGGATGATGGGAGCCCCTCAGTTAAGGAGAAACTCTATAGAGGCATGATAGGGTCACTCTTATATCTCACCGCTAGTAGACCTGACATTGTTTTCAGTGTTGGTTTATGTGCCCGTTTTCAGTCTTGCCCTAAAGAGACTCATCTTAAGGCTGTTAAACGGATACTAAGATATTTAAAGCATACACCTGATTTAGCTCTATGGTATCCTAGAGGTTGCAATTTTGATCTTGTTGGATATGCTGATGCTGACTATGCAGGATTCTTGGTTGATAGGAAAAGCACCTCAAGTATGGCTCATTTTTGTTAAATTCGTGAGTATACAACCACAAGAGGGGGGTGAATTGTAGTGGTCGATTTTTGCCTAATAACTGACAAACAACCGTAGCACTTGATTGCAGAGATTGTTTGTAAATCACAAACAACCTTACGCCTTGTTTGTAGCGGTTGTTCTCAATTGATTCAGTAGCGAAATTCAAAGTAATAAATGCGGAAATAAAGCACACACAATTTTTACGTGGAAAACACCTCTAGCCCAACTGAGGTGTGAAAAACCACGACCTACCTCGTGTAGGATTTAACCACTTCACTAACGGGCTGAAAACGTTACAAAAGCAACACTCCTTGTTACAACTTGTAACCCACGTAACCTTCTTCCCTAAGACAGGTTACACCACATCCAATCTCACCAGATAGGACACGTCCAAAGTCCACACGACTGAGGACACACTCACTCACTTTCTGTTCTGAGAACAGGGGTACAAAACACCTTACTGGGGTGCTTCTGACTTAAGCAGATGTAAGGTACAATGAAGTCCTATTATGCCAAGAAATTGAAAGCTCAGTTAAGCACAATCTTCTCACGGTTTTTCTCTTTTAAATTCAGCTCTAAGAATCTCTTACTTCTTTGTAAAAACCGGATTATCAAATGGGAGAGAGAATTTCAATATTTAAACGCACAACCCAACGGCTATTATTTCAAAAGATAGGAAAAAATCCTCTATTTTTAGTCGCTTAGAAGATTCATCAAAGATTTCCAACGGCTAAGAGAGAAGAGAAGATTTTCTTAAAATATCTTGGCCGAGTAGTCTAGTCTTGAAAAGGATAAAATCTTGATTTATCCCAAATTCAATCAAGACCTAAAAATAAGGGATAAGAATCTTTCAAGAGAAATCTTTAGCAAAAACGGTTTTGCAATTTTTTTTTCAAATTCAAAACAAATCTTTTTAGATCTGGCAGCCAACCGAAGCAAATTTCCAGATAAGACTGATGTAGCTGCTGTAGTTTTTGAGAACACCCTAGGCACCCTGTTTGCAGGGTTGTTTGGAAATGGTGTCCCAAAGCAACTTTTCGAAAACCGTTTTCAAGAAGTGCTAAAAATGATACTTTCAAGATTGGCATATTAACAAGAGTCTAAATAAATAAAACCTATATACCCAAGACTTCTTGTTTTGAACCAGTCATCTTGTCCAAGATTTGTAGAGCTGCTGTGAACACCAAGGCCACCTTGTTTGCTGGGGTTGTTCTTTGCATTGCTAGAGTTCAGGAACATGCCTTACAATTAACTGTCGAGAGGGTGTTCTTGACTTAATATAGAATCACCAAGTAAAACCTGTTTTGAAGACTTGTTCTCACATGTAGCAAACCAGTTAATACAATAAAGATCACAAACACCAGTTAGGCCTGTTTGGAGATCGTGTTTGGAGCAACATTACTTGGACAAAGTTTTACACTTGGATTTGTTATCATCAAAACTAAATATACTCAACAAATTCCCCCTTTTTGATGATGACAAACCAAGTGACCATATTGACAAAATTAAAAAGCTTAACAACGATTAATGCTGATAGGGATCCTCTAGGTGCTAGGTCATAGATCATATGGTCTTATTCGTATGGTCTTATTCGTATGGTCTTATTCCCCCTTTTGGCATCATTAAAAAGCATAAACAACAGTATGAATGCAAGAAAAGAAATATAGAGCATAAGGTGCAAGAAGCATCATGAAAGAGATATTGCATTAAAAACAGTACAATGCCAAAAACGAAGAGGGGAGGAGGAAACAAGAGAACAACCTAGAGAATTAGGGTGTAGGGGGTGGTCGCGTTTGTAGAGGAGGAATGCTGGGGGCAAGAGTGGAGAAAAGGACAAGCAATTCCTCATGACGTTTGGCGGAGAGGGCTTGCTCCTCAGCAAGAGCAGCCTTGACAGTTGAGAGCTCATCCTTGAGGCGAGCATTGTCCTCAAGAACAGCCTCAAGTTTGAAGGAAGGTTGCCCAGAAACAGGTGGTCGAGGTGGTCGACGACCCTGTTTGGAGACTGATCCTTCGCCAACCTCATAGCCACACCCGAGCAGAGTGTCAATCCCAATCTCATCAACGACTTGGGCCGCCACTCGCCGTGTGAGCACTATCCCAAGGTGCTCAAACACCCTTGTCAGCAGAAACCCATATCCAAGATCATGGGCCCGGGTGGTGTTCGCAATTCGCCCTATGTGGCGAATCATGATTGCAGGGAGGTTAATTGGTTCCTCCCGATCCAGTAAATCCACCAGGCATTGATCGAGGGCATCAGTTGAGTTTCGCCCTTGACCTCGCAGAATTATGTTCTTGATAGTGAACATAAACAATAGTTGGTGCAGGGAGGTCATTTCACCCTTCTTAACAGAGAGGGGTGTTCTCAGGCCCTGTTTTTGACTGAGGCGTTGGGACACCTCTAGGAGCCTGGCTGTTTCTAGGGCTGTTTTGTCTTCCCTCACATACACGTCAAAGCCTTGTGAGGGTACTCCCAAAATTTTTCCAAGTGTGGGCGCATCAGCCCGAATGCGTTGCCCATTCACAAAACTAGTCACCACCCCTTCGGTGACACTGCAGTTGGCGTAAAACTCAGCCAACTCTGGTACAGAACACCCCAGCTGGGTGTTTGCAAACAAGTCGAGCCAGCCTTGAGCGCGTAACTTGGTCAGGAACACCCCCAGACCCTGTTCCTCTAAAAAGCTTACATTCACTACCTTCCCCCTGACGACATTGCGCTTAAGCAACTGCGCATGTTTGTCAGACATAGGAGAGGGAGTGAACTGCTTTGGGCGTTTGGGGGCAGGAACAGAGGGGGTAGCTTCTGGTAGGGGGCTGTTCTGGGCTTTCGCTTGAGGGGTGTTTTTGCAGGAGAGGGCTTCACAGCAGGTTTAATGGTTGATTTTGGAGGGGCTTGTTCTTCAGGGGACTCGGAGAACACCGGTGTCCCCTGTTTGAAGGAGGTGTTCTCAGAGTCAGAACTCAAGAACCCTTCGGTAGAAGAGGAGGAAATCTCCTCGATGACAGGAGCAGAGGGTTTGGAGATACGGGGAGAAGATTAAAAAGCTAGTCTCGCAGATTTGCGAGAAGGCTTGGAGGATTGTGGAGAAGAGGGAGTTTGAGAGGGCTGAGACCTTGGTTGTGGCCTTGTTCTTGGCGTTCTGCTACGCCTGGCCACTATTTTCACCCTTTTCCTTTTCTCTCCAGTTTGAGTGACCGGAGTGGGGGTTTCAGCTTCAGGGAGAGAATCCTTCTCTAAACTCTCCTCTGATGTCTCATTCGACTTCCCTTGGAAATCGACATCCAGATCCTCCACAAACACACCTTCGACAGAGGCAGCCCCTGTTTCTGGCGCTGTTTCAGGAAACAACCCAGAAGAACAGGGCTCAAAATTAAACCCTTCAGGGGTTTCCAAGATTTGGTCTTGAGACCCCGATAGTGTACCCTCTGACTCGACGTTAATAGGACAAGCAATTGTCCCTACAAGAAACACCAATTCCCTTCCACATTCGAAGGGAATATCAACCATCCCCATTCCCACTGAGTGTAGGGACAAGCTTTTCAGGAATTTGAAAGGCTTGTACAGGATTGGGTGAGGGGGAGCAGGGATTGAGGACGCAAGAACGAGGTCGTTTGATTGAGAGGAGTTGTTGAGAGCCATTATTGCTAGAGGAGAGAGATTAGGGTTTAAGGCTTTGCAGGTTTCTCAGGTTTTGCAGTACTGAGAACAGGGCATATAAAAAGAGAGAGAGAGAGAGAGCACCTAAAATCTTTAGAAGATTTCTTAGTTTGCAACGGGTGTGAGAATTAAAAGCTTGTGCCTTGGGAAGGAAAAACACATCGAGCAACCAAGGGGCGTACCTGTTCTCTTCGTTATGCCTGTTCTTTGCCGTCTGATCTTGATTGAACTTAATGGTATTAAGGCGGCTTCAGTACATCCCCTTATGCTGAGGTACTCTTTCTATCAACTAGGAATCCAGCATAGTCAGCGTCAGCATATCCAACAAGATCAAAATTGCAACCTTTAGGATACCACAAAGCTAAATTGGGTGTATGTTTCAAATACCTTAGTATCCGTTTAACAGCCTTAAGGTGAGTTTCCTTAGGATTAGACTGAAAACGGGCACATAAACCAACACTAAAAACAATATCAGGTCTACTAGCGGTTAGGTATAGGAGTGACCCAATCATGCCCCTATAGAGTTTCTCCTCAACTGAGGGACTCCCATCATCCATAACCAACTTGGTTGAAGGAGAAATAGGAGTGTCTACGGGTTTGGCCGACTCCATCCCAAAACGCTTAAGTAGCTCCTTGATATACTTTTGTTGATGGATCATGGTGCCGTTTGGAGTTTGCTTGATTTGTAAGCCTAAGAAAAAGTTAAGCTCACCCATCATGCTCATCTCAAACTCACTCCTCATCATATTTGAAAATTCATTGCATAAATCATGATGAGTTGCACCAAATATAATGTCATCAACATATATTTGGACAATCAATAAATGTTCCCCCTTAGATTTTAGAAACAAGGTATTGTCTACCTTGCCTCTTCTAAAATCATTTTCAATTAAAAAACTTGACAACCGTTCGTACCAAGCTCTAGGAGCTTGTTTTAGGCCATAAAGAGCTTTGTCAAGTTTGAAAACATGGTTAGGAAATTCACTGTTTTCAAAACCAGGGGTTGTTTGACATACACCTCTTCTTTAAGGTATCCGTTGAGGAATGCACTTTTCACGTCCATTTGATATAGCTTGATTTCCATATGAGCTGCAAAGGCTATTAAGATTCGAATAGCCTCAATTCTAGCAACTGGTGCAAAGGTTTCTTCATAATCGATCCCTTCTTCTTGATTATACCCTTGAACAACCAGCCGTGCCTTGTTCCTAGTGACTGTTCCTGACTCATCCAGTTTGTTTCGGAACACCCACTTGGTTCCAATGATTGTTCTCTCTGCAGGTTTAGGTACAAGGTGCCATACTTTGTTTCTTTCAAATTGATGGAGCTCTTCTTGCATTGCTGTGACCCAATCTGAATCTACAAGAGCTTCATTCACACTTTTTGGCTCAATGTTAGAAAGAAAAGCATAGAAAGCACAAAAATTCTTAAGTTTAGATCTAGTTTGCACTCCAGTATTAATATCTGACAAGATTTGATCAAGAGGGTGCGAACTATGGTGCTTCCATGGTCTTGGATTAAGTGGATCCACAGGCACATGCTCTGTTCTAACTGAAATGTGTGTAGGATCAGGCTCAAGAACACCTCCTGATCCTGTTTCTGCACCTGTTTGCAAGCTTGTTCCTGAAGAGCATGGTTCCGAACATGGTTCAACGGTGTTACCCCCTGTTTGGTGTTCACCTTGCCTGTTGTTCTGAGAAACACCCTCAGGAGTTGTTTTCTCCATGGTGTTCTTACCTCGTTTATCTTGGAGCAACACTTCTTTTCGAACAAGACCTAATTCAAGTTCATCTTCCTGTGCATCATTCTCACTCAACAAGTTAGATTCATTAAAAAGCACATGCACACTTTCCTCAACACACAAGGTCCTTTTGTTAAAGACTTTGTATGCCTTGCTGTGAGAAGAATAGCCAAGAAATATTGCCTCATCACTCCTAGGGTCAAACTTTCCTAAGACATCCTTCCATTATTATGCACAAAACACCTACAACCAAATGTTCTTAGGTGCGTAATATTGGGTTTTCTGCCCTTGAAAAGTTCATAAGGAGTTTTGTTCAAAATGGGTCTGATCATGCATCTATTTATAATGTAACATGAGGTGTTCAATGCTTCTGCCCAGAAATACCTAGGAAGACCACTAGCAATAAGCATTGTTCTGGTCATGTCTTCCAGGGTGCGATTTTTGCGCTCAACCACCCCATTTTGTTTGGGTGTTCTTGGAGCTGAGAAGTTATGATCAACACCATGTTCATTACAATAGTTGATAAAACTTGCATTTTCAAACTCAGTTCTATGATCAGATCTCAAGCTAATTAAGGAGTGTCCTACTCTCTTTTCAACCTTTTTGAGAAAGGCAATAAAATTCTCAAAGGTTTCATCTTTGGATGCCAAAAACAAGGTCCAAGTAAATCAAGAGTAATCATCCACTACAACAAGCACATACTTTTTCCCCCCTCTACTAATTATCCTCATGGGACCACACAAATCAATGTGTAATAATTCTAGAGGTCGGGTAGTGCTTACACATTTTTTTGATTTAAAAGAAGATCTGACTTGTTTGCCTTTTGCACAAGCTTCACATACCTTGTCATTATTAAATTTGATGGAAGGTAGTCCAATAACCAGGTCTTTTGAAACAAGTTTGTTTAAAAGAGTAAGGCTTGCATGACCTAGTCTCTTGTGCCAGAGCATTATGTCATCATTCACAGCACTCAAACAAGTCAGGTTGTTTTGGGGAAGAGTGGAAATACATACTTTGTAAACATTTTTGTGTCGCTTCCCCTTTAACACAACATCTCCTGTGTTGGCATTGACAACCAAGCAATGTGTTCGTGAGAACACCACTAGGTTGTTCTTGTCACACAGTTGGGACACACTTAGTAAATTATGCTTTAAACCATCAACTAAGTGCACATTATCAATTGAGTGGGAGAGAGTTTTACCAATGCTACCTGCACCGACAATTGTCCCAGACTTGCCGTTGCCAAAAGCCACGCTCCCACTGGTTGAAGCTTAAGTGAGAGAAAGTTTGATTTTTCTCCGGTCATATGCTGCGAACACCCACTATCAACATACCACAGCTGCCTGTTTTTAAGGTTGTTTTCTGATCTGTCTTACCCTGTTTGCTGGGCTGTTTGTGGGGTTGTTCTCTCTCACTTCAGCCTTTCATTTTTTTCAATGACATACCTTCTCAAAGGACATGAATATCGATAGTGACCAGTTTTACCATAATGAAAGCAAACAATGTTTTCAGGTAATCCCACATACTTTCTATGAATTGGGTAAACTGTTTGTTTAGGCTTATATCCAAGTCCCTTTTTGTTTCGATTGTGGTGAGTGTTTAACCAATCAAGGGCTTGTGAGGACTTGTTCCAGCGCTTGGTTGTGATAAGCTCGGTTTCCAGTTTTTCTATATTAGCATGCAAACCCTTGTTCTCCCTGAGCAAGGACTCAACCATTCCTTCCACCTCAAAGAGTTTTTCCTCCATTCGAGAATGATCTCCTTCTTTTATAAAGAGGTTTTCTTTGAGCGTATTAATATTTTCATGTAAGCCCAGTTTTTCATTTTTAAGGATCTCATTTTCTAGTTCTAGGTCTCGGACATCTCGTTTCAATTCAGCACAAGTATCCATCAAGGTATACAAAAGTTCTTCGAGAGTTGCTTTATTGAGACCACGTACCTGTTCTTGAGATCAGTAAGACTGTTTGTTGATTCATCATCTGAATCCGTGTCACTTTGTGCCATGAGAGCTACAGCATCTTCCTCAGTTTCAGACTCACCTTCATCCTCAGAGGAATCTCCCCAGGCAGCAAGCATAGCCTTCGAGAATCATCTCCCAGAATTGCTTGTAGCTTGTTTTCTACCTTGTTTCCTGGGGTGTTCTTGCTCTTGCTTTTCTCGAAGTAGTGGACAGTTCTTCACAATGTGATCCGGTTTGCTACACTTGAAACACCCTGTGAACTGTTCTCGGGGGGTGTTTCTGGACTTACTGAAGTCTTTTCTTTTGCTGTTTTCTTTGACCTTTTTGAAGAATTTCTTGAACTTTCTTGTCATTAAGGCCATCTCTTCATCCTCAAGGTCAGAGTCATCATCCTCTTGTGCTTTCAAGGCAAGCCCACGATCCTTCTTCTGCTCCTCTTTTTGTTGTGAGTTCTTTCTGAGTTCATAGGTTTGAAGATTGCCAATCAACTCGTCGAGGGTGATCTTGTTCATGTCTTTAGCTTCTTGGATAGCTGTCACCTTCGCTTCCCAAGACCGAGGCAAAATCCTTAGAATCTTCCTCACCAGCTCTTCTGTGGTGAAGGATTTTCCCAGGGATTTTAGCTCGTTTGTTATGTGGGTGAAGCGTGTGTACATATCCATCACGTTCTCACAATCACCCATATCAAACAACTCATATTGCCTCATAAGTAGCTCAATACGTGATTGTTTGACTTGACTTGTTCCTTCATGAGCTACTTGGAGGGCATTTCATATCTCCTGAGTTGACTCACACTCCGAGATACGTGTATATTCATCTGGACCTAGGCCAAAATATAATAGCTTCTTGGCCTTGACATTCTTTTCCATTTTCTTATAGTCCTCACCATCAAACTCTATGGGTTCCTTGGGAACCTTCTTACCATCTTCAAGCACCTTGGTGGGAACAAGGGGCCCGTTCTTAATGAGCATCCATAATTCATAATCTTCTGCCTGAATATAGTTCTCCATCCTATTCTTCCACCAACTATAATGTTGGCCGTTGAAATAGGGTGGACGAGTAATGGATTGCCCTTCAAGGATTCCTTGTGGTGTACTCATCTTCAGAATCTCTCAAGGTGTTAGCCCTTTTGAGAGAACCCGCTCTGATACCACTTGTTGAATTCCAAGAGTACACAACCACAAGAGGGGGGTGAATTGTGGTGGTCGATTTTCGCCTAATAACTGACAAACAACCGTAGCACTTGATTGCAGAGATTGTTTGTAAATCACAAACAACCTTATGCCTTGTTTGTAGCGGTTGTTCTCAATTGATTCAGTAGCGAAATTCAAAGTAATAAATGCGGAAATAAAGCACACACAATTTTTACGTGGAAAACACCTCTAGCCCAACTGAGGTGTGAAAAACCACGACCTACCTCGTGTAGGATTTAACCACTTCACTAACGGGCTGAAAACGTTACAAAAGCAACACTCCTTGTTACAACTTGTAACCCACGTAACCTTCTTCCCTAAGACAGGTTACACCACGTCCAATCTCACCAGATAGGACACGTCCAAAGTCCACACGACTGAGGACACACTCACTCACTTTCTGTTCTGAGAACAGGGGTACAAAACACCTTACTGGGGTGCTTCTGACTTAAGCAGATGTAAGGTACAATGAAGTCCTATTATGCCAAGAAATTGAAAGCTCAGTTAAGCACAATCTTCTCACGGTTTTTCTCTTTTAAATTCAGCTCTAAGAATCTCTTACTTCTTTGTAAAAACCGGATTATCAAATGGGAGAGAGAATTTCAATATTTAAATGCACAACCCAGCGGCTATTATTTCAAAAGATACGAAAAAATCCTCTATTTTTAGTCGCTTAGAAGATTCATCAAATATTTCCAACGGCTAAGAGAGAAGAGAAGATTTTCTTAAAATATCTTGGCCGAGTAGTCTAGTCTTGAAAAGGATAAAATCTTGATTTATCCCAAATTCAATCAAGACCTAAAAATAAGGGATAAGAATCTTTTCAAGAGAAATCTTTAGCAAAAACGGTTTTGCAATTTTTTTTCAAATTCAAAACGAACCTTTTTAGATCTGGCAGCCAACCGAAGTAAATTTTCAGATAAGACTGATGTAGCTGCTGCAGTTTTTGAGAACACCCTAGGCACCCTGTTTGCAGGGTTGTTTGGTAATGGTGTCCCAAAGCAACTTTTCGAAAACCGTTTTCAAGAAGTGCTAAAAATGATACTTTCAAGATTGGCATATTAACAAGAGTCTAAATAAATAAAACCTATATACCCAAGACTTCTTGTTTTGAACCAGTCAACTTGTCCAAGATTTGTAGAGCTGCTGTGAACACCAAGGCCACCTTGTTTGCTGGGGTTGTTCTTTGCATTGCTAGAGTTCAGGAACATGCCTTACAATCAACTGTCGAGAGGGTGTTCTTGACTTAATATAGAATCACCAAGTAAAACCTGTTTTGAAGACTTGTTCTCACATGTAGCAAACCAGTTAATACAATAAAGATCACAAACACCAGTTAGGCCTGTTTGGAGATCGTGTTTGGAGCAACATTACTTGGACAAAGTTTTACACTTGGATTTGTTATCATCAAAACTAAATATACTCAACAATTTTCTTGGACCTTGTTTGGTATCTTGGGCAACCAAGAAACAACATTCAGTTGCCATGTCCATAGCAGAAGCTGAATATGTTGCAGCTGCTTCATGTTGTGCTCAATTGCTGTGGATAAGACAACAACTCAAGGACTTTTGTGTTGACACTGGATGCATTCCTATCTTTTGTGATAACACTAGTGCAATTAACATTGCCAAAAATTCGTGTCAACATAAAAGAACAAAACATATTGACATTCGACATCATTTCTTGAGAAATAATGTTGAAAAGGGTTTGATTTCAATGAATTTTTGTACCACAGAAAATCAAATTGTTGATATATTCACTAAGGCACAAGGTAGAGATCAATTTGAGAGAAATAGACTTGAACTAGGTTTGGTTAAAACAACCTAAGAAACCTGTTCTCTCCCCCTGTTCGCAACTCTTATATGCTGCAGATGCAATTTGTTCATAGCAATGCTTGTAGTCGAATCTTTGTGATATTTGAATATATATATAGATTGCAGAATGCGGATGCGTGTTAAAAGCCAGCATGATTGGGCATGTTACTCTTATTACCGATGATTCGTATTCAAGAACAAGCAGCAAGAACAGGTATGTTCCTTGATTGTCAAATATGTGTAGCTAGTGTTTAAATGTTTTAAATTACACGCCTTCCCGAGGATAGAGTGGCGGCTACTTATGGCAAACACCCGTTGTAACGGGAAGATCTTTAAAAGATCTTGCCGTCTTCTCACCCTTTAAATTTGCCAATCTTTACCTCTCTCTTATATCTTTTCTCTTTTCTCTCGAGTACCCGGCAAATCTCCTTCTCTCAAACCCTAACCCTTCTCAAATTCTTGCTCAAATGGCTTCAATCGAAGGCTCTAGAAGTTCTGCTTCTTCAATCAGGGGAAGGAAGCCATTCGAATCATCCTCAGGAACAAGTCCTGACCTTGTTGTCTTTACGCCGTTTTTAATGGCGATTCTAGAAGGTAAACCCTCTAGTCCTCCTCGCCCAATTAGCTTCAAACCTTTCCGATTTTTGAAGAGTGTCGGACTAAAATCAGTAGGCTTGGGTTTGAAAGACATTCCCTACAATTTTGATTGGGAATTGGTGGTATTTGAGGGATCAACTGTTTACCCCCTTCTGAAAAGAACTCTGCCCAAGTTGGGAAATCTGGTGAAAATCTTGGGTCTAAAGATGAAGTCTTTGAGTCCCCTGTCGACTTCTCTGAGTTTGTTGAGCCCTGTTCTTTTGGGCTGTTCCCTGAAAAGGAAACAGTTGCTGAAACAGGGTCTGAATCCCTCAATTTTGTGTGTAAGGAGGACCTAAGGGATGATCTGAGGGGAAGTTCTGAGGAGAGATCCTTGGAAACAGGGGGAAGCCATGGTGGAAACATTTCCCCTGCTGAGCCTGAGTTAGCCACTCCGGTCTTCCAAACCGGAGAGAAAAGAAAAAGGGTTAAGATGGTGGCTAGGTGTAGCAGAACGCCTAGATCAAGGCCACAAACAAGGCCTCAACCCTCAAAAGCCTCAGCCCCCTCTCCTCCAAAATCTGCTAAGCCCACGTGCAAATCTACAAGAATTGCCTTCTACTCCACTCCTAGAACCACAAAATCTTCCACTCCAGTCATTGAGGAAATTTCTTCCTCTTCTTCTTCTGCGGGATTCTCGGATTCTGATTCTGAGAACACCCCCTTTAAACAGGGGACCCCGGTGTTCTCCGAGTCCTCTGAAGAACAAGCTCCTCCTAAGAAAACCACTCTCCCTGCCATTAAGTCGTCTCCTCTAACAGCCCCTCCCAAGAGAAAGACCTTCACCTCTTCTCTCTCCAAATCAGCTACACCTAAGACTACCTCTTCTGTTCCTCCCCTCAAAAGAGCGAAAAAGACCCCTACCTCTTCTTCTTCTACCAAGGTTGTGCATCTGCTCAAGCGCAACATAGCGAGGGGGAAGATAGTGAAAGTTCTCTTTTTCCAGGAACATGGGTTAGAGGTGTTCCTGCAGAAACTGAGAGCCCAGCAGTGGTTGGATCTCTTTGCAAACACCGAGTTGGGGTGTTCTGGACCAGAGTTGGCTGAATTCTATGCCAACTGTGCTGTCACCGAAGGAGCGGTGACAAGCACCATTGGTGATAAAGAAGTACAATTTGATGCCCGCTCTCTGGGTGACATTTTGGGTGTCCCCTCACATGGTTTTGATGTGTATGTGAGGGAGGATAAGTCTGTCTTAGGGACAGCCAGGCTGCTCAAGCTTTCACAGCGGTTAAGTCAAAACCAGGGTCTGCAAACACCCACCTCTGTGAAGAAGGGTGACATGACCCCCTGCATCAATTGCTCTTCATGTTCGTTATTAGGAACATAATTCCAAGGGGTCAGGGTCGCAATCAGGCTGATGCCCTAGATCAGTGCCTGGTGGATCTATTGGACAGGGAGGAACCCATTAACCTTCCTGCCCTTATGATTCGCCATATTGCGCGTATTGCAAACACTACTCGGGCACATGATCTTGGATATGGCTTTTTGCTGACGAAGGTCTTTGAGCATTTTGGGATAGAGCTCAAAAAGAAGGTGGCTACCCAAATCATTGATGAGATAGGGACTGACACCCTTATGGGGTGTGGCTATGCTTTGGCCGAGGGCTCTGCCTCCAAACAGGGCACCAGACCACCTCGCCCTGTTCCTGGCCGTTCCTCAGGGAAACTTGAGGATGTTCTTCAAGATAATTCTCGGCTCAAGGAAGAGCTCTCTGCTGTCAAAGCTGCCTTAGATGAAGAGAAGGCCCTCTCTGCCAAACGCCATGAAGACCTCCTGGCCCTTCTCTCTTCTCTTGCTCCCAAAATCCCTTCTCCACAGTCACCATCACCCACTGCTCCCTAATTCTGTCGGATGTTTCCTCATGTTTTCTTCTCTCTCCTTTATGTTTTTGTTTGGTATTGTATATCTATGGGCTGTTAATGAAATCTCTTGTTGTTGCCAACACCATGTGATTGCCTGTTGTTTATACTTTTTAATGATGCCAAAAGGGGGAAGATGTCTGACCATATGACTTCCATATGACTTGCTCTATGACCTAGCACCTAGTGTGGATCCCTATCAGCATTCTTTAAAGTTTTAAAGTTTTTTTTAATTTTTGTCAATATGGTCACTTGGTTTGTCATCATCAAAAATGGGGAATTTGTTGCATAATTATATTTAGTTTTGATGATAACAAATCTAAGTGTAACATATTTGTCTAAGTAATGTTGTTCCAAACAAGCTCTCCAAACAGCCTACACTGTTGCTTGTAATATTCATATTAACCTGGATGCTAAATGTTGAGAACAAGTCTTAGGAATAGGTTCCAAGCTTCAGTGATACAAGATCAGCAAACAACAAATCTCGCCAAAGAGTTGGCTAAGTCTTAAGGAACAAGTTTTTACATTCAGCTATACAAGATCACCTGAGGAATCAAGGTGACCAAGGTGTTTGAAGCAGCATATTTATTCTTGACAAGATGACTGATTCTTACAACAAGAAGTCTTGGTTTGGTTTAGTTTTTATCTTTTAGACTCTTGTTAATATGCCAATCTTGAAAGCCTCAATTTAACATTTCTTAAAACGGTTTTTAACATTTGCTTTAGAACACCAATTTCCAAACAACCCTGCAAACAGGGTGCCTAAGGTGTTCCTGAAGCTGCAGCAGCCTCGACTGACTGTTTTATCAGTAAATTTCCTTTGGTTGGGTGCCAGCTCTAAAGGATCTTTTTATGAAATCCTAGGCTAACTAATTAAGTTCTAAAAAGGATTATTTTTGATTTGAAAAAGATTGCAAAACCGTTTTTGCTAAGGATCTCTTTTCAAAATTCTTATCCCTTATTTTTAGGCCGTGATTGATTTCAAATTTGGAACCGAAATCTTTATCCTTCTTTTTTTTTTGGGCTAAATCTGCACAGCTATATTTAGTGGGCAATTAGTATTTATCCCTTGAAAAATCAAATTCCCTTATTTTAGTAAAATCTTATCTTCTCTAGCGGTTGGGAATCTTATTTGAAGAAACTCCCTAAGCTGCTAATATTAGAAGATTTTGTTATCCTTTTTGAAAGTATTAGCCGTTGGGTTTGTGTGTTTAAATAATGAAATCTTCTCTCCCATTTAGATATCCGGTTTTTACACAAGAAGTAAGAGATTTCCAAAAGCTGCATTTCAAAGAGAAAAACCGTGACAGGCTTGTGCTTAACTGAGCTTTCAATGTATTGGCATAATAGGACTTCATTATACCTTACATCTGCTTAAGTCAGAAGCACCCCCAGTAAGGTATTTTGTAGCCCTGTTCTCAGATCAGAAAGTGAGTGAGTGTGTCCATAATCGAGTGGACGTTAGACGTGTCCAATATAGTGTGATTGGATGTGGTGTAACCTGTCTTAGGGAAGAAGGTTACGTGGGTTACAAATTGTACCAAGGAGTGTTACTTTTGTAACGTGTTCAGCCCGTTAGTGAAGTGGTTAAATCCTACACAAGGTAGGTCGTGGTTTTTCACACCTCAGTTGGGCTAGAGGTGTTTTCCACGTAAAAATTGTGTGTGCTTTATTTCCACATTTATTACTTTGAATTTCGCTACTGAACCAATTGGGAACAACCGCTGCAAACAAGGCTTAAGGTTGTTTGTGATTTACGAACAGTCTCTGCAATCAAGTGCTACGGCTGTTTGTCAGTTATTTGGCGAAAATCGGCCACCACAATTCACCCCCCTCTTGTGGTTGTGTACTCTTGGAATTCAACAGTTACATTTTGGGATGTAAACCCCAGCACTCCGGTTGTGTGAACCGTTGAGTTGTATATTTCATTTCTCCTTTATTAATGAACTATATTGTTTGATGTACTCCGAGCGAGTTGCTCGTTGAGTTATGAACTCCGGCGTGTAGCCGTTGAGCTTATTTTAGAATGTTTGACTGTTTCTGTTGATTGCAGGGCTTTATTCTAAGGCTTTTAGTCTGGACACAGTCGATTTTTAGGGGAAACTCTATCCGTTTTGCCCCGTCAAGTTAAGTAGGAAGTTAGGAAAACGCAACGCTCTTGGCCTTAGGGGCTGGGGGTGTTACAGTGGCCATTAAAACCTTAGCTCTGATCCCAAATTTGTAACGCCCCAAATTGCTAATTACTTGATTCATAGATAACCGCAACAGAAGACTTATGATGGAAGGCGCTACCGTTGTCCTGATAAGGATAAGGCTCACTGAAACCATTTAATTCAGCAACTCATGTTCACAATCACAATATCTATTAAATTGAAACACTCTAAGATCAAAGTCCATAATAGTTCAACTTTAATATAATTGACTTAATCATACCATATGCTAACTCGCACTCCACACTACACAAGTATATTGAATATAGACCTAACTTGACCCTGAGGTCGATCCTAACATTCATGCTATGCTAAATCTATTATAAGCATATGATGACTTCCAAAAGGACTTTCTAAATGGAGAAACAAGTGATACTTCATCATCTAAAATGGAAAATATGAAAACAATTCGAAAATGTGAGCTAAAACTCAGTATATGCATTCCTGTATTGTAAAATGAGCATAGAAACACTATTGATGAGTACCTGCCTTTGCAATTCATTTAGTTCACAATGACAATGAAAATGAAGGTAATATGAAACTAAATTGCTCATTATTATCTGGATGTGAACCCCTTGCAATGATATGATTTATACATTGATGTACACCTGCCAATCTGATCAAGACTTGGCCTGAAGTCACGCGGGTAAATGATCGGCTGACGCCCTGTAGATGATAACTGACGGGGTCACAAGTTAAATGGCAAATTACTGTATAAACTAATTCATTAATAAACTCATTAAGAGTTGTAACTTGATGAACATGTTCTCCTTTCTGAAGATACAGGCAATGGACGTACCTTGAGTCCTTAAAAATGTCATCTGACTTGATAAATATGTTTTGACTTGATAACACTTATGCATAACGAGAAACGATAACTAGGCCTCGACTCAGTTTCACAAATGTCATTGTAGGTATGTGTGATCAGCAAATAATCCTTACTCACATAATTGAGTAAGTAAAAGTATGTGTAATAGAAATTGAGTAATTAAATGGTATACATAACTTGGGTGGTTTAATATAACTTCAAAACTAATTTAATAAAAGTAATTAAATCCAACATAAAGTAAATGAAAGTAAAATAATCCACAGTGAGATAAATGAGATTACAAAGGAAAAGGCCTTGATGGTGACAAATAAGGGAGTGGTTGAGGCCTTTTCTGAGATAGGTTGCTGATACGGATTTAAAGCTCGCTAATGTGTAGCTTGGTTCAAGATAACAGCGAGTATACTAGATTGGCTTGATAAATACATTTGATACATTCTGAATTGAGTAAGTAATAAAGGTTTGAGGCCATGGGAGATATGTCTTGGTTCAAAATAGCATAAGTTGCAATAACTTGATCTAATAAATTGATTTCAAAGTCAAACATTCTTCCCACTTCCCATATTTCATTCACAAGTCCATTAAATACAGTTTTTCACCCCATATAAATTATTGATCGCAATGAAAGCTATTAAGCTCCTTAAACTTGGTACGTTCTTTGTAATATCCATAAGTGATTCAAAACTCATAATTAAGCTCCTCAAATGCATGTTTCTCTTCTTTTCTCTCATAAATCGAGCTGAAAATCCCAATAAAATCTATGAATATTTATTTTCCCCTTATATGACCTTACTTGGCCCAAAATATATAAAATGAGTGCATGATCAACCTCACTCAATGTTTATTATTGCTCTTTATACAATTACTCAAAATGCTTCCAAAAATCACCAAACTCCAAATACTCAGCCAAAATTCATGAAATCTTATAGGAAATTTAAAAATAATATGGAAAATCTACAGTAGAATTTTCAGAATTTTCCTCCAAGCATACGCTGCACAGAAATTACAATAACAACCCAATTTGTTCCAAAGCAGGTTAGTTCACTTCAAAAATTCATAACTTTCACCCTTAACCTCAAATGGAGACCTAAAATGCCAATATGAAAAGATTAAGAAGTCTCCAAAAGCTTTTATTTACAATATAAAACATGATTCCCACAATAGGCTTCCCAAAATGGGGCTAGAACACAAGTGTTTTTCAGTTTTGGTCTAACTTGTGCAGTTTTCATAAAATACCCATAACTTTGTCCATAGAACCCGGATTGAGGTGATTCAAAAGATTTGAAAGCTAACACATGGAACTATCTACTCACAGAAAATCATAATTTTTGAGTGGACCGATCATTACCATTTTAATCTCAAAGTCACCTCCATTTTCTGCCATTTTCAGCCCTCACTGTTTTGCTTTCTCCTTTTTTTTCACATAAATCCTCACTTGAAATTATTCCAAATCACCAAAAACTTCATCATAATCATTAATAAGACTAAAGATTATAAGATCTTATATAAAACAATACAAATCCATCACTTCCTTGCATGATCATAAACAACCTCAATCCTTGCATGCTTTTAAGCTTAACCAACAATTAAAACATCAAAATAATTCTTATTTATATCAAGATAATAGGATCCATAATCAAATCCAATATAAAACCAAGAATCAAAGCCAAAATCAGCAAGATAGTGATACAGTCACTCACTTTGTGCTTGAATATATGAAGAAGGAGGTGGTGTTTGGTGGTGGTGGGAGTTGGGGTGGCAGCTGGTGGTGCATGGGGTGGTGGCTGGGAGTGGGGGCAGCACTGGCGGCAGCATTGGCTGGGCAAAAACTGGGGGGCTAGCCATGGGGTGGAGGAAGAGGAAGAAAAGGTGAAGTTAGATTTTTGTTCTTTTTTTACTTGTGCGGAAAATGATCTCAAGCTAATTATATTCACTTGGCTGAAAATTAATCTTTCCTAAAATATCTTTTTGCTAATTAAAATTAGGCATAAATGATAGTAATTAACTTAATTTAATTGCACCAAAATTTTCGGACCAAAAATTGGGCCCAATGGAATTGCGCCATAATTTGGGCCCAATTACTTGGGCCAAAATAAATGAATTCGGGCTCAAGTTTTTGCATAGCTAAAACTTAAATTTTTGTGGTGTTATGGAAAATAATTTAAAGCTCAGTCATAATTGTCAAGGCCTACTACCAATTCACCTGAAATTTAATCAATCAACGAAACTTGAGTTTTCAATCAATGAAACTTGAATTGTGAAGTGGGATCCAAATGAAATATCTCCCAACCGGGATGCTTAAATGTGATAAATGAAAGCGGAAAATTTAGATGACATAAGTAATTTGGTAAATACATAAATTGAGTGTAATTGAATTAATAACCATGATTTGGTTAAACCAATAACCATGAGTGATTAAATGAATAAATATGATTAATTAAATAAACAAACATGATTAATTAAATAAATAAATATGATTTAAATAAATAAATATGGGTTAGGGTTAGGTTATTACAAATTGCATTTGACAGGTATATAAACCTTACCTCTAAGTCCATTGATAGTTGGGAGCAAATGGAAAGTGAGTTTTTAAATCGCTTCTATAGCACGCGCCGTGTAGTCAATACAACAGAGTTGACTAACACAAGGCAATGGAACACCGAGCCAGTCATCGATTACATTAACCGTTGGCGTGCTCTCTCTCTGGAGTGCAAGGACCATTTATTAGAAGCTTCAGTCGTTGAAATGTGTGCCCAAGGGATGGATTGGGATATACTTTATGCCTTGTAAGTAAACAAGCCCAAAACATTCCAGGAGTTAGCAACACGAGCTCATGATATATAGTTTACAATTGCGTACTACGGAAGACAGCTCAATGATGATGAATCAGTGACATCATCAAGAAGTAGAAGCTCCATGGATAGAGACTCTGAAGAGAAAGAATGCTCTTATTCTGAGTTTGATGTGCCAGAAATGCTTGACAAACTTCTTGAGAAAAGACTTATAGAACTCCTAGGGTCAAGCCGTCCTGAAGAAATTAGAAGAACTAATGATCCCAAATATTACAGGTATCATAGGATCATCAGTCATCCTATAGAGAAATGCAGAGCATTTAGAAGACAAGTCCTGCAGCTTGTAAAAGAAGAAAAAAATCACATTAGACGAAGAAGATACCGAAGAATCTGATTGATCATCTATTAAGAACATATTGGAAAGTGTTTTGGAAGAGAGCGACTCAAAGTTGGCATTTAGGGGGGAAGACTTCCAAGCCAGCCTCTATAGACTCCTAAGTCATCAAAGAACTTATAGACTTTCAAGTCACTCATTGCACAGACTCGAAGACTTTCAAGTCACTTCTAAAGACTCTTCAGTCACAGTTCCAACTCTCAAGTCAAGACTTCCAAGTCCAAGCTTTTAGATTCTTAAGTCAGCATAGACTATCAAATCACCCACATGACTCTCAAGTCATCGTAATCAAAGACTTCTAAGTCACCTAAAGACTATCAAGTCAACAAAATTACAAACTTTAAAGTCAACTCAACGACTCTCAAGTCATCAAAGATAAAGGCTCTCTAGTCATCGTAATCAAAGACTCCTAATTAAAGACTCACAAGTCATCGAAGATAGAAACTCTCGAGTCATTAGAATCAAAGACTCACAAGTCTCTCAAGTTCAAGACTCACAAGTGATCGATGGTAAAGACTCAAGTACTGAAAGTTTAAGACTCGAGGAGTCGAAGACAAAGACTCTTAAGGCAGCAAAGTTAAAGACAACTAAGTCTTTTATGTTCAAGACTCTCAAGTCATCGAAATTAAAGACTCCCAAGTCCTCAAAGACTTTTAGGTTTCCTTCAAGTTGGGGGCAATGGACATAAGCATCATCCTTCAAATTTACAATTGTGGCAATGGAGTCTTTCGCTTCTAGTTGTAAGCCTCCTCCTTCAAGTTAGCATCAACGGTGATGTAAGCCTCCTCCTTCAAGTTGGCAGTGTCCCACTATAAGATGGGAACGACATGACGGTCTTGTTATCCGATCCGTGTTGGCGACGTAGGCATCCTCCTGCAAGATGGGAACAATAAGATTGCCTCATCCTCTTTGTTGGATCCTCATTCGTGCCAACTGCAGCATACTAGTCTTCTTTAAGTTGACAACCTTCACCTTCAAATCACATGACGCTCTTGTCAAGATGGCGATGACGATGATGTGGGCTCCATATTCATATTCAAGAAAGTCACCCAAGGCGGACCCATGTGGACAAGCCGTCTAAAGGTGAGAACATTCGAGGAAATCATCCAAGGCGGACCCATGTGGGCAAGCTACGCAAGGGTGAGAACATTAGCTGGAGCCATCCAAAGGCTGAAAATAATCAAGAGGACCTATTGTGGACCCTTGCAGGCAAGCCATCCAAAGGCCGAAAATAATCAAGGCAACCTATGGTGGACCCTTGCGGGCAAGCCATCCAAAGGCCGAAAATAGTCTAGGTGACCTATGGTGGACCCTTGCGGACAAGCCATTCAAAGGTCGAAAAATAATAAAGGCGATCTATGATGGACCCTTGTGGGCAAGCCATCCGAAGGCCAAAAATAATAAAGGCGACCTATGGCGGACCCTTGCGGGGCAAGCCATCCAAAGGCCGAAAATAATTAAGGCAACCTATGGTGGACCCTTGTGGGAAGTCATCCAAAGGTCGAAAATTATTGAAGGCAACCTATGGTGGACCCTTACGGGCAAGCCATTCAATGGTCGAAAATTGATAAAAGTAAATCATTCAAAAGATTTATAATCAAGTCAAAGTCGCCTTTGGGAATGACCGCCTTAGAAGGATTATTAATTTGTGATGTGCTCGTTTTGGAAGATGTTAATCCAAAGATTGGGCTCCCACATAATCCGAAAAGTAAGCCTATATCAAAAAAAAATATTAAGTAAAAGAAAAATTCAAAATCAAAAGAAAAGGCGAATTCACAGCACATTCTCGTTGAAAGCAGCAATGAAAAGACAAAAATATGTTAAATTACGATGAAGTGTTGGTCTCCTCAGACCAACACTCTAGGGCGATTTTGTGTTAAATTGCAGATAAAGGAGGTGAGTGTCCATCATGGCTGCACAACATGAAGAACGCTCTAGAGAAAATTAAAAAACAAAAAAAGGAAGGATTATGCGTGCAAGCCAGCCCACCCGAACCCGACCAAATTAATGTGGAGCAAAGTTAAGCAAATTTGGTCATATAATCGAAAAAGTATAGAGCCAGTACCCAAAGTACAAAATCTCAATTCTTTCTTCTCTCACTCCCTCTCTAGCTGTCTCTCATGCCCCAAAAGCTGAAGGATTTCTGGAAGCTTAAAAAAGAAGGCAGTGAAGTCTATCTTTGAAAATTCCAAGTAGGAGGAACCTAATTCTTATGACAAATTGGTAGGTGAAATGGTGTTTGAGATGCACACTCATCCATCTGATAGGACAAAGACACCAGAAGAGATAGCCAAGGAGGAGAAAGAATGACTAGAGCTGCTGGAGCATGAAAGGCAGAATCAGATGCTTGCTACTGAAGATGTTAGTGATGAAGGCAATGATTCTGATAGTGCCAACAATGAAGGTAAAGACAAAGATATGTGGGCACATCCCAGTGTGCAGCTGAGGAGGCATATGCGCTGAGGCATTAGCTAAATAAAGAGGATGGGAGTAGTAAGACTTAAGTAATACCCTATTTCATTAGTTATTCATTGGGGCTATTCTTTGAGATCCGTTGATCCAAAAGGCCTAAATTAATTGACTTAAGTTAGCTTATTAAGTCCACACTTTGATTTGGATACTCATATCGAATTGCAACCGCTGAAAAGGGTTACCTATACAAGCTAGCCCCATGTATAGTGAAAATAGAATGTCAGACAATTATTGTCACAAAAAAAATCCTTATTAAATCAAGAGATAACTGGGTGGTGCAACAAGTTAAGTCATCAGCATACTCCTATCAACTTTCAAGTTTCAAGACTCGACTACTTCAGGACTCTAAAGTCGTTATGCATCCAACTCTCGATGGGACAATTTGTAGGCATCAAAAATTTAACATATGTACTAGATTAAAATAAATTTGAATTGATTATTTTGGGTCAACCCATTAATTTAATTTAATTTATTTTTACAAATTAGACCCAATGGACTAACAAGTCAAAGGTCCAATAAATGGTCTAACAAGGCGAATGAGTCGCAAACCATAGTAAGGGAAGGGTGATTCTTTCCCTATAAATAGAGCACTCTTCCCTCCTACTCGGGGGGTGGGAATATTCATGCACTCTAACGACATTCAGAAGAATTCAGAAGAGCTCAAAATTCTCTCTAGAAAAGAACAACAAGTACTCCAAACACGTGCCGTCCACTTTCAAAGATCAAACTATTTTTTCGGCGTAGATTAAGCCTATTATGCCCTCTCTCGAGACCAAATTCATTCAAGATTATTGAAAGAGATTGAACCAGAGGATTTATTTATTCAAGGAGACAAGAAGCACAATCAAAGCAAGTGCTGTCTGCCATTGAAGATCAAAGAAAACTCATCTTGATTAAGATCAAACTTCTTAGGCCCCCTCTCAAGATTAAATTTATTGAAGTTCATTGAAAAGAAGTCAAATCAATCAACTTAATCGAGATTCAAGTCAACAGATCCTCTTTCAAGTACAAATTGGAGATCGAATCAGAGGAATTATTTAATTATTCATCTTGTAACAATTAGACAGATATTGTATCCATATTTACAAAATCAATACAAAAATTCGAGTTGTTACTAAATTTCTTGTCTAATTTGTTTTTGGCTAGGTAACCTAAATTTTTAGGTACACAAAATTTGGGTACCCGAAATTTTCATTTTGTATACCATTTACCATTTTACCAACTTGAAATTTCGGGTACTGAAATCGAAAACTTTTTTTGTTCGGATACCTGAACCATGAACACCCCTAATCCTTAAAGGCAAGTCCCTCTTAATCTGACTCTTTCACCTCCAGTCCTCCTCTTGCTACTCTAATCGAATGCATTAAAGCAACAATGAACAATTTGACCATCGAAATTAAAGAATAGCTCCTAAGATGGAGAGATGGCTTGTGGTAAACCTGTGCAATGGGTCAACCAGGATGAGAACGAATCAAGTCGGTTTAAATGACAAAGAGGGTTAGGCTATTAGGGAGTTGCCAAAGAAAGCCATTAAAAAAAAAAAAATCAATGGGTTTCCAAGACAAAGAGGGTTGGACTTGTAATGGACTCCCTAGATAAAGCCATAAACGGATCGCGACTGAATCACCCATAATTAGCCCATTTCCATATACTTTCTTGGCCTTAGGCATCTTCCCATAGATAAAACAATATTGATCCCCACATTAAGGCTCTATTTGGACTTAGGAAAGTTTAATGGAAAGGGGAAAAAAAGGAAAATAGAAAACTTTCCCATGTTTGAGTGAAGAAAATTAGAAAGGAAAAAAGTTCCATAGAAAATTTGGTGGAAAATAATGTATTTTAGGTCAATAGAATTTTCCTCCCAGAATTGAGGGGAAAGCTAGGAAAATCTTTTACATTAGCCTCCCAATGCTAGTTGGTTAGCCCTAACCCATCAAATGCTATGTTTCTCAATTGCATCTCTCTCTCTCTCTCTCCCCCGTCTCTCTCTCTCTCTCTCTCTCTCTCTCTCTCTCTCTCTCTCTCTCTTACACGCACACACACACTCTTCAAGGAACAGGGGAAGAATCCAATTATCATTCAATCGCTTCACACTTGGGCTTTGTGGGAACAACAACACAATTTGAAGGACCAAACCTTTAAGCAACTTCTTCAAATTGATTTGGGAATTTGGCATATTTGCATCAAAGAATGCTGAACTATATATCATCAATCAGAGAAGGCTACGGGAAAGTTATATGATTATACATCTAGATTTATACCCCAAAAAAAAAAAACAAAGTGAGCTTGAATTAGATCGAGAAGGAGAGGATGACTAATTAGATGAAGAAAGATGATTCGCATATGAGTGTCGATGAAAAAAACATGACATTGGATTTAGTTTGTTGTTTACGGCGTGTGTAGAGAGAGAAAGAAGGGAGTAATTAAGACTTGAGAGATGAATTGAATTGGTGACATTGGCTTTAGTTTCTAGCATCTTTAGCATCTTATCTCTAGGGCTTTTCATGGCAGGCGCAATCTTTTACATCCTCGGTAAGTGTTGATGGAGAAAAGAGGTGAGCAGAGAGAGGGCTACAGGGTTATCAATCTTAGTGATGACCTTGGATTTGGGTTACGAGAAATTTTAGCAACTTAGGCTAGGTTAGAACGAAATGCTGGATAGGTTGACTAGGACGTTTAGGTTAGGACAAGTGAAGTCCCAAACATATAGGAATAAATAGGGCCAAGGTGCAAGATTTAAGCTGCTAGTCTTTGGCCGAAATTAGATCTTACCCTAGACTAGACCTGAGATTGGGCTTGGACAACTAACTTGTGGGCCTAAGTTAGGTCTAGGTTCAACTTCAATAAAACTTGAACCTAGATTGGGCTTAAGTATGAATATGGTTTGGTTTGCATAAAATGGGTTGATGGGTTGGTTTAGGCATGTTTATAGGTGAACTCTTGTATAGATCCTAGATCTAGAGGATGGATGTGTGATGCATGGACCATAGACTTGTGCATGGATCATGGATTCATTCAAGGATCATGTATTTCAAAGCATGCATTACAAATATGATGCATGGTTAGCTTGCGATCTACCATGTTAAAGCTCTTAAGGTCTAATAGGTCACACTGTATTATATGATCTAAATGGACTAATCGGTAGCTCTAATGCATGGTGAGACTAACAAATTATGATGACTCTTAGGGCCCAGGTGGCCCACTTTAGATCTAATGTTATCATGCAAGCATAAGACCTAAGGCCTTTGAAGCATTCCTAATGGATGACACACAAAATTTTAAACCAATGTTGGATGTGACTAACATTATGCAAGATAAAAGCTACGTTGGATAACTCTCAAATTGATGCAAGATGTGACTAACATAATGTGTTGGCTAAGAAAATATGCAACCTCTTGATGGACTCCTCCTAACACTAATTAAAGATGAAACTGACTTGAACGAAACTTAGTGTCCCAAATAAGACTAGGTTCTAAGAGCCTAAACTCATTCGGATTTCGGGCCCTAACAGCATGATTAGTATCTTGGGTTTGGTCAAACATTGCCTTCCTAGCCAGACTCGACTAAATGATAGTTGTAGGATTCTTGAAAGACCTAAAGCATCAGTGCATGGGTCTTTGGGTAGAATTAGGTTTAATTAGATCATAAGGGCTTCAAACACACAAATGTTAAGCAATCAAATGAAAACTAACTTAACCACAATTCTACGTTGCAAGAGTTTAGGTAAGGCTATGATTGTCATTTTAAAAATCCAAACACTTTGTGATTCATGTGGTACATGATACAATTAGAATATTTGGTGGTATTTTCTATCATCACATGGACTTAAGAATGTGCTTCATAAGTAGGAATAACAATTCTTAGCATAGTTTGAAGTCGAGTGGACCCACTAAGATGCAATATGTTCCCTAGGGGAAAAACGACGGGATTTCATCTAAAAAGAGTTGTTGATCCCCCATAGGTAATACCTATATGCAATTTATGCATAATACAAGCGTAATAAATTAATTTTCTTATTTGACTTTCGAATCTCACCCTCTTAATAAAATTTCTCAATGGAGTCACCACTTTAAGGATCACGACCATGACCTTCAAGTGTACTTCATCAATGGATGATTATTGTTACGGTGTGGGTTTTTTTTTTTATTTTTAAATCTAATTCAGGTTAAAATAGTGAAAAGAATTGGCAGTCGAGTTAGTCTAGGAAGTGTGCTCCTAGTATAGGAACATACATGTGCTCCTGGCATAGGAAGACACTGTGCTCTTAGACCAAGAGCACATTAGGATTCTTGAGTAGGGAACACATCTGTGTTCCTATTCTGGTTGATCGTAAATCACTTTTGTTTTAATTTTTTTATAATTCGAGTCACCCACAAGTTTTGCTAAAAACTAACAAAAAATAATTTTATTTGTTTTAGTGACCCTTAAATTGATAGAGCAATGGAATGAAATAGGGATCTAATAAAATAAAGCTTCAAGAAGGGGTCCTCGAATGGCAACCATCTGACTTTATTAGTAAAAACAAAGACTTAGGTTGGATAACAATGGTACAACATTAAGATAAAGTAACATCGTGATGCTAGCCATCATCAAAACAGCCACTACTAGTCAAATTAGAAAAGTTACACAAAAAGAAACAAAGCATGTAGTATATTATGTTACAATAAAACAAGTAATAAAGTATTATAATAATGTCCAAATTAAAAGAGGGAGAAAAAGAAGAAAATCAAATTAGTCACAGTGTCGGGGAACTACATTAATTAAAGATTACATTTTGTTTCAAACCCCAAAATCAAATCAAAATAATTAAAAAAAAAGTGATCGATGAAGGTTAAAGAATTAGCGTATTTAGGTTGATCCACTTGATGAGCTCGGAGATCTAGTAGAATTTCAGCAGCATAGCTCTATTTAGTCTCTAGAGTCTTCTGTGGTGTGGTTTTTCACTTCTTCATTATCAGTTGAATCCTGAGTGTAGCCCCTTATTTATGTGGGATAAAACGATAAACCATAGGTCAGTTTAAAGAAATTTTATAAGATACGACCTGTATATCATCAACTGAATTCTAATAGCACGTAAATCAAAGTAGTCAGGAAAATGGATTTGCTACTAAACTTGGGCATGAAAACCGAGGGCAGGTAAGAAGCATAGCGTTTTCTTAGGCCAGGACCGCAAGTGTGTTCCTACACCAAGAGCACAGGTGTGCTCTTGTACATTATGCAGAGGCCATCTAGCATGTAAGATGGAATTAGGTTGCTAAAGTCTAACTAAGTCTACTTCGAAGGTTCGATTCTGGTTTAAATCTTTAGGCCTATAAGCGTAGAGATTGACAATAGAATTTTGTAATTGGATATTTTACAAAAAGGAGACGCAAGTATTAGGTGTCTGCACTTATGCTTGTGTTTGATATGGGTTTTAAGGATAGGGAACTTCATATCTAAAGAGTTGAATGTATAATAACCTAATCCATGTTAATCATCCTAGTTAATCATAACTTAACAAATTTGAGTGATGCATTTCAATTCGGCATTTGAACCACTTATGCAGTGGCAAGCTGAGGCGACAAAGTGTTAAATAAAATCTTGTAAAGCAATCTATAGAGTCATTTAACATCTGCAAATGAAAATAAAATAGTACAACTATGAAAATGATTAAAAGTTGGATTCTTAATTAAGAACATTAGTTAAGAATCATTTATGCAATTTGCTTGTTTGAACTTAGATAAAATGAATAAACACAAAAATAAGTAAATGATTCAATAATTTTCAACAAACGTTTATCAAGTAATCAAAATGTAAGAATTAAACTCATCAAGTATCAAATAAAGAGTTTGGTATAAATTATGTTGGTTGGAGAAAAAGAATTAGCCCAAAGAAGAGCCCAACAAAAGAGTTACTTGCATTAGGTTAGAGAGAGAGTGGAGCTGACATTTTCAGAGATAGAGAAAGAAGAGATGAGTTTTTTTTTTAAAAAAGGGAAAGAATAACAAACAAAGGACAAAAAAACCCCGGAGTATTCTTCTTCTTTCCTCATTCTTCTCCACGCACACCAACACCCCCTCCACACATATGCCTTGCTCTGCGAAAACCGCCTTGCATGCTGCACTATGCTGGCGCAAACCAAAGCACGTTGACACTGCTGCCAGTCCGGTTGTGCAGTCTTGATGCCTCCTCCAGGCGGTTTCCCATCCTCTTGACTAGTTTATTTGAGTTCTGAAGCTGAAACCCTGAACCCCTTTCACTTAATTTCCTAGTTGATTTAGTTGATGATTATATTCATTCAATTATAAATAAGTTTTATCCTATGTTAATATGGGGTCACAATTTTCAATTTGGATGATTGAATATTATGGGTGGTTATGGAAGAGACAAGAAGTTTGTGGTTGTACTTTTGCATAACTTTAATTTAGTTGAAATTGGACAAATTGTGTTCTAAATTTTGATAGAATTTGGTGTTTGATGTTG
Source organism: Carnegiea gigantea (assembly GCA_029747015.1). NCBI lineage: Eukaryota > Viridiplantae > Streptophyta > Magnoliopsida > Caryophyllales > Cactaceae > Carnegiea > Carnegiea gigantea. The sequence goes on along the minus strand of JAKOGI010001026.1, from coordinate 36,607 downwards.
TAATTATGAGATGCCATTAAAAAGCTTGAGGTTGAAGAAGATGGAAGCACTCTAGGAGGAAGAGAGAGAGAAAAATATGGCAATTTTGAAATTTTGGCACTATGCAAGTTCACTGGGGACTTTAAATTCAAATATAAAAAAAAAATTGGGTATGTGTTTAATGTGTTATTGATTAATGAAAGTGATGGAGGGTTATCTTCAAGCTTGTTTTTGAGATTTGAAATTAAACTTTGATGTTGGCTAAGTTATTCAAAGGAATGCTTAAAAGGTTGGTATATATATTTGTTTAATAAGCTATGAAGGAGAAACCTTTTATAACTTAAAAGAGATAAGAAGCCATTAAAGAAAAATAGTAATAATAACAAGAAGAAGCATAAAAAGTAAACACTATATCTTAGTCCAAGTTTTTGGGTAAGTAACCTAGTTATTCACTTCCTTATTTTTAAAGTGGTGACAAACTAAACCCACTAATTTCACTTATCTAACCTCATTAATTTCAGTAAGACATCATGAAGAACAAGTAAGGAGTAAATAATGTAAGCAGGTAGAAAGAGAACTAGTGACCATATTAATAGTAGTAGTATTAGTAATAACAATGATAATAACAATTATATTGAAAATAGTAATAATAACACTAAAATTAGTAATAATAGTAATAACAACAATAATATTGATGCCGCAATGATGATAACAATGGCAATAAAGGTTAATATGAACCCCACAACAAACATAAAAGGCTGTAAGTGTTTTAAATTATCAAAATCATTATGATGATAATTATATAGCCTTACCAATAATAAAAGATTCATGCATAATAGAAGCAAGGTCACTTTCATGGTCATCAACCCATTGATTAAATGATTCAGACAAACTTTTCAAATTAGGTGTATTTACTGCTTGTACCTTTCAAATGTTCACTCATTTTTTCACAAAAACCAAAATATGATAATATGCAATATTTAATAAATCAGTTCCAAGCATTATTTTGCTATATAATCAAGTGGACCCACTAGTTATCAATTATTAGGGCTTAGTGGGTTATCAATTATTAGGACTTAGGCCCTTAAGATTACTAGCACGGCTTCAACTTAGCCTTCTCAATCAGCTTAGGAGGTCTACACTTATTCAATGATTGCATTGAACATATGAGCTCATAAGTTTGGGTTCCAGTTTTAGATAATAACCAGTAATAATTTTAATATAATTCTCTCTCCTGCTCATTTCAAACTAAAATGAATTGAAAGATGACCGCTCACTAAAAAGCAAATTTTTTTCTTTATAGTATAGGGGTAAATGTATTGATTCATTATTCGAATAATTTTGTATTTTTGCGTTTTAGGTGGAGTATTAGGGAACTTTAAACATTTGAGAGCAGAAATAAAGTGGCAAGATGATCGGTGCATTTAGACGAGGTCACAATGATGTTACGCAAAGTTATGGAAGTCATGGACAAGTTTCTTTTGCAGGTTTGAACTTTTAGCTAAGGTTAAGCACAAACGAATTGTACGACATTTTGTTCTTTTACAGCGTAAGAGTTATTATAATACTTAAGTAAATAGTTCACCAAGTCTTATCCTCTTGAGGACGGTGGTAATACCCTAACGTTGGGGTTGCTATAGGACTAGTCACTAACATTCATTTAATTAAGGTTAATTTGGTGATTGTGAGTTGGGGCGTCACAAAATCCCACGAACACAATGGACTTGAAGTCCCACTCCACTAAGGGATTTCAGATCTGTAATTCTGGAGGCAGGGGTTTCAAGTTCCTAACCTAATATTTTTAAAATAATAGAAAAATAGCCCAAAAATATTATGACCCACCATTTATCTTTCTCATTAGTAGATCTTAGCTCCATCAAGAGAGATCGCGAGACAGAGAGAGAGAAATTCCACTACTAGGTAATGTCTTCACTACTCGTCCAATGCCCAATGACTGCTGTCGAAGAAGATGGTGGCCACTACTATACTGAAGGTATTATTTTTCGTTCTTGGATAGCTCTACCCTGATTACTCCATTTCTCTCATCAATTCTATCTCCTTACAAACAGACCCAAACCATAACCCCAAGTTCGAGATAAGCTCTTGAAAAGACATCCTAATAAGATCATCAAACGACTAGATGGAAACTTGTGTGACGTTGTCCCCTGCATATGCTAGCGATGGCAAGCTATCACCATCGTAGATGATGTTGTTTGGGAGCACATATTTTTATGCCCCATATCACCGCTATGGATACGCCATAATGTCCAACATCTGCTTTCGTTGTTCTACATTGATCATTATGACAACTTGGCCGGTAGTGGCAAAGAAGATTGTGGAGAATTAGAGTGGCATGCCACCTTTATATCTTACGTTTCTTTATAAGCCGTGAACATTTGATGGATTGATCGGCACAAAAAAAGGTAATTACAAAAAAATGTCAGTCCCAATTTACTAGGAAATATAACAAATTACAAAAGTAGTTAATTACAAAAAGTACAAATCAAAAATTGAAATACAACAAATGCCTAAGCACTAAAATAAAATACAGTTTCTAAATAAAACATGTTTGATTCCCTTCTGTCAATGACAACTAAACAAGAATGACTAGTTTATTTCTAAGCTCTTCCAAATACCTGATTTAGGATCTAAATCACATTCCCACCCTCTTAAGTACAGTTTGTGGTTCCCTTCTATTTCACTTTTGTTATTCCAAATTGGTCCTTACAGATTTTTATGAAATCAATGTAATAGTTACACTCCATCCTAACTCTAAAACCAATGGTAGAAAAATGCTCCTGATTCCTAGAGTAATCATGCTACAAAGTTCACAGTTCTTACTTAAAAAACAAAAAAAAATATTGAGTTTTAATGTTTGCACTCTTTCCAAGGAGGCAATGACAATATCTATATCTATAAAAGAATTATACTAAAATAACATAATATCCCGCTTTATGGCGACATGTCATACTTATACACATGCTAGTTTGACGTATTTGACTAGGAAGATATTGATATATCAATAGGGCAATATCTTTCAATAATGAGATCATTGCATTTATGAAAATCTTAATTCCTAAACGAATTAATGCAATAACCCATTGTTTTGCTATAAGTAGAATATAACTACCAATTTTATTAAATGATTCAACTAATAGGCATCAAGTTCCTAAAAGAAATCAAGTCTTTCACAGTTTAAAAAAGGGTTTTTAGACATCATAAATCCCAAGTTTAAGGGTATTAGAAGCTGTTAACTCTTAAGGAAATGGGCCCCCTGTTCTGCCAACTCTAAGTGTACTTATTTTGTTTGAACAACCATCAAGTCTAACTCAATGGTTGGATGATGTGGCATGGCTGGAAGCATATGTGCATGGGTTGTTTGGGCCAAGAGAGGATACACCTATCCCCCTAACAATCGCTTTGTTTATAAGTTGTCGGTTAGTGTCCTAACCTTGTTGATTTGTGTACTATCTCTAAGGTGCTAGCTACCATAATAATTAACTTTCCCTGACTTTAAATGTTTAAATGCTAATGCTTGAAACACCACTACGTGACTTGGCCCGTAAATAAAAGGAAAAAATAAAAAAAGAAAAAGATGAAAAAAGTCGGGAAATGACAAGTAACTCTTTGAGGTATTGACCACTGTGGAAATACCTAAATTGTACCCGTCTAAAGCCTTGTTATCGGGAAATAGTTGCTTTTCTCAGGAGCTAAGTTTGAAACCCAGAAACCTTTATATTCATACTTTTCAGATAATATCATTAGGATCATTTAATTTTTGAAATTTATTGCTAATTGGCTTAAGCCCGTAGGCTGCGGTTTAGCATTTGGGTCTTTCACAAATTAGGAAGCAAGCCAAGCCCAAACCTTTGTTCTCTTAATCCAGCCCAAATCCATTTCAAAAAAATAAAAACTCATATTTTAATTTCCCATTTCCCTCTTATTTTCAAAAAATCTAATTTGAATTTTCTTTTTCAATTTGGAAGAATTTCAAAATCCCTCATAATCCTCCCAATTTGCCTAATTTTTAAACAAAATCTTCTCCCCAACCTTTCTTAGAAAAAGAATAGTAAAAAGTAAAAGCAAAAAGTAACTTAAATTTTGTGAACAAAACTTCTAGATCTTGGCTTGGGAGAAGAGGAAATAATGCCCTCTCAATTATCGATATCTCATGTTTAGCTATAAGCTATATTGCTCTCTTCTCTGTCTGTTTTAGTGGGCTTATTTAGATTTGATGCTGCGTAGATGAAATATTTGATGCTTATGAACATGTATGATTGATTTCAGGATTAGCTTAATTGATGGGCACAACTTTTTGGTGCATGGAAAATGGTTTCTCGAAATACGCGAAAATGACCTGCATTAGCTTTTCTCTGAAAATTCACATAGAATAATTGGGTTGTGTACATATCACAAAAGAATTAGGAGAGCCAGATTTATGATTTGTTATATTAGAAATTTTGAATTTTTAAATTTGAGCTTAGTATAAGGGAGATATGGATTTTCTCCCACAGGTGCGTAGGTTTAACTCAATTCTGACTAGTTATGAAAACTTGGATTTTTGGAGCACTTATTGTGGTTTTCTACAGTTTGTCCAAAAATACAATATGTAGTCGACATCTAGACCTTTCCTGATTGAACTAACTAGTTATCATGCGATATCATTGTATAAAATTATGGCATCCGAAATTTAGGAATGAAAATCAACCTAAACCTGAATCTTTGTCCTTTGAATTTGAAGGTGAATTTCTAGTTAATTAATTATAAAATAACTAATAAATTACTTTAAAATCTATAAAGATAAATTTTGGACTTAGAAGTGTAGTTTTGGAGATTTGGGCCTTGTTAGACAGTTGTATTGTGACGATACTCTTGAGAGTGACCCAAATAATGATATATTACTTTTATCATTTAGGCCCATCAAGGTATGACCAAGCTCAAGCTAGACCTTGATGTATCAAGGTAATGTCTATATCTAACTCCCCTTGGGTGCCTTCTAAAAGTGTGTTGGGCAAATATAAAATTGTTTATGAAATGTTGCATCCCAAAAGGGACTTTATGTGTAAAACTTGAACAGCCATGTGATTTTTTTATGAATTAAATGTTGAGATATTGTGTTGTGACTCAGATGTTTTTTTAAGTAGTTCACGCTCTAAGTGGATTTATTAAAACTATTTTAATTTTGGTTGAGAGAAATTGGGTTTCGAAGAAGCCAACTGAACATATTCATAAAACATTAAGTTGTAAAGTGGAAGACTAGGGTGAGTTATGAGTTAGTGGCTCCTGAGATAATGGAAGGATTATCCTTGATATCGTGACAGGATTGTTCTCTAAGATAGCATGCGAGTGTTCGAATACTGTCGTGGCATATAGGTGCACTCCTCATCATAGGTACTATAGATTTGGTGTCCAATAGAGTAATTTGGCGGAAGGCTATGAGACCCTTTGATAGGGTCACTGGCTAATAAATGAAGTCTACTAATGGTCATGAGCAATGAAAAGAAGATAATAGTTTTGAAGAGCTTGAGGTCATTGAGAACTGAAATATTTTGATTAAATTTTTCCGATGTTGTTCCAAATGTTTGAAATAACTTTGAATTTTTCCACTAATAAATGAAGTCTACGAACACAATGGACTTGAAGTCCCACTCTACCAAGGAATTTTAGATCCGTAACTTTGGAGGCAGGGGTTTCAAGTTCCCAAACTAATATTTTTAAAATAATAGAAAAATAGCCCAAAAAATATTATGACCCACCATTTATCTTTCTCATTAGCGGATCCTAGCTCCATCAAGAGAGATCACGAGACAGAGAGAGAGAAATGCCACTACTAGGTAATGTCTTTACTGCTCGTCCAATGCCTAATGACCGCTGTCGAAGAAGATGGTGGCCACTACTCCACCAAAGGTGTTATTTTTCGTTCTTGGATAGCTCTACCCTAATTACTCCATGACCTCTCTCATCAATTCTATCTTCTTACAAACGGACCCAAACCATAACCCCAAGTTCGAGATAAGCTCCTGAAAACACATCCTAGTAAGATCATCAAACGACTAGATGGAAACCTATGTGACGTTGCCGCCTGCATATGCTAGTGATGGCAAGCAATCACCATCGTAGATGATATTGTTTGGGAGCACATATTTTTATGCCCTATATCACTGCTACGGATACGCCATAATGTCCAACATCTGGTTTCTTGTTCTACATTGTTTATGAGAACTTGGCTGGTAGTGGCAAAGGAGATTGTGGAGAATTAGAGTGGCGTGTCATTTTTATCTCTTATGTTTCTTTATAAGCCGTGAACATTTAATGGATTGATTGGCACAAAAATAGGTAATTACAAAAAAATTTAAGTACTAATTTATTAGGAAATATAACAAATTACAAAAATGGTTAATTACAAAAAATACAAATCAAAAACTGAAATACAAAAAATGCCTAAGCACTAAAATAAAATACACTTTCCAAATAAAACATGTTTGATTCCATTCTGTCAATGACAACCAAACAAGAATGACTAGAACGTCATTTTATTTCTGACCTCTTCTAAATACCTGATTTAGGATTTAAATCACATTCCCACCCTCTTAAGCATAGTTTGTGGTTCCCTTCTATTTGACTTTTGTTATTCCAAATTGCTACTTATAGATTTTTATGAAATCAATATAATAGTTACACTCCATCCTAACTCTAAAACCAATGGCAGAAAAAATGCTCCTGATTCCTAGAGTAATCGTGCTACAAAGTTCATAGTTCTTATTTAAAAAACAAAAAAAATATTGAGATTTAATATTTGCGCTCCTTCCAAAGAGGCAAAGACAATATCTATATCTATAAAAGAATTATACTAAAACAAAATAATATCCCGCCTTATGGCCATATGTCATACTTATACACATGCTAGTTTGATGTATTTGAATAGGAAGATATTGATATATCAATAGAGCAATATCTTTAAATAATGAGTATTATTATATTTATGAAAATCTTAATTCTTAAACAAATTAATGTAATAATCCATTGCTTTGCTATGAGTAGAATATAACTACCAATTTTATTAAGTGATTCAACTAATAGGCATCGAGTACCTAAAAGAAATCAAGTCTTTCACGGTTTAAAAAAGGGTTTTTAGACTTCATAAATCACAAGTTTAAGGGTATTAGAAGCTGTTAACTCCTACTAAGAAAATAGACCCTTATTCTGCCAACTTTAAAGGTACTTATTTTGTTTGAACAACCACCGAGTCTAACTCAATGGTTGGATGATATGGCATGGCTGAAAGCATATGTGCATAGGTTGTTTGGTCCAAGATGGGATACACCTACCCCCCCAACAATTGCTTTGTTTATAAGTTGTCGGTGAGTGTCCTAGCCTTGTTGATTTGTGTACTATCTCTAAGGTGCTAGCTATCATAATAATTAACTTTCCCTGACTTTAAATGTTTAAATGCTAATGCTTGAAACACCATTACGTGACTTGGTCCGAAAATAAAAGGAAAAAATAAAAAAAGAAAAAGATGAAAAAAGTCGGGAAATGACAAGTAACTCTTTGAGGCATTGACCACTGTGGAAATACCTAAATTGTACCCGTCTAAAGCCTTGTTATCGAGAAATAGTTGCTTTTCTCAGGAGCTAAGTTTGAAACCCAGAAACCTTTATACTCATACTTTTCAGATAATATCATTAGGATCATTTAATTTTTGAAATTTATTGCTAATTGGCTTAAGCCCGTAGGCTGCGGTTTAGCGTTTGGGTCTTTCACAAATTAGGAAGCAAGCCAAGCCCAAACCTTTGTTCTCTTAATCTAGCCCAAATCCATTTCAAAAAAATAAAAACTCATATTTTAATTTCCCCTTTCAAAATCCCTCATACGCCTCCCAATTTAACTAATTTTTAAACAAAATCTTCTCCCCTGCCTTTCTTGCAATGAGAATAGTAAAATGTAAAAGTAAAAAATTTGCTACTACTTTTTACGTTCAACAAAACACCCCTATGCTCACTCCCCCATGTCTAGCCCTACCACGACCACACCATGTCATCATCCAACCCCATTGGCAACTGGTGTTGTCCTCCCATGCTGCACTAACATGATCGGTGAGACACCATCGCAGTGGACCGCTCCCTTTCTCGCTCCTTTTTCCATCATCGTCTTGAAATACTTTTTTTAATGCAGCTACTGCCTAGCCACCACCGACAATCCCTACTGGTTACCTCTACCCAAACGACCACTGAAAAACGCCCTGCACTGCTATCTACCGCCACACCCTCTCTACTCTTCGTGGATTTCTCCTTGTGGTGAGTATGTTGGTAGAGACAGTGCCTCATTTCTTCTTCGAATCCTTTAGTTTTAAATCCATGGCTTTTAATTAATCTTTCTACTGTAATTAATCTGTAACTTAAATTTTGTGAACAAAACTTCTAGATCTTGGCTTGGGAGAAAAGGAAATAACGCCCTCTCAATCATCAATATCTCATGTTTAGCTATAAATCATATTGCTTTGTTCTCTATCTATTTTAGTGGGCTTATTTAGATATGATGCTGCGTAGATGAAATATTTGATGCTTACGAATAGGGATGATTAATATCAAGATTAGTTAGGTTAATTGATGGGTACAACCCTTGTTGCATGGGAAATGGTTTCTAGAAATACGAGAAAATGACCTGCATTAGCTTTTCTTTGAAAATTCACATAGAATAATTGGGTTGTGTACGTTTCACAAAAGAATTAGGAGAGCTAGATTTATGATTTGTTATATTAGAAATTTTGAATTTTTAAATTTGAGCTTAGTATTAGGGAGATATGGATTTTCTCCCACAGGTGCATATGCCTAACTCAATTCTGACTAGTTATGAAAACTTGGATTTTTGGAGTTCTTATTATGGTTTTCTACAGTTTGTCCAAAAATACAATATGTAGTCGACATCTAGACCTTTCCTGATTGAACTCACTTATTATCATGCGATATCATTGTATCAAATCATGGCATCCGAAATTTAGGAATGAAAATCAACCTAAACTTGAATCTTTGTCCTTTTAATTTGAAGGTCAATTTCTAGTTAATTAATTATAAAATAATTAACAAATTACTTTAAAATCTACAAAGGTCAATTTTGGACTTAGAAGTGTAGTTTTGGAGATTTGGGCCTTGTTGGATAGTTGTATTGTGAGGATACTCTTAAGAGTGACCCAAATAGTGATATATTACTTTTATCATTTAGGCCCATCAAGGTATGTCCAAGCTCAAGCTAGACCTTGGTGTATCAAGGTAATGTCTATATCTAACTCCCCTTGGGTGCCTTCTAAAAGTGTGTTGGGACACTACAAGAAAGATTGGTTTTTGTGGCAACAAGATTTGCCACAATATGTTGATATTTTGCTACAAAAAGTATTTTGTGGCAACGTAGAAAATTGCTACAAAGTTGCCACAAATAGTCCGTTACAAAAGGCATTTGTGGTAAATTTAATTTTGCTACGAATTATGTAGCTTTAGTGGCAAGTTTTCAGTTGCCACAAATTGAAATTTGCTACAAAAGCATATACTTTGTAGCAAGCTCCATTTGCCACTAAATCCATGTTTGCTACAAGAAGGTGATATTTGTAGCAAAATATAATTGCCACGAACTATACTTTGGCAGATATTTGAATACATTTTGTAGCAGTTCACTTTTGCTACTAAACTTATCTTAAGAAGTGGTAAACTTCGATTGCATTTGTTTTTTTGTTATTATATATTGTAATAATGTTTACCGTTTGCAAATAATAATTGTTTGTGGACATTCTCATAAATACATACATGTAATAACAAATTAATTGAAATGAAATGCAATCGTACTTGAAATGAAATTGCATTAAATATATAATCATCATATGATGTTTGCTGCAATAGTAGCTAATAAAATTATGATAACCGTATATGCTTAGTTCATAATTCTAAAATGACGCTTATTGTAAATATATGAAACTTATTGTACTCTAACTTATATGAACCTGTGCACTTGAGGAAGAACCTAGTCTTTCCTCTAGAGTACGAAGACGAGCATCATAAGACTCATGAATCCCTTTTAGTTGTTCAGAAACCCGCCTATTAACTTCAGCATCAATCCTATCTTGAATTGCGTCCTCATTGATACCTTGGTTTTGATAACTCGTAAAAGCTAACACCCCTTGACCCATGCCTCTTTGATGATGTGATCCTTTCTTATGCTTGAGGACACGAGTAAAAGCCTCCTGGGGTGTAAGGTTATCAACCCCATACTTCTCAAGCTCTTTTTGGTGCACTACTTGGAGGTCTTCATATGCTTTCTCTGCATGCTCATCTGACCAAGTTCCATCTTGCTTTTGTCTTTGAATTTTCCATAATCGCAAGTAGTACGGTTCTTCATCCTCTTCTGCTTCTGGCTGAGAGTCCTCAGGTAAGAGGTCGTCCAATCCATCAATTGGTTTCTGCAACTGAAATCATTTAAAAAGACCTTATGTAAAGTGCAATTACATCCAATAATAAGCTGGTGAAAAATTGGTTTTAAAAAAAGTTTCAAAAAAAACCAAGTCCACAATTCAGTACTAAGTATATATAAGCTCAAGTTACCATCTCATAGAAGGTGCTAGCAATTGATTTTGTGCCAACTTTTGCAAGCATTTTCTGATGTGTTTGATTTTTAGTGTTCGTCTCACTTCGACGCTATAAGATATAGGAAAAACCATAAGGTTTAAAATATTAGAAACTGAATTCATTATCATTTCAGGATTATGGTCAATGGACGTATTCAAGTAATGTAATAGAAAAGAAAATTGAACTTACCCTGAACTTGTCGCTGTCCCAATAATTTACTAACCATTTCCATTGATTAGGGTCCACTTCTTTGGGCGGATTATCCCGACGATCAGCCACTGTCGTATAGTTAGTGTAGGCTTTTTGCTTCAAATCATACCGCCACTTTCTATACCAAACCTTGCAACGACGCTCTATGGCATTATCGACATGACAACCTTGGGGCAATTTAAACATTTCCTATATGCAATACAAATTATTAATGATGAAACTATTTAAAAAACATAACTCGATAGGACAAAGTTAGTCTTGAGTGAAAACCTTTAACTTCATGAAATACTTCCTTTTTTTTTTCCGGGTGTATGTCATCCCACTTTTCCACATCCAAGGGCATCAATTGCTTCATTAAATAGCTTGCCTCGCTAATGAATTGGGTGCTGTTGGCGCCAACAATACGCTTGAGTTCTGGGGGGATTTCGATCTCTACTTTTGCTGGATGCGCATCCCTTTTCCTTGTACAGTATAAGCACTTTGTTTTGCCACGTCTGGGCAAGGAAGCTAAGAAAATTAACGAAACAAACATGGTTAAAAAAAGAGCACCTCTCAAATAATTCAAAAAAGTAAAAAAATGTCAAATGGAACAATATTGAGAAGCTTGCACCAAAAATATCATTACACTCGGCAAATAGATGAGATTATATATTGCGTACTCTTACTGGATAACTCTCTTTCCACATCATGGGGAAGATTTGTATGCTCTTCTCTAGGCATTTCATTTGAATCATGAGCTAGAAGTAACAGTATCAAATATTAGTATATAAAAAGACACTCTTGGAATAATACTACTGGAAGGAATCATACAACCATGTGCAGAGGTTGATCTTGTCCTTATTCTTTGTTGTTCTAATGTACTCCGGCATGAAATGCTTCCTTGATTAACGCGGTAGACATCATCTAATTGAGCCTGAACTCTTTTACCTAGACAAAATGAAGCAATGTAAAAATAATCTATTACGTGGCCATGTCAACTATATTAACCCTTAATACAACCAATTAGTATTTTTCTTAAATTCTGGGGCGAAACGGGCAGAGTTTCGCCTAAAAACTTACAATTTCCCCGGCTTAAAGCCTTACATTAAATCCTTGTATCAATTAAAAACATAAAAGATACCAATAAGCTCAACGGCTACACGCCGGAGACCACAGCTCAACGGGCCACACGTCCGGAGCAAACCATTCAATAAATTTCGATAATAGGAAAGAAATGAAAAGTACAACTCAACGGATCACACATCCGGAGTACTGGGGTTTACATCCCAGAAATAAGCAATTCTAGTTAGAACAAATGAATCAATCACAAATCCCAAATGTTTATAGCAGCACATATCCTTCTACCAACCTTCCAACCAAGAACAAACATAAAAATCAAAACAAAGCAAAAAGAAGCAATCAAAATGCTGATTAAACCCTTGATTTACCTAAGACCCTTTTGAGTTATGGGAAATCAGTATCATCAGCAGTACTCAAATTTACCAAGAACAAAAATAAAAATAAAAAACAAAGCAGAAAAATAGAATCTAAATATTCAGTCATAGTTAACTCAGGTAAATAGCAAGTCCAAGAGTCCAAGAGCTAAATAGCCCATGTGACAGAGGTCGTATTCTGTTCCCTTCGTGGCTTTCAGGTAAAATGATACAGAATTAGAGGAATAGATAGAATATACCTGGGTGAAGTGTAGGGATTGATTTAGTCCCCGTCACTTGTCTTACAGGTGTATCTAGTCGGGCATGCATTCTTTCATCTGATACGCACAATCAAATACTATGAAAATAGCTTATTTAAATTAAAATATCATGGAATAAGAAAAGGATGATATGTAAAAAATCAGCAAATAAACACTCACCAAATTACAACCGCAGCAAATTATGTTTTTTTTTTTTTTTTGGTTTTTGGCCTCCATCAGAATTGGGGAAGCATTTCACTGAACAAAATTCATATCGAGGAAGGAGAACATACCAGAGGCTAGCGCTTTGTGACCAGTGGATGATTTTCTTAATGTCGCCTGTCTTTCTAATGTAGGTCTATGCATAGTGAAGTTGTCATTGTCATATGACACATCCTCCAATTCAGCATCCACTCTTTCATCTTCATTTGGTATATAGCCCTCCTCTTCTTCTATAATCAGTTCTCTTCGCCTTAGATGTTCGTTGGTTTTTCTAAAAGGTAATCCAAGTTCTTGAAGTACCCTATTGTTTTTTTCAATATTTCTATCACGTTGCTTTTTATATTCTGTCATGCTCTGACGAACAATATGACTTGAATAATTTGGATTCTTTTTTACCCTAGCCATATTTCTCAGACTATCCAGGGTGATATACATTGTGGGCCTGCAACCAAGAAAAAAACATGTTAGAATGCATATACAGAAATAAAGGTTCTAAATATATTTCATAGAAAGTGTGAAAGAGTAAGAGCACTTACCAAGGATATGTCAAATTACAAAATATGTGAACTGTCTTAATATCAAGCAACATATAAGTAAAGATGTACTTAAAAAATGAATCAAACATCCAAGTTAGTATTACAAATGTTTTGCCTTTTTGCTAAAAAGGAATCAAATAGCATAAAACATCTGATTTGTTTGCAAAATAAAATTAAAAAAACAATGATGTAACGTTTGCAAATCACAATTTTAAAGCTAATCATCAATTTCATCTGCAAACAGCAGTATGTCCTCTTCTCCACTTGACCCAGATTCACTGCTGTCATCAACAATTTGCATTTTGCCTTTCTTTTTATGACGTTGCAACTGTTGTGCCACAAGATTACCGTCCACCACGTCTGGTTCTACATCACTCCTAACCAACAACATTGCACCATGATTAGACACAGGGACATTTGCTTCTTCATGAGCCTCATCGTCACAGGATGAAAATGATTTTGGTCCCTCATCTTCATCATCAGAAGGCATATCATAGAAATTGCGCGGGTTCGTTTTCACCACCACTTGCCAATTTTGCTGTATATGATCCCTCACATAGTATACTTGTTCAACTTGAGAAGCTAAGACATATGTTTTTTTTTAACAAAAAGACAAGAAAGAAATCTATAGTACCTTTCAAATGGGTACATCCAACGATACTGAACGGGTCCAGCAAGCTTTGCTTCAGTAGCCAAGTGGATCGTTAAGTGCACCATGACGTCAAAAAAAGAGGGAACAAAAACACGCTCTAGCTTGCAAAGCGTAATTGCAATGTTCTTTTCTAGCCTCTCCAAAACATCAACCTTTAATGCCTTTGAGCATAATTGTTTAAAGAATAATGACAACTCAACAAGTGGTTCATACACATCCTTATCTAATTTTCCACGAAAGGCAGGTGCTAGCAAATCTTGCATAAAGACATGATAATCATGACTCTTGAGTGACCCTGTTATTTTTCCCTCATTGACATTAACACATCGTCCTATATTGGATGAATACCCATCTGGCACCTTTAAATCTGCTAAGAATTTACACACATCTCTTCTTTCACTCAAACTTAATGTAAATGATGCTTTGGGAATCTCATATTTGTCACCAACCTTCTTTGGGTGCAGGCTCTTTCTGATTCCCAATTGCACCAAGTCTAAGCGGCTCTTCAAATTATCCTTGGTCTTTCCTGGTATATTCATAAGGGTTCCTAGTATACTTTCACAAATGTTCTTCTCAATGTGCATAACATCTAAGTTATGGCGAATCAAGTTCTTCCTCCAATAAGGTAATTCGAAGAAGATACTTTTCTTCTCCCAGTTGTAAATCAACTTTGGTTTTGTTCGCTTCCTTTTACCCTCAACCTTGCCAAATTGAATATTTTCAAAATTGCCAATCTGCTCAAGAACGTCATCACCAGATAACAATTTAGGAGGAGGATCTATCTCTATTGTGTTTTCAAAAGCTTTTTTGTCAAATCTCCACCTATGATCAGCTTCCAAGAATCTACGATGACCCATGTAGCATTGTTTATTCCAATGAGGCAAGTAACATGACCATGTATCTTTATTACAAACCGGGCAAGCAAGACGTCCTTTTACACTCCATCCAGACAAATTACCATATGCAGGAAAATCATTAATTGTCCACAACAAAGCCACACGCAAATTAAAATATTCAGCTTTAAATGCATCATACGTATTTACCCCATCCCATGAAGTCTTCATTTCATCAATTAGTGGTTGTAGATACACATCAACATCAGTTCCAGGAGCAGTTTTACCAGGGATGATCATGTTTAAAAATGTGTATGGCTTTTTCATACACATCCAAGGTGGTAAATTGTAAGGAACCAAAAAAACAGGCCAAATGCTATAGGTTGAATTTATATTTGAATATGGAGTAAACCCATCACTACATAAACCCAACCTCACATTACGCGGATCTTTTGCAAAATCAGCATACGATGCATCAAATGACTTCCAAGCCTGTGCATCTGCAGGATGCCTTAATATCCCATCATCTCGACGTTTATCCTTATGCCACCGCATGTGAGAAGCTGTTTTGGCCAACATAAATAATCTTTGGAGTCTTGGTACAAGAGGAAAATAGCGTAAGATCTTATAAGGAATGTTTTTCCTCTGTCCCTTTTTATCACTTTCATCATCACTATCATCAGCCTCTTCTTTCTTGTCCTTCCACCTAGGATGAGCGCATTTAGGACATTTGTCTGCATGCTTATGCTCCTTCCAATAAAGTATACAATCATTCTTACAAGCCTCAATTTTCACGTAACTCAAGCCAAGGTCCCGAGTATACTTTTTTGCTTCATAAGCATTCTTTGGGAATGTATCGTCAAAATCAAACGCTTTCTTCAAAAGTTCAAGTATCATTGTGAGAGACTTATCAGTCCAACCACATAAACACTTTATATGGAGGAGATGTACCATAAACTCTAACTTTGAGAATTTCTCACATCCTGGAAATAACTCTTTCTCAGCATCTCTAACTAATCTAGCAAACTTCTGAAGTACTTCAGGGGACTCACTAATTTCAGGACCGCCTAACCTTTCAAACTCATCCATTATGTGAAATGCTCGGGCATTTGTTATGTCATTTACCATGGCAAATGTTTCATCTACATCCTCCTCACCCACTGACAACATTGAATCTTGATGCTCATCTCTATCACTTCTATCCTTTTGACTTGCATCAATGGGCTCTTCATGATTAGATTTCTCCCCATGAAACTCCCATGGATTATAACTCCTTACTATCCCATCACTGAGCAAATGAAGCATAACTGTTTTTCTATTTTGGTAACTATAGTTGTCACAATTGACACATGGGCATCTTATTGTCCCAGATTCAGCCACATTAGCAAAAGCAAACTCAAGGAACTGTTTTACCCCATTTATATATTCTGGCTTCTTCCTACAGTTAAACGTCTTCCAGTTCATCCAAGTGCGATCCTTATTCATTTCTGTCAATTATAATATAAACTGATTACTTTTCCACATAAAGATTTTGTGTCATTCATATTTGAACCGAAAGAGAGTGTAAATTTGGCAAAATTACAAACTAAACTCAACCACATGCAAAGATTAACAAAAATTGGTATCAGAACACACAGAAACAGCATACTGCTATGGCACTAATCCGGGACTACAAAATTATCTCACATGTCAAAGAAACTTGAATTTCATGGAAACATAGCAATGTTCACACAAATTCCATATCCCTTCGGATCGTAAAATACATCAGCTAGCCGACCCGAAAGCATTTACATGAACATTTTACTCGAATCTTTCTCGATTAAAATGCCTTCCCATCCCCAAAGAATTCCACTTTTCCCAATTATGTTCTCTGGACTTCAGCTTCTAATAGTAGGCGTTGAAATTCATTAAAAATGGCCAGAGCATTTTCAAAACAGAAAATGTTATCCTATGGTTAGGACAGAAGAAAAAAGCTCAAACAAGAAACCAGTAGGGAAATGACAAATTTTCCCATTTCCAAAAATCCTGTAGAAGTTTCATTGGATGCTCCCAAGCAGCTCCAAGGCTGCTCCATCAGAAGGACCATCAAAACAAAGGACCAAAAACAGGAAAATTCAATAAGACCCAAGGAAATCTATGATAACAGGGAGAAGATGAAAAGGAGAAAAAGAAAGATATGAAGGAATAAAACAAATATAGAAAGCACCTAAAATAATCAGACAACCAAATTATCACAGCTACCATACATGTTGTGTGTAGCCTCTTTATTTCTTTTATTATGGAGAAGTGAATTTTAAATAGTATATCAACTGACAAAACAGATAAGAAATCACACCTCAATTGTTGTAACTTCATCTTCTTTTCTTCTTCAGTGAGGGAAGGTTTAGGAGGCTCATTTTTGCTATTAGTAGGAACCTTCTATAACTTTGAGCAACTAATTATATTTTTTATATATGATACTAGGTTACGAATGTAGGAACAGGCTGAAGTTGGTCCACAAAATAAGGATAAGAAAATAAAGTTTGAAACCAATCGCCCCACAGCAAACAAAGTCTATAACCAATGGCATTACAGGATACAGAAATTTAGTATCATAAGCTACTAGAAGTAAATGCAAAAACAAGGCAACAGAAAACCCAAGAATCAAATAAGAAACATGCTCAAGTAATACATACATTGCACTACTGCAGTGACAATTAGTGTGTTTTGCGATAATAAGTCAATGAAAATTCCATGAAGGCTACGTGAATTATAGATATCTGTAGAGCAAATCATCAGAACACAGATTCTGCCACATTGTTAGTAAAGATTCAGCCTGCCAATCAGCGCGTTAAATCTGCATTGCAGAGATCTAGTCCTTTGTGCTCTTTTTTGTAATTTTATTCTAGATTGAACCTTTAACAACACACAGAAACAAGAGGGAGAAAGAAGAAAAAAACAACCAACCACAAACTTAGGAATTTGCTAATGTCATATCTGTTAAGTTTGATTCTGGTGGTGACATTTTGTTTGTCATGTTTATTGAAAACGGGAATGTTTCTAATCGGATTGTTGGTTCTGAGAGTACTTGTGAGAGATGCCCTCATTACAACATAGCAGAACACTAACACCCCATAAGAATTGTAAAAAGAGTAGAACAGCACCATCAGATCACAATTTTAACAACAACAGAACAATAATAGCACCAGCACAGCAGAGTTGTAACTGTGTAGCAACAGCACAGCAGTAACTGTCTAACAACAGCACAGCAGTAGCAGCACAGCAGAACGGCAATGGCAATAGAACATAGCTCAGACAGCCACAGCACTAAAATAGAAACACACAGGACATAAACAACAAGATGAAAGCAGCAAAATGACCACCAAAAATCCATTTCACAGAACTATATCCAAAAATCCATCTCCTTAACGAAATATTGTCTGCCAATCAACAAAGTTCTTCAAATATCCAAAATTATAAAACTCAATGGATGTCTTTCGCATACCAGTTGGAATTAATACAGAAAAAAATTCACCCACTACCAAAAATTAGTATCATCATACTTTCAAAGAGAGGGAGAAAGAACAAATACCTTCAGTTGAACAAGCAACAATAACGGAGAAGTAAAAGTTGGTGAGACGCACGAACAATTGAATCACTGCAGGCGCACAAGGAGATGGATAACTAAATTCGAATTTGACTATATCTACGGCTTACACTGAAAATACAATTAGAGGAAGACTTACCCAATTGAAATTAATTGCTTAAAGTTGCCTTGAGATATGGAAGCTGATTAGAAGAAGACGTTGGCAGAGTATGAGCAGTGAAGGCAGAGAATGGGAAGGTAAAACCGTATAAGCGTGGAGATTGCAAGCACGAATGGGTTTTGGCTGAAAATAGAAGAAAACCTAGAATATTAAAGTCAAAACCTCAAATATTTGAGTGAGGGGGAAGAAAAAGGAAAAAATAGGAGGGAACTTATTTTTGCTTTTCCCTCTAAAAGTCAGGTCCTTTTTCCTGGGAGCACAAAAAATCAATTCTTATAAGGTAGCATTTGTGGCAATTTTATTTGTTTGCCACAATAAATACATATTTTGTGGCAACTTTATGAATTAGCCACAATAAACAAAAAAAAGGATTTTAGAGCTAACTCTAACCCATACATCACGTACGCCGTCAGTTTCGGGGGCTAAAAACAGATTCAAGGCATTCTAATAAATACAAATTAAAGAAATACGAAGGAGGGAATTCTGTTCACTAGATAAAAATTTTCCTCTAAAACTAACCCCATTTTTAAAAAACATAAATGTCTTTTGTGGCAATTTTGGCTAATTGCCACAACACACTCAACTTTTTGTGGCAATATTAAATATGCTACAATTATTTTACTACGTTTAGATTATTGTAGCAAATTTAAATTTGCTACAATAAAATTGCTACAAAAAATCAATTTTCTTGTAGTGGGAAAATATAAAATTGTTTATGAAATGTTGCATCCCAAAAGGGACTTTATGTGTGAAACTTGAACGGCCATGTGATTTTATTATGAATTAAATTTTGAGATATTTTGTTGTGATTCAGATATTTTTTCAAGTAGTTCACGATCTAAGTGGATTTATTGAAACTATTTTAATTTTGGTTGAGAGGAATTGGGTTTCGAAGAAGCCAACTGAACATATTTATAAAACATTAAGTTGTAAAGTGGAAGATTAGGGTGAGTAACGAGTTAGTGGCTCCTGAGATAATGGAAGGATTACCCTTGATATCGTGATAGGATAGTTCTCTAGGTTAGCACACGAGTGTTCGAGTACTATCATGGCATATAGGCGCATGCCTCGTCATAGGTGCTATAGATTTGGTATCCAATAGAGTAATTTGGCAAAAGGCTATGACACCCTTTAATAGGGTCACAGGCTAATAAATGAAGTCTACTAATGGTCATGAGTAATGAAAAGAAGATAATAGTTTGAAGAGCTCGGAGCTATTGAGAAATGGAATATTTTGATTAAATGTTTTCGCTGTTGTGCCAAATGTCTGAAATAACTTTGAATTTGTACTTGAATGTTAGGGGTGCAATATTGAATTATGTCTCACTATTTGAAAATGCTTTGTTTTTAGGAATTAAAGTGCTACATAGGGATGAGATCCAAATTGAGGTCATCAGTCTGGGAGATTAATATTAGACTTATGTTTAATGTCGAATAAGTTGTATCTTGTTCTAGATGACGCATTGATTGGCACTTTAATTTCCTTAGACCATTGACCTATGTATTAACTTTAGTACATTCTGTTCTTTTTTTCATTTGCCTTGTATTTCCATTTGAATTATAGCAGTGATGCCCCATTATCTTTGGCTCCATTAAATTATGTTGAATAATAAAAATAAAATGTACTAGAAATTTTGGGGCATCATAGAATGGCATAAAGCTCTATGTTTGACCTATTAGCTCCCCTAATGCTATATGCTTAGGTAGAGCCTTAAAGCTTATAAATAGAGGAATTGAACGGAGTTTGATCATAGGTATAGGTGAAGGGAATGCATATATTTCATAAGTGTTGCTATGCATGTGTCATACATCTTCTGTATATTGTATGAGTAGCTTAAAGTGTTGGTCCTTGACCAAAGTTGTTAATTATTGTGCTCTATGTCTGTGATTGAGATAGTAGGCACGTGATTGCAATTATAAGAATTATGAATAACTTTAGTATAGAATAAACATTGACCTAAAATACAAAATGAGGACACAACTCACACATGAGCAAGAGCTAATTAGTAATTTCCATTGCGAGTGATAATTAGAAGTGCCTCGCTGATCTTTGTAGCTTGTGTCTGTTAGTTTCAAGGTTACTTTGTAAAGGGACTTGATCTTTGAGCTATCAAGCTAAAGTAGATACTAGTAAGTACGAAGTGACTTTAAAATAGTACTAAGGGGGTAAGTGACCATTGTGACATCTTATATAGAAGGACCCTATAACAATCCTAGTATTCCTTGAACCTACTACTATACCTAACGTACCATTCTCAAATTCTTCAACCTTTTGGTTCACTGTTTTCTTCTTCATGTGGATCACCTCTTTGTAACCTATAGCCAATTACATTTTGGGAATAACATTTACAATCTCGTTTTGTTGACATCCTTATCAATCTCGGGAAACTATGATTGTAAATTACACATTCTACTATTTCAACTTGTGATCCTAAACTTCTACTCATGTGTTTATTGTGTTTAACCTTGCAATCTTATGTGTTCACTTTACATTCACATACGTACAGTTCTCTATAATTTCTTAGATGGCTTCTTCACCCTGTGTTAAGGGTAATTCACATGAATTAGGAATAAATTAGGTCACTAAATACTAAACCAATCAAACATATTCTTATCTTTAAGTAAAAGCAAAAGCATAAGATTATCTACATTAAAAGAGTTAAAGAATACTGAGTAAAATAATGAAAATTGGCAATGAAGTAAATGGATAAACACAATAAAGCATAGTACCTAATTTTTATACACTAGAAAACAAATGAAATAAAATGGGCCAATGTAATAGAGATCTAGAAAACATGGCATGTGTGTGTCTGTGTGAGAGAGAGAGAGATTCTACATTATCTCAATCGCTAAAGATAAAGATCCCAACCTAAATTGTCATAGACAAAGACCCGTGCTTGATTCTTTCGCTCTAGTACTAGGAAATCAAAGTTAAATGAATGAGTTTTATTTGGTAATAAATTAGAAACTAAAATGATAAACCTGCCTTTTAGAATCAAAATCCAAAACACAATGAAATACAAACATAAATAAATAATTAAAATAGGGAAGAAGGGAAAGGAAATAGGAAAAAATTAAGGTACCTGCAAAATCTAATCTAAACTGAGATAACATCAGCTCGCTATTGATTTCATCATTGGCTAAGCAAAAACTACATTCCATGAGAGTGTTCCTATGAATTGATCCAAATTAAATTTACTAAGGGTGTATTTGGTAGGGATAAAAATTATTTTCCTAGAAAATAATTTTCGCATTTTACGGTGTTTGAAAAAATAAGGAGGGAGAATTTGTTTTTTGAGAAAAATCATTTTCCTTAAAATGAAGGAAAATATTTTTACTTTGAATAAAGTGCAAGTTGATTTTACGTTTTTGGGTACTCACACAGTCTCACACTCTTTCTCTCTTCCATGTCTATTTCCTCAACATATAGTTTGAAGATTAAGGAAAATTATTTTTAGCTTTTTTGTCCATTATTTACTAATCAAACTCATTCCCCACAAAATTCATTTTTCCTTTTACCAAATAACCAAATATATGAATTAAAAAATCATTTTACATGAAAAATTATTTTCTAGAAAAATAATTTTCAACAATACCAAAGGCACCATAAGTGTAAAACAACTATTAATTGTCGAAACCATTCCTACCAATAACCCATCACGTTGGAATTTCGTAACTACAGTGCAGCTATAATCACTACGATGCATTTTACAAATACTGACAAACAAACTGAAAACCTAATAAATTTGTAGCAATCAATAAGTTAATGGAACGGCAGCAATGTTGTCACAAAAAATAATAGTTTTGATGGAAATCCCTCCATCCCTTTTGTTAAAAAAGAATCAAATCAATTAGGTAATCTTATTATGCTGGTTTAAGGATGAATAAATCATCCAAGTTTTGGTTAAACATTGAAACTGCAGGGCAAGGGTTAAATCCAGCAGCTAACCCGTTTTTGTGTGCTTAATTTCTCAAACATACTAAGGGTTTACGTCTAATATTTTTGATGGATTTGAAGATCAAGATGTTAGCTTTCCAACAAATCAAGTTTCATCCAATTTGGACTTCATTTGGTCGTTCAAATCAGCAATTAAACCCAAGGTGTCAAAACTGCCCAGCAGGGCCAGGATGAACCCGGTTTTGTTCTTTTTATTTCTTATAACATAGTTTGGTTTAAGACTTGAATTTTTACATATTTTGGGTCCCCAAGATCTTAGCTTTCATGTCCAATTGGAATTACCAGATTTGGAGTTCAATTGGTTAGTGAATTAAGCTAATTAGTAAACCTGTGCTGTTTTGGAGTCTAATCTGCACGGTTTGGGAAATCAGGCTCATTCAAGGGGTAAACGACGTCCAAATGCTATGATTCAAAAACGAGGGTAAACTAGACATCTTGAGGTTTCCTTCCATGTAAGGAAATCCAAGATTACTCAGCATTTGAGGTGTCAACCATGAAGCACAACTCACGGCAGAAACGGGCACCTAGATACCCGGTTGCTGAGCAAGGTGGATTTCCCTCCTAGATGGGTTTGCTTAAGGTGGAAGACTGACAACTAGGTCATTTTGAGCTTCTTGATGAAACACCACTCAGCTACTTGTGAGAGAGACACGTGGGACAAGTGAAACACCACCATCTTGCAAGCTTTCATTCGACCACTCAAGCATGACATGACACACATGCATTTTTCAGTCCTTTTGAGGTGGCTAGCCGCGCACTCTTGCCTTCCTAGCTGGGAAATTGAGTCATTTACATTCCTTAGTACAAAGGAAAAGGCTTAGGAAGATAAATTAAGTGCTTTGTAATATAAACTTTCATCTTTGGTTTGTATTAGATTAAACCGTATATTACTAAGCATAGGATTAGTTTAATGACTTTCCTTGCCTAGAAGGAAAGCCCTTTTCATGTAATCACAAGGCTATATAAGTGCCTTGGCTGCTCCTTTGTAAAACAACAAGCTTGAGTATTGAAATTAAGAAAAGACTTTATGTCTTGTGTTCCTCTCAAACACTTAACTTGCTTATCCTTAATTAGGCCGATTAAGGTGGTGTCCAAGTGAGTCTTAATCATTGATTAGGTGGTGCATCTATATCCTAATCAAAGGTTAAGGGCCCTAAGTTAAGTGATTAGTGGTGTATCTTATCTAATCACAAGGCTTAGAACTATCCAGATTCCATTGAATTCACTTAAAGTTCATGAAGTTAGCTTTGGGTTCCTTAAACAAAAGCTCTCCTTTTTTCATGTTCTAATCAGTGAACTTCATTCCTCTCTTCTTTTTTTCTTTTCATATTCATTTCAAGCTTAATCAAGGCCAAGAATTCTTGCTTTGATTCAGTTTTGAGCCCAAACACAAAAGCCATGTCAAAACCGTGAAAATCACAAACTAGGCGTGCTTAGGCAGCAAGTTAGCACGGTCACCCCGTGCCCTTGAGCACGACCGTGCCTCCCTTGGTTCGTGAGTTTCCCACTTGTTTTGGTTGTGTTCTTGTTGTAAGTTGGCTTGGGTTGTTCCTACCCTTGAGACTTACATCATTTTTGGTATCAGAGTAAGTTCAGATCCTTGCCTGAACCCCACGCTCCCAAACTCAATCCAAACACAGTCAAGCATAAACCGTTCCTTCCTGCGATCACAATGAGTACTAGCATGTCTGTGGAAGAGAAGCTTGAAGTTCTTTCCAAGCAAATGCAAGAAATGAGTGTGAGTAATCAAGAACTCAGGCTCGAACTGAGTACTTGGAAACAACTCTTGGAAAATCTACATAAAGCAAAAGCAAAAGGCGTGTGAAGAACCCATCCAATCCGAACCATGGAGGCAAGAACAGTGTTTAGCCATACTCTTGATTTCTATTAGTGAAGATTAACCATTGAGAATGACTAGCAAGACTCATCGAATCAGCTAGTGCAAAATGATTTCAAGGTTGAAATTCCAGATTGAGGCAAGTTGAATCTGAAGATTTTTTAGATTGGTTTACATACAGTTGAAAGAGTTTGTGAGTACAAGGACTCCCAGAAGAACAAAAAGGTGAAAGCCTATTGCTTTAAGGCTTCGGGGGTAAGTATGCCTTCTCTATTGTGACTGAACTTGTGTGCCCAAAAGAGTAGAGAAAGAGGTCACATCATAACTTGGGAGAAGATGAAGTCAAAGCTCAAGGCTAAGATTTCTTCCTTCTACCTATGTTCAAGATTGCTACTCACAACTCCACCATTTGACCAAGGTAATTTGAGTGTAGAAGAATACACTCGTGAATTTGAAAAGCTTGTGATTAAGTGTGATTTGCAAGAGCCAGAAGAACAAACAATTGTTAGATACTTGGGAGGTTTTGATCCTAGGTATGCTAATGTTGTTGATTTGCAAGCTTACACTTCTTTTGATGAAGTATGTGTGCTAGCTCACAAGGTTGAGCAGCAAAAGAAGAGCACACCGCCCTCACGGCATGAAATCCCAAATCCCTCACCACATAAACAAACCTTAAGCAAGGGGAGTTCATCTTATGCCCCTAAACCCATGGCATCCCTTTCCCCCTCTCCACAAAAAACCAAACTCCATAAAAAGGCCTACCCCCACAACTCACACCAAAACCCCTTCCTAAAACATCCCAAGGAGCTTTAAGTGCCAAGGCTTTGCGTCACTTAGCATCAGATTGTACAAACGAAGGTATTGTTACCTTGCTGAATGGAAGGCAACTGAGGAGGTCCCCCCCCCCCCCCCGTGTCCATAGAAGAGGAAAAGAAAGAGGATAAAGAAGATGATATCGAGGAGATAGTGATTGAGGCGGATCGAAGGTGAAATGATCACCCTTAGACACTTACCACCCACCAAAATACAAAGAGAATCGAAATATTCTTTTCATGACTTTTGGTGAACCATCACCCTTTTCCCCCACTCCACCCACACCCAAAACACTCAAACGAACCTTCTGTCAATTCAATTCAGAATCATTCCTTACAGTTCCTAATCTTGAATTAAGAGCATGTGAGAAAGTGGTTCCAATCATGTTCAAGGAGCCCCCTACGTCCACCATTCCAATCAACAAGGGGAAGGTAAAGAAGAAAGTCTCTAAGTTCAGAAGAGACTTGTTTTCATGGTTGATCTTATTTCAATCAGAATTGAAGCAAAAGAGGAGTTCATTACCTACTATGATTTGAGGGCAAATCATTTTTAACAAGGGGCGTATGATGGAAATCCCTCCATCCCTTTTGTTAAAAAAGAATCAAATCAAATTAGGTAATCTTATTATGCTGGTTTAAGGATGAATAAATCATCCAAGTTTTGATTAAACATTGAAACTACAGGGCAAGGGTTAAATCCAGCAGCTAACCCGTTTTTTGTGTGCTTAATTTCTCAAACATACTAAGGGTTTATGTCTAATATTTTTTTATGGATTTGAAGATCAAGATGTTAGCTTTCCAACAAATCAAGTTTCATCTAATTTGGACTTCATTTGGTCGTTCAAATCAGCAATTAAACCCAAGGTGTCAAAACTGCCCAACAGGGCCAGGATGAACCCGGTTTTGTTCTTTTTATTTCTTATAATATAGTTTGGTTTAAGTCTTGAATTTTTACATATTTTGGGTCCCCAAGATCTTAGATTTCATTTCCAATTGAAATTACCAGATTTGGAGTTCAATTGTTTAGTGAACTAAGCTAATTAGTAAACATGTGCTGTTTTGGAGTCCAATCTGCACTGTTTGGGAAATCAGGATGATTCAAGAGGCAAATGACGTCCAATTGCTATGATTCAAAAAGGAGGGTAATCTAGACATCTTGAGGTTTCCAACCATGTAAGAAACGTAGCAATTAGTCATCATTTGAGGTGTCAAACATGCATTGCAAGTGGAGGTAGAAACCGGCTGCTTGAAACCCGGTTGCTTAGCCTGGTGGTTTTCCCCCTTCAAGGGGTTTGCTTAAGGTGGAAGCTGCCAAGCAGGTCATTTTGAGCTGCTTGATTAAGCACCACTCAGCTACTTGAGAAAGAGACACGTGGAGCTAGTGAAATGCCACCATTTTGCAAGCTCTCATTCGACCACTCAAGCATGACATGGCACACATGCAATTTTCAGTCCTTTTGAGGTGGCAGCCGTGCACTCTTGCCTCCCTAGCTGGGAAATTGAGTCATGTACATTCCTTAAATGCAAAGGAAAAGGCTTAGGAAGATAAATTAAGTGCTTTGTAATATAAACTTTCAGCTTTGGTTTGTATTAGATTAAACCGTGTGCTAGGTAGTGATTAGTAAGCTTAATGCCTTTCCTAGCTTAGAAGGAAAGCTCTTTTAGTGTATTTTGAAGGCTATATAAGGGCCTTAGTTGTGCATTGAGTAATATAAGTTTTGAGTATTAAAGTTGAGAGCAAAGACTTTGTGTCTTGTGATTTCTTAAACACTTAACTTGCTTATCCTTAAACGTGCCCGATTAAGGTGGTGACCAAGTGAGTCTTGATCTTTGGTTAGGTGTGTATCTTATCCTAATCAAAGGTTAAGGGCCCTAAGCTAAGTTATTAGTGGTGTATCTTATCTAATCACAAGGCTTAGAACTATCCAGATTCCATTGAATTCACTTAAAGTTCATGAAGTTAGCTTTGGGTTCCTTAAACCAAAGCTCTCCTTTTTCATGCTCTAATCAGTGAACTTCATTCCCACATCTCTTTTTGTTTTCATATCATTTCAAGCTTAATCAAGGGCCAAGGAATTCTTGCTTGATTCAGTTTGAGCCCAAACACAAAAAGCCCATCTCAAAAAACCGTGAAAAATCACAAACTAGGCGTGCTAGGCAGCAGGTTGGCCACCGGTGCCCCCGTGGCCGTGAAGCACGACCTGCCACCCCTGGTTCGTGAGTTTCCCACTTGTTTTGGTTGTGTTCCTGTTGTAAGGTAGGCTTGGGTGGTTCCTACCCTGAGACTTACAATCATCTTTTGGTATCAGAGCAAGTTCAGATCCTTGCCTGAACCCCACGCTCCCCAAACTCAATCCAAAACACAGTCAAGCATAAACCGTTCCTTCTCGATCACAATGAGAGTACTAGCATGTCCCAGTGGAGAGAAGCTTTGAAGTTCTTTCCAAGCAAATGCAAGAAATGAGTGTGAGTAATCAAGAACTCAAGGCTCGAAATGAGTACTTGAGAAAACAACTTGGAAACTACATGAAGCAAAAGCAAAACGCGTGTGAAGAACCCATCCAATCCGAACCATGGAGGCAAGAACAAGTGTTTAGCCATACTCTTGATTCATCTAGTGAAGATGAACCATTGAGAATGACTAGACAAGACTCACGGAATCAAGCTAGTGCAAATGCTTTCAAGGTTGAAATTCCAGAATTTGAAGGCAAGCTTGATCATGAAGATTTTTTGGATTGGTTACACACAGTTGAAAGAGTTTTTGAGTACAAGGACATCCCAGAAGACAAGAAGGTGAAGTTGATTGCTTTAAGGCTTCGAAAGTATGCTTCTCTATGGTGGACTCACTTGTGTGCCAAAAGAGTAAGAGAAAGGCGGTCCAAAATAGAACTTTGGAGAAGAGGAAGTCAAAGCTCAAGGCTAGATTTTCGTCCTTCTAACTACTGTTCAGGATGCGACTCACAACTCCACCATTTGAACCAAGGTAATATCAGTGTAGAGAAGCATCGTGAATTTGAAAAGCTTGGTGATTAAGCGTGATTTGCCAAGAGCCAGAAGAACAAACAATTGTTAGATTACTTGGGAGGTCTTGATCCTAGTATGCTAATGTTCGTTGGATTTGACAAGCAGCTTACACTTCTTTTGATGAGTATGTGTGCTAGCTCACAAGGTTGAGCAGCAAAGAAGAGCAAACCGCCCTCACGGCATGAAAATCCAAATCCCTCACCATATGAACAAACCTTAAATAAGGGGAGTTCATCTTATGTCCCTCAACCCACGGCATCCCTTTTCCCTTCTCCACAAAAAAAACCAAACTCCACAAAAGGGCCTACCCCCACAACTCACACCAAAACCCCTTCCTAAAAACATCCCAAGGTGTTTTAAGTGCCAAGGCTTTGGTCACTTACATCAGATTGTACAAACCGAAGGTATGTTACCTTGGCTGAATGGAAGGCAACTGAGGAGGTCGAAATAGAAGAGGAAAAGAAAGAGGATGAAGAAGACGATCTTAAGGAGATAGAGATTGAGGCGGATGAAGGTGAAATGCTCACCTTAGACACTTACCACCCACCAAAATACAAAGAGAATCGAAATATTCTTTTCATGACTTTTGGTGAACCATCAACCTTTCCCCCACTCCACCCACACCCAAAACACTCAAACAAACCTTCTGTCAATTCAATTCAGAATCGTTCCTTACAGTTCCTAATCCTGAATTAAGAGCATGTGAGAAAGTGGTTCCAATCATGTTCAAGGAGCCCCCTACGTCCACCATTCTAATCAACAAGGGGAAGGTTAAAGAAGAAAGTCTCTAAGTCAAAAGAGACTTGTTTTAATGCGTTGATTTTATCTTCAACCAGAGATTGAAGCAAAGAGGAGTCATTACCTACTATGCATTTGAGGGCAAATCCATTAGTTAACAAGGGAGTATGATGGACATCCCTCCATCTTTGTAAAAAAAGAATCAAATCCAAGTTGGATAATCTTATTAGCTGGATTTTTAAGGATGAATAAATCATCCAAGTTTGATTAAACAATTGAACTGCCAGGGGCAAGGGTTAAAGCTAGCAGTACCGTTTTTGTGTGCTTAATTCTCTTTTTTTTTTAAACGTACTAAGGGTTTACGTCTAAATAGTTTTTGAGGATTTGAGATCAAGATGTTAGCTTTCTAACAAATCAAGTTTCATCCAATTTGGACTTCATTTGGTCGTTCAAATCAGCAATTAAACCCAAGGTGTCAAAACTGCCCAGCAGGGACAGGATGAACCCGGTGTTGTTCTTTTTATTTCTTATGATATAGTTTAGCTTAAGTCTTGAATTTTTACATATTTTGGGTCCCCAAGATCTTAGCTTTCATTTCCAATTGGAGTTACCAGATTTGGAGTTCAATTGGTTAGTGAACTAAGCTAATTAGTAAACCTGTGCTGTTTTGGAGTCCAATCTGCACGGTTTGGGAAATCAGGCTGATTCAAGGGGCAAATGACGTCCAATTGCTATGATTCAAAAAGGAGGGTAATCTAGACATCTTGAGGATTCCAACCATGTAAGAAACGTAGCAATTAGTCATCATTTGAGGTGTCAAACATGCGTTACAACTGGAGGCAGAAACCGGCTGCTTGACACCCGGTTGCTTAGCCTGGTGGTTTTCCTCCTTCAAGGGGTTTGCTTAAGGTGGAAGGCTGCCAAGCAGGTCATTTTGAGCTGCTTGATTAAGCACCACTCAGGTACTTGAGAGAGAGACACGTGGAGCTAGTGAAACGCCACCATTTTGCAAGCTCTCATTCGACCACTCAAGCATGACATGGCACACATGCAATTTTCAGTCCTTTTGAGGTGGCAGCCGTGCACTCTTGCCTCCCTAGCTGGGAAATTGAGTCATCTACATTCCTTAAATGCAAAGGAAAAGGCTTAGGAAGATAAATTAAGTGCTTTGTAATATAAACTTTCAGCTTTGGTTTGTATTAGATTAAACCGTGCGTTAGGTAGTGATTAGCAAGCTTAAATGCCTTTCCTAGCCTAGAAGGAAAGCTCTTTTAGTGTATTTTGAAGGCTATATAAGGGCCTTAGTTGTTCATTGAGTAATATAAGATTTGAGTATTAAAGTTGAGAGCAAAGACTTTGTGTCTTGTGATTTCTTAAACACTTAACTTGCTTATCCTTAAGTGTGGCCGATTAAGTGGTGACCAACGTTGAGTCTTGACTTTGGTAGGTGGTGTATCTGTATCCTAATCAAAGGTTAAGGGCCCTAAGCTAAGTGATTGGTGGTGTATCTTATCTAATCACAAGGCTTAGAACTATCCAGATTCCATTGAATTCACTTAAAGTTCATGAAGTTAGCTTTGGGTTCCTTAAACCAAAGCTCTCTTTTTCATGTTCTAATCAGTGAACTTCATTCCCACACCTCCTTTTTGTTTTCATATTCATTTCAAGCTTAATCAAGGCCAAGAATTCTTGCTTTGATTCAGTTTTGAGCCCAAACACAAAAGCCATCTCAAAAACCATTTGAAAAATCACAAACTAGGCGTGTTAGGCAAGCAAGTGTTGGCAACGGGCCACCGGCCTTAAGCACGACCCGTGCCACCCCTGGTGCGTGAGTTTTCCACTTGTTTTGGTTGTGTTCTGTTGTAAGTTAGCTTGGGTTGTTCTACCTTGAGACTTACATCATTTTTGGTATCAGAGCAAGTGAGATCCTTGCCTGAACCCCACGCTCCCAAACTCATCCAAACACAGTCAAGCATAAACCGTTCCTTCTGACGATCACAATGAGGACTAGCATGTCTGTGGAAGAGAAGCTTGAGGTTCTTTCCAAGCAAATGCAAGAAATAAGTGTGAGTAATCAAGAACTCAAGGCTCGAAATGAGTACTTGAGAAAACAACTTGGAAACTGCATGAAGCAAAAGCAAAAGGCGTGTGAAGAACCCATCCAATCCGAACCATGGAGGCAAGAACAAGTGTTTAGCCATACTCTTGATTCATCTAGTGAAGATGAACCATTGAGAATGACTAGACAAGCCTCACGGAATCAAGCCAGTGCAAATGATTTCAAGGTTGAAATTCCAGAATTTGAAGGCAAGCTTGATCCTGAAGATTTTTTGGATTGGTTACACACAGTTGAAAGGGTTTTTGAGTACAAGGACATCCCAGAAGACAAGAAGGTGAAGCTGATTGCTTTAAGGCTTCGTAAGTATGCTTCTCTATGGTGGACTAACTTGTGTGCCAAAAGAGTAAGAGAAAGGCGGTCCAAAATCAGAACTTGAGAGAAGATGAAGTCAAAGCTCAAGGCTAGATTTCTTCCTTCTACCTATGTTCAAGATTGCTACTCACAACTCCACCATTTGAACCAAGGTAATTTGAGTGTAGAAGATTACACTCGTGAATTTGAAAAGCTTGTGATTAAGTGTGATTTGCAAGAATCAGAAGAACAAACAATTGTTAGATACTTGGGAGGTCTTGATCCTAGGTATGCCTAATGTTGTTGATTGCAGGCTTACACTTCTTTGATGAAGTATGTGTGCTAGCTACAAGGTGAGCGCAAAAAAGAAGAGCAAACCGCCCTCACGGCATGAAAATCCAAATCCCTCACCATAGAAACACACAAAACTTGAACAAGGGAGTTCATCTTATGTCCCTTCAACCACGGCATCCCTTTACCCTTCTCACAAAAAAACCAAACTCACAAAAAGGGCTCACCCCCACAACCAAACCAAAACCCTTCCTAAAAAACATTCCCAAGGTGTTTTAAGTGCAAAGGCTTTGGTCACTTTTAGCATCAATTGTACAAAAAACCGAAGGTATGTTACCTTGGCTGAATGGAAGGCAACTGAGGAGGTCGAAATAGAAGAGGAAAAGAAAGAGGATAAAGAAGATGATCTCGAGGAGATAGTGATTGAGGCAGATGAAGGTGAAATGCTCACCTTAGACACTTACCACCCACCAAAATACAAAGAGAATCAAAATATTCTTTTCATGACTTTTAGTGAACCATCAACCTTTTCCCCCACTCCACCCACACCCAAAACACTCAAACAAACCTTCTGTCAATTCAATTCAGAATCATTCCTTACAGTTCCTAATCCTGAATTAAGAGCATGTGAGAAAGTGGTTCCAATCATGTTCAAGGAGCCCCCTACGTCCACCATTCCAGTCAACAAGGGGAAGGCAAAGAAGAAAGTCTCTAAGTTCAAAAGAGACTTGTTTTCATGGTTGATTTTATTTCAACCAGAATTGAAGCAAAAGAGGAGTTCATTACCTACTATGATTTGAGGGCAAATCATTTTTAACAAGGGGAGTATGATGGAAATCCCTCCATCTCTTTTGCTAAAAAAGAATCAAATCAAATTAGGTAATCTTATTATGCTGGTTTAAGGATGAATAAATCATCCAAGTTTTGATTAAACATTGAAACTGCAGGGCAAGGATTAAATCCAGCAGCTAACCCGTTTTTGTGTGCTTAATTTCTCAAACATACTAAGGGTTTACGTCTAATGTTTTTTGATGGATTTGAAGACCAAGATGTTAGCTATCCAACAAATCAAGTTTCATCCAATTTGGACTTCATTTGGTCGTTCAAATCAGCAATTAAACCCAAGGTGTCAAAACTGCCCAGCAGGGCCAGGATGAACCCGGTTTTGTTCTTTTTATTTCTTATGATATAGTTTAGCTTAAGTCTTGAATTTTTACATATTTTGGGTCCCAAAGATCTTAGCTTTCATTTCCAATTGGAATTACCAGATTTGGAGTTCAATTGGTTAGTGAACTAAGCTAATTAGTAAACCTGTGCTGTTTTGGAGCCCAATCTGCACGGTTTGGGAAATCAGGCTGATTCAAGGGGGAAATGACGTCCAATTGCTATGATTCAAAATGGAGGGTAATCTAGACATCTTGAGGTTTCCAACCATGTAAGAAACCGTGGCAATTAGTCATCATTTGAGGTGTCAAACATGCATTGCAAGTGGAGGCAGAAATCGGCTGCTTGACACCCGTTTGCTTAGCCTGGTGGTTTTCCTCCTTCGAGGGGTTTGCTTAAGGTGGAAGGCTGCCAAGCAGGTCATTTTGAGCTGCTTGATTAAGCACCACTCAGTTAGTTGAGAGAGAGACACGTGGAGCCAGTGAAACGCCACCATTTTCCAAGCTCTCATTCGACCACTCAAGCATGACATGGCACACATGCAAAGTTCAGGCCTTTTGATGGTGGGCAGCCGTGCATCTTACCTCCCTAGATGGAAATTGAGTCATCTAATTCCTAAAATGCAAAGGAAAAGGCTTAGAAGATAAATTAAGTGCTTTGTAATATAAACTTTTCAGCTTGGTTTGTATTAGATGTAAACGTGGGTAGGTAGTGATTAGCAAGCTTAAATGCTTTGACATAGCTTAGAAGGAGAAGCTCTTTTAGGTGTATTTGAAGGCTAATAAGGGCCTTAGTTGTTCATTGAGTAATATACGTTTGAGTATAAAGTTGAGAGACAAAGACTTTGTGTCTTGTGATTTCCTAAACGCTTAACTTGCTTATCCTTAATTGTGGCCGATTAAGGTGGTGACCAAGTGAGTCTTGATCTTTGGTTAGGTGGTGTATCTTATCCTAATACAAGATTAAGGGCCCTAAGCTAAGTGATTAGTGGTGTATCTTATCTAATCACAAGGCTTAGAACTATCCAGATTCCATTGAATTCACTTAAATTTCATGAAGTTAGCTTTGGGTTCCTTGATGTATATGTGGGTGGTAAGTGAACCAAATCAAACTCCAACTCAAAATAAGCCAAATTGGGAAAAGAAATGAAAGATGGATGAGATGGATGAAGAATTTCACTACACAAGAAAAAGGAATAGAACAAGATCTTGTCATTGAGATAATCCTTCACGGAGCCACTCAATGACTTGACCTTGGGCTAATTCTCTTGTCTTAACCAAGGAATCACTCCAATTGGAAAAGGAAGAGAACCTCGAACACCACTTGAATGAGCCAAATTCAAGATATAGAACTAGGAATTTTGAGACACAAATGAGAATCTCTCTCAAAGGTGCTTGTATTACTTTGGAAATCTCTTACAATGCTGAATGATTAGCTTCACATGACCCTCCCCTTTTATAGACTCAGCAAAAGACAATCAAAAGACTCAAATAACTCCTAACAATTAAAACTAGCTAATGAAAAGTCTAAGAAAAAATGAAAAGACACATCATAAAAGGGGGTGGGGGAGGTTACAAGGAATATTCTAGGATTTTTGCAGCTGATTGCATCAATCTAGAAGCATCTAAAACGTGCACAATATCAGCCACACAAATATATGTAACCTAAGACTCTTCATATTTCCAGCATTAATCCTTGCAACTGCCTCAACTTCAACAGAGCATAAATTCCAGAATACTCGGCCAAATCACGCGTTCTTGGGCTTGTTAGAAAGCCCTAGAAGTCTAATTTCCAAAATGGGCTCATTTGCTCAATTTGGATAAGCGGTTTGAAAGTTATGGCCCAAACAATGCACCTATCTCAGACTTGACTGGATCAGCATAACGTATCTTTGAGTGATATTTTGCCCAATCAAATGATGTCCAAATTAAATAAAATTGGGCTTATTTTAAAGCTGACATCTTAAGCTTCAAAACCATGTGGAGCCTCAAGGTGTGGGTCCACGTTAGGTAGGCCAAAAGTGCACACAAAAATCGGGAAATTTCTGGATGAAGGCGGCACTACCTCTTCGGGCATGAACGCCAATTTCCGGCAAAGTTTGGCAACTTCCTTGACCTCTTGAAGCTTGAGTGAATCCTCCTTGGGCTGAGCTTGATGGTCCTTGGGCTTCTCACGATGGTCTCCATCATTCCCCCCGGGTAAGTGAAAGTTTGCCCTCAAACTAGGAAGGGGCTCATCATCGAAATAGGGGCTAAGATCGGGGACATTGAAGGTAGCCGAAACTCCATAATCTCCAGGTAGATCAACCTTGTATGCATTGGGCCCAACCTTCTCAAGGATTTCAAATGGACCATCGGAACGTGGCATCAACTTAGATTTTCTCTTTGAAGGGAAACACTCCTTCCTCATGTGAATCCATACCAAATCTCCTGGTTGAAAATGTACCTCCTTGCGATGCTTGTTGGCGCTTTGCATGGCTCTTTCATTAGCCTTGGCAATGTTATCTCTAACTCTTGCATGAAGATCTTGGATCTCCTTGGCTCTTTTTTCAGCTTCCCAACTAAATGTTGTGGGAGTTGGAATGGGAACAAGATCCAAGGGACTCTTGGGATTGTAGCCATACACAACTTGAAATGGAGAGAGTTGGGTCGACTTACTAGGCACTCGATTGAATGCAAACTCGGCATGTGGTAGCAACTCATCCCAATTCTTCAAATGCTTCTTCACTAGGACTCGAAGTAAGGTACCCAAAGTTCTATTAGTGACTTCAGTTTGGCCATCAGTTTGGGGATGACAAGTAGTGCTAAACTTGAGTTGAGTACCCAATTTGCGCCATAGAGTTAGCCAAAAATGACTAAAAACTTGGAGTCCCGATCAGATACCATGCTCTTTGGAATGCCATGTAGTCTCACAATCTCCTTGAAGTAAAGATTAGCCACTTGAGTAGCATCATTAGTGGGGTGGCAAGGGATGAAATGCGCCATCTTGGAGAATCGATCCACAACCACCATAATGGAGTCTTTGTTCCTTTGGGTTCTAGGAAAACCCGTGATAAAATCCAGGCTAATATCTTCCCAAGGGGCTTGAGGAATGGGGAGTGGAGAATACAATCCTTGGGGCAAAGAATGGCTCTTAGCCATTTGACAAGTAGAACATCTTTTAATGAAATGCTCTACATCTCTTGACATCTTAGGCCAATAGTAGTGTTCCTTCAACATTGATCTAGTCTTCTCAACACCAAAATGGCCAGCTAGGGCTACTCCATGCAGCTCTTGGATAAGCAGTTCACGAAATCCACATTGAGGTATACAAAGGCGTGAACCTTTGAATAGGAACCCATCTTCTAAGTGGAACAACCCATGGGGGTGTTTAAGACACTTCTCAAAAATGTCATTGAAATCATCATCTTTTAGGTACAAATCTTTAACAACTTCAAATCCAAGTACTTTAGTACTCAAAGTAGAGAGTAATAAGTACCTTCTTGATAATGCATCAGCTCCTTTGTTGAGAGTTCCCGCCTTATGTTGGATAGTGAAGTGGAAGTACTGAAGATACTCTACCCATTTAGCATGTCTAGGGTTGAGCTTATGTTGTCCTTGGATGTATTTGAGAGCTTCATGGTCAGAATGAAGGATGAATTCACCTCTAACCAAGTAATGACGCCAATGCTCCAATGCTCTAATGATTGCATAAAACTCCTTGTCATAGGTGGAGTACTTCTTCTTGGCATCGTTGAGCTTCTCACTAAAAAAGGCAATGGGTCTACTCTCTTGAGATAGGACAGCTCCAATTCCTACCCCGGATGCATCACATTCTACTTCAAAGACTTTGGTAAAGTCAGGCAAGGCTAGAACGGGGGAACTAGTGAGCTTCTTCTTGATCTCTTCAAAGGCTTGTTGTGCTTGCTCAT